>JAMPIV010013047.1:0-393223 GCA_024509875.1 Oreohelix idahoensis | reverse complement strand
ATGGGAAGTAAAAAGAAAATGGTGTGTTATGAGTAGGAGTAGGTTTTGGAGTCAGTATGGTAATATAGTGGATTGGATGGGAGGGGGGGGGATGAAAATGGTATAGGGTGGGGGATTTTATGTTTGATATGGATGGGAGGGATATGTGTGTAGGGGGGGGGGGGGGTTGGGTGGAATGGGGGAGTTTTGGTGAGGAATATATTATGTGTGGGATAGATGGGGGTGGTTGGGGGGTGGTTTGTGTGGAGGGGTATGAATGGGGAAGATGTATTGTATGGTGTAGTGTGAAGGTGTATTTGTAAGATGGGATAGTGGGTTGGTAAATAACAGAGATTGGTTTTATGGGGGGGTGTTAGATGGATTATATTTGTTTGGTGGTTAGGAGGTTGGGGGGGGTTGGGGGAGTTTTATGTTTATTTTGTTGGGTGGAGGGGATGATTGGTGGTGTGGGGTGAAATGGAAGGGTGGTGTAATGTTTGATTTGGATTTGGAGTGTTTGAGGAAGTGAAAATTGTAGTGGATTATTTATAGGAGATGGGTGGGGGTATGTGGGTAGTGGGGGTTTTTGAATATGATGATTGGGAGAATTAATGATGAGGTGAAGGATGGTGTGAAGAGAAGCCTTTGATAGCCCTTACCCGCAAGTATGGGTGCTTTTTTGGACAGAAGAATGCCAGAGATCCTTTGAGGGGGTATCTAAAAAATGGAGATGAAATCCCACTGCTTGGTACATCCAGATATTTCTCAGCCCATTGATTACTATAACGCCGATGCTCAGATAACGCAATTGTGCTGTGTTTGGTCCAACCTGTACTAGAAGATGAAACACCCATCCTACCAAACATTCCAAATGAGAAACCCATTGCATTCCTATCCCACGCATTGTCAAAGTCACAAAAACGGTGGACCACCACTGAGAAAGAAGCATATGCTATTCACTATGCAGTACAAAAGTTTGACTTTTACGTCAGAGGAACTAAACTCATTATAAGAACTGATCATCAACCTTTGGTTAACTGGCTCACCAAAACACAAGAACAGCCAAAGAAGTTACAGACATGGGCAATGAATTTACAGTCCTACGACACCACTATCGAACATATCCCAGGCGAAATGAACACCTGTGCAGACCTCTTATCCAGGATTAAATATGATGATGAAACTGAAGTGAAAACAAATAGAGTCAAAAATGATGGCACATCCTCAGAGATTGACGATAATGCTAAAGAAATTAATGAAATTACTTCATCAAGTCGAAGAAGTAGTACCTCAAGATTCCGCCACTCAAGTAGAAGAAGAAAGCCAAGAGATGTTTGACATGAGAGTAGAACAAGCGAAAGATGCAGAAATTGTCAAGCTGCTCACATACGGGAAAGAAAACCCAACAAAAAGTAAAGATTTTACAGTACACCCAACGGATGGAACTCTATACTATATTGATCAGAAACAAGAAGGGACACTAAGAAAAGTCATTCCAGCACATCTAGTCCCAGAAGTATTGCTACAGTTTCATGATAACAACCGGCACATGGGAAGAGACAAAACAATTGATGTCATAAAGAAAAGGTATTATTGGCAAACTTTCTACAAGGACATTACAGAATATGTAGCCACCTGTAGAACATGTAAATTGAGAAACATGAAGCCACATTTAATTCCCCTTCAAGAAATGCAACCTTCCCATTATCCCATGCAAACAGTGAGCATTGACTTATCAGGTCCTTACCCACTCACCCAATCAGGCAACAAATACCTCCTGCACATAGTTGACCAATACTCTGTTTGGCCAGAAAGTTACCCACTCAGTGATGCCACATCGCAGTCCATCACGCAAATTTTTTTACAAGAATTCATTCCCAGGCATGGCTGTCCAAAACGAATCATTTCAGACAACGGTAAACAGTTTATAGGTAACCCATTTAAAGCCACCTTACACCAGCTGAATATTGAGCATACTACAACCACTTATTATTGCCCAAATGCAAATGGCAGAAATGAACGCATGCACGCCACCCTACATGATATTATTAGCAAATATATCAAGGGGAACCACCAATACTGGGACCTATACATTAACCAAGCTCTTGAAGCCATCCGAGTAAACGTGAACGATACCACAGGAATGTCACCCTTTCTCATGCTATACGGAAGAGAACCAAACTTTCCGTTAGACAACCTACTTCGCCCACAAAGAAAATACATGGGAGAAGACCCCATCGAAATAATCCTTCAAGAAAAGTATAAAGCTCACCAGATTGCACAACGAAATACGCAGAAGGCATTTCACAAGAAACAGAAACAACATGATAAATCAGCCAAGCTACCAACGTACAAAATAGGAGACAGAGTATACTACAAGAAACATGTACGCAGTTCAAAATTCGATGACCGATGGTTAGATGGCTACAAAATCATGAAACAAACTACGCCTGTAAACTTCATTATTTGGAATGAAGAGAAACAACACCAAACAAAAGCTCACGTAAAACAAATAAAAATCGATAATCACCGGCCCATTCCGCCTCTGACGACAAATACAAGACCAGTCAGAAAAGCCACCCTAAATTATAATCCATCCAGCACAGATTCGTCTGACATATCAGAGTCAGAGACGACAGACTCTGAATTTTACCAAGACGACCACATACCCAGACCACCCACAGATGAAATACATCGAGCAAGACAACAACGAGACTCGTCCGAAAGCGAAGAAGATATATCACCACTTGAATTACGTAATAGACTACAAGACAGAGACCTGCGCATTAGAAATGAAGAAATCATGCCACAGACGTCACACGATGACAACACGAAAACACCTTATATCCACACTCAAACTTACTCCCGCAGTGATAAATCGTCAGCTGATACCTATCACACCCCCAGTTCAGGCAGTTCTAGTTTTAACACTAGTGAAAACCAAACACTGCTATACCACAAGAACAAGATTGCTCGTTCAAAACAATCAGATCCTGAAGAAACTATACCCAAGCAGATTGTTGAACCATATACCAGCGAT
The DNA here is from genome assembly GCA_024509875.1 of Oreohelix idahoensis. NCBI lineage: Eukaryota > Metazoa > Mollusca > Gastropoda > Stylommatophora > Oreohelicidae > Oreohelix > Oreohelix idahoensis. The sequence continues at coordinate 390,204 of JAMPIV010013047.1, read as the reverse complement.
CTTTATGGAGACGAAACAGAACAAGACAGCATAGCTTTGTCAGACCATTGCAAGGTTAGAGATGGTGAAGGAACTAGCGAAGCTGTTCTGAAAAACACGCCCAAGTGTTTTATATGTTCGCAAATCCGAACACGGTCTACGCATATGTGAACAAACCTTTTTAACAATGTACTAACTCTCCCCATGTACTCTATTTTCAGTTTTAGACAGTTCAAATGACTTGCTTACAGACTAAGATGTCAAAGCCTCACTGAGAAAGTTATTTTTTCCAGCCTTAGAATACGGATGAACAGAAAGAAATCAAGACCAGCACACGGAGGATTTTCTTTAGATAGCATAATTATGAAATAAAAACGTTAAAACGATTGATAACACACGGTGTTACGAGTTTACAGACACCCTTATTTAGTTACATACATTCTCTTAATATTTAGAATGCTACACAACTTTACCTATAACACATGTGTCACACTATTCTGTTGTAACATTCATCTCCACTTTTGTAACTGATCATATTCCACGCTCCATTCACCAGCATGATCTCTGATACTCCAACAATTTTTGTTGATACTGCCTATCACAAATACCCCAGTGACATTTGCGCATGCTGAATTTCTGCAAATGAAGAATCCCTTGAGAGCATTAGTATATGCTAACCCCAGATTGAACACATTACACCTATTTGTTGATGATGCCTTTGCCCATGTTAAAGAAATAGCATTTGCACATGCTGACCTAGCAAATGAAATACCCCTTTACAGCATTTGTATATGCTGAACCCACATTGAACACCCCATTACCGCATGATAACCACTAATGACACATGAGATGAAGAAGCAACTGGTTATGTATGATGAAAATGCCATTTTATATTAAGGTGAAACTTTATGTTGTCACAACTGAGATTTTGTTGAAATGTTTATGCACAAAATCCCCCACATTAACATTGGAGGGATAATCTTAGTCTTTCGTGGTTACGAGATAAGACAAGGAGATAATAGAATATTTGATGAATACCATGGACATGGAACAAATCAGAGCAGATGATTGTTGCACATATGAGGACCATATTTGAAGTCATTATTGAAGGATTATCAGTAGACAAGAGACATAAATGAATTATGATAATCCCATGGAACCACAAGTACTAAGGACACAAAATGGAGATTAAATAATGGAGAAAAAAAAATAATGACTGAATAATTGCTACGCCCAGAGGTAAAGGAAATAGAGATGCATCCGCATTTTAGAGAAGATATTTTTTTTTGATTTTTGCTTATTGCCTTTGTAATATGAACATTGTTGTATAACAAATGACTATTCCTTATCACGAATTACAGAATGTTGTAAGATAGTTGGAATAAATTGACAATTTACTATACTCATAATATACCCAGAATTACAGGAGAGAAAATAAATAAATGATTGATGAAAGTGGACACACTGAGATTTGCTCACCCCGAGGATATTGGATTAAAAAAAAAAAAAATAATGTTACCCCAAGGACAGACATGACACAGATATCATGGAGATTGGAAATGCAGCAAACTTGGTCAAGGACACCATGAAATAGACCCCCGCCCCACACTTAAGATAACTGACGGATGAGATTTTTGAATTATAAGTACCATAAGTCACCCATCTGGCTGTAGTCAGCGGATGTTACAGGCACCACATAACTCTGACTAACCCTCGACCAGCGAAGGCAGAGTTGGTGTCGAAATTTTGCACATATGTAAAAAGTCATGTTTTGGTAAAGTCTAGACATTTATGTAAATAGTTCTATAAATGATTAGTTGATATATTGATGATAAATATTCGCAAATATAGTACATGGACAATTAATAAGGATATATTTCCAGTACAGAATAAGAGGAATAGGAAGGATCCACATTTTAAATATTGGAGCACCATGAGCGAGGAATTGGACTTATAAAGAAAATGGAAATGGTACACTGTATGCAAGGATAACCAGAAATAATATGGATAAATACTAGTCAGAGTGCCAGGAACTTTGTCTTACGAAAATATTGTAGATTCCTCACGATCAATTGATTATTTTCTTCCTTTCTATGTCACATTTTTTTTTGAGTGATGACCCCAAAATATTTTTTCATCTCATATTGTCAAAAGTTCTTACATCTCAGTTAAATGTTTCCATAAATAATTGTTTGATGTATTTTGCATAAAGGTATTGCTAGATAAGGTACATAGGGAGTTACTAAGGATGAATTCTCAAGATAACAGGAGGACTAGAATAGATACAATGATATTGGAACACCATAAATGATACATTGGTGTTATGAAAAAAAAAAAGGAGACAAATATAAATTGTATACAAGGATGCCTCGAGAGTGACAACATGGATACAGATTGTCAAGAGTATAAGCAGTTGTCTTAAAAGAGGAAATAAAGTAATACGGAACCCAATGTAGAAAATTCATGATGATTTGGAAACTATATTTTTCTTTTCCCTTATATTTCATAATATGATAGTAACACATTCGTCTGTTGGTTGCTGATTAATGTGATGTTTGAAAATTGATGTATGGGAAGTCAAAGAAGATCTTTGAAGAATAAATATATATATAAAATAATATTTCTAGGAAAGAGTTCAAAAAAAAATACTGTATTGACAGAAAAGAAGGAATGATTAGAAATAACTGACTAATGGACAGGATCACCACCAGACGCACGGATATTGGAGACAAACATCACATATTTTGAAGAAGAAAAAAAAAAAGAAAAAAAAAAAAATGTAATATAGAACATTTTCTACAGTGACGGACTTAGAACGAATTTATACACTTACCATTTAGAAAATGTCTATAACAAGGAAACATTCAGATAGATAAATAAGGATAAGCCATGAGGTTTTAATGCTTTTATTGTGAAAAATGATTACTTATAAAAATGATGCTGGTTGTATTATCGTCTGATAAATATGCATATTATGTTTAGAGATGTTTTCTACATGTAATAATGAGCAAGTGGCTCATTCACTGGAAAAAAAAGAAGAAGATGATGATGAGTACCCATGAAAACATTGGCTATTCTATGAAAGTGGATTACCATTACCATAGGAATTAGAGATTTTGGACATTTCTTGGAATATTGCAGAGTACTTGGGAAATAGAATAAATAAGTACGCCAGGAAAAAAAGATTTTTTTTAGTACTTGCAGGCTTTTAATATGGAGCAAATAACAGTACAGAAAAGAGATAACACCCCTACCACATCCAAGAGAATGAAATCAACTATATTTTTGAATGAAATGTAATAGATTATGATAATCCAGCCAAGTTCTGCAAATAAGATAGTTTATTGTTCATTCCCCAGTGTTGCCACTCGTCACAATTTTTTTTAGTGATGACCTTATGAGTGTTTTGCAGATTTTGTTGGGCAGTGTTGCCAATTTGTAAATTTGGTGAAAAATATTATAATGTGATGAATAAGTTACACTTTTTGAAGTTGATGTCCACTACTAGTTTTTTTTTTTACATAGCAGACGACCTCATATAGACATAGGACCCCAGTATAGGAATTAGATTAAATTTTTTGGAAATATTTTTGGACTTAGAAAAATTTTTGAACTTTAAATTTTTCTGAAAATTTTTTTGAACTTAGAAATTTTTGGGGATGGATTTTTGTTATTGATAGTACTCAAATGTCTCCCTACGGGATACATTTGCGGAGCCCCGGGATCTATATGTGGCCGTGTACATAGTTGTTCCTTTGGAAACAGACTATATTCTTACGAGACAGAGGAAGCACAGACCACCCTATAATTTTATATTTTATGAGAAACAGAAAATAATAAATAGTGTCACATATTTAGGACAAAGAGTTGCTTCCACACGCTATTTCTAATAATTGGGTGATTTCCCCTGACCAATCGGATAGCTCAGATTTACCCCGGGGAAAGTAGAACAGGACGCCATTTTGGCAGTAGAATGAAAGAGCGCAACTCAAGAGGTCGTATCTAGTGCAGCTCTACATATTTCTTAGTTTGAGGAAATCAAACTACAACATTTATTATAAAATGTGTAATTCAGGACATTGAGTGTTATATATTTTCTCACTGGCGTAAGTAGTGATAATAGTTAAACATGTATTCTGAATAGAGCTCCCAACCCTAGTCGCAGCAGAACTAGGCTCGAGGATTTGAGTCAATTTGAAAAAAACAATGTCTTACACCTCAAATCAGGTAGAGTAGACTATTCTTGTGTTGGAAAGCATTTAACTCCAGGAATGCTTATGACAATAAAGAAATCAAGGACAAATCTGAGGAGATGGGTAAATGTAGTCGAACCTAAAATAAGACTGTAACTTAAAGGAAGGAACACGGAGGAATGAGAAGGTTCGCCATATTTGACAATTGAGTAGGCCTACGAGACAAAGATGCAAAAAAGGGATTTTTGCATCGATGAAAGCATCTGATGAGATGATAAAACTTTTTTATGCTTATTATTGTAAAAATGTTCTAAATTCCAGACTTTGTTGAAATTTTAAGTTTCATGCTGAAAGATATTAAAAGTTTTGCATGAAATCGAACGCTGTTGAGAAGGTGAATTACTACAGTTTTGAGATCTAGATAAGAAATCTGTCTATTTCAATTAAATTCGCTACATCAACACCTAAGAGAAGAAAATCGAACCTGGTAACACAAATTTAAGAGAGAAATCTAAATCTCTGGTGATTAGGCCAGTTAAACATCTGCTCTCTGTAAAGTAAATTGAAAATACTGCATATACCGGCACTGCCACATGAAGGTAATATGGTGCCGTTCCAGTCCTAAGGAACACATGCCCCGGTTACAATGATAGGATGATAGGAGGTAATTAATAGTTCATATTTCACCTTTATCATCATCACCACAGTCTCCCATGCGCACACACTCTCATGCACAAGATATTTAACATCATTAGAATTGAACTCAGAGAGAGAGATGATTAATGAGCAGTAGTTTAAATGAAAGTCAACCAGTGATGTTAAATGTGAAAAACTTACGAAGACTTTTGTGTGTCTTCAGTTCATCAGAAGTCTGAGTCTACACGCAACGTGTCTGACGTCTAACCAGAAATAAGTTATCAAAAACGGACATTTGGCTAGCAGAATTCGCCATAGGACATCTTTCATTCCTCAATTAAAAAGGAATATTGTCTCACCCACAAGTCAGAAGGTGGACGCAGCATTTTTCGTCACCGTATACTGCTTGCTCACAAGTTCAATACAGAGTTATCACAAGTTCAATACAGAGTCATCATAAATTCAAAACACTCGAAAGATCATTATTATCTGAAGTCAAGCAAAAGAGCTCAAAAGAGGAATCGCATATTTATAGCAAGGACAACACCCTCTTAAGCGCATTCTATGAAGCAGACTATATATATATATATTATGAATCACGACTACATATGCAAGGTTATGAGTCTACGTATCACTAACATTTCGTGAAAATATCCAGTCTGGCCAGTACCCTCGGGAGATTAGACAACAGACCTTTTGTTCATATGACAGCTATTAACTGTTAATCAACACTACAGAGATATATTCAAACAGTGAAGGAATATACATAGATATGTCGTCAGCGTTCTCCGTACGACAACAGTATTCATCAGAACGTCCTCGGCTTAGAGATACCCCACTCGACATAACGTATAACAACGTGGGACATTTTATGCATACATGTGAATCCTCATATCTAGGAGAAGCATTTAGAGACACATGGACTGTGTAGAGTACTCACCATTTTGGTAACACGTATCATATCACATCATCATTTCACTTTACACCAGTTCATTCTTAATTAACTATTACTTAATTAACTGCAATTTTATTATCTCATCTGTGTGTTTTGTGTGAATCGTCTTTCACCATCATCACGTTCTAACCATTACTAACCCTATATGTGTGGATATTTCATTAATAAACCCAACGATCGTTTGATCATTATCTAGTTTGTTAATGTATCACTCGTGCTGTCGGTGTTACATATTCACCTATAGGAACCTTTCTCTACTCAGATGAGGTTGGGGGCTTTTTCTTTACGGGATCTAAGGGCAGAAGCTAAGGTCGTGGGGAAACAGAACTCTTTCCATAATTAATTAGAAAACACTGTCTAGTGGAAAGCATTCGCATTCCTGTCTTCTTGTCCCTATCTCGAATAGGTCTTTTTTCTTTCTTAACGAGCCAATTTCTAGAGACCTTATATCTAATATCGCATAGACTATTCCTGGCAAAAACTACTGTTGTAGTTGCCCCAGTACTCACCACACGACAGCAGGCACGCACCTTATTTCACGAGGGAATATTTTGAAAATATCACACCCTTTCTGCATGATTTGAAATGATTGGATCTTTCTGATTAGATTCATAACAACAATGCGTGGGAAGATAGGAATATAGTCTGACCATTTCGCAGTTTTATTTCACTGTGAATTTCACGCTCGCCAAGGCAACATCAGACCTCGCCAGTGTGAAGACTAGATTCATAATTCCTTTTTTTTAACCGGACCTTTTATTGGAAAACCAAAAATGACTTACAAAGCACAGGAAATCTCTACATTCTATTAAGGAACACCGGGACAAGGAAAACTGAAACCCACGGAGTCAGAGAGGGAATCTATTGTCAAATTAAAGACACCCCAGACGCGTGTAAGAGACCGACTCGTCTCTTTTATTCATCTGAGCAACAAGTCTGTAGCCAGGATTGGCGTAAGGTGTGATTTACATTTCATATCTTATTACTAACATGTTAGTTAACATATATATATATATATATATATATATATATATATATATATATATATATATATATATATATATATATATATATATATATATATATGTATATATATATATATATATATATATATATATATATATATATATATATATATATATGTATATATATGTGTGTGATAGGGTGGGTGTTTAGGATGATGCTGATGTTGTGATATTTGATCACTCTCTTGCACACTCGCAACCGACCCGATTCAACAATAAAACTCTGATTCTTAAGGCAGGGGCTGTATTTATTTTTACAACCCATTCAGTGACTAAGAGCACACTGAAGCAAACATTAAACAAATAAACCAACAAACCAAACACCAAACAAACACCCAGCTAGTGCTCAGTTGCTAATCGTGTTCAAGGCATCTATACTGTAGATCGACTCTTGTTTTCTGGTTTCTTTGGGGCAACACGTAAAACGAGAGAGGCTAGCTCACCGGCTAGGCCTTTCTTATATAGACCCTAGGACGAATCACTTAACTTAGTGCACTGCGCGCATTAATCATCATCATCATCTCAGCCCGTAACCCGTCATGGGTCGTAGGGGTGCCATGGTGGAAGCATCAGCAGACAGGGTCCTCCACTGCTCTCTATCCTCAGCAATGCGTACAAGTGTGGAAAAACCGTGTCCTGCCCATTCTTTGATGTTATCAGCCCAGGATTTTCTCTGCCTTCCTCTTCTCCGTTTACCTTCGACTGTTCCCTGAAGGATCGTTTTCGAAAGGGAGTCATGACGAGTTACATGCCCAAACCAGGCAAGCTTTCGACGTTTCACTATTGACAAAAGTGGTTCTTGGTGGCCTGCATAGGTGTTTATCTTCTCTCTAACATAGACATTTGTTTTGTGCTCTTTATAGCAAATGCGCAAAATTCTTCTATAACATTTATGCTCGAAAGCCTGAATCCTTCGCTCCGTATCTGCAGTGAGTGTCCAGCCCTCACACCCATACAAGAGAATAGATAATACAAGTGATTTGTATAATTTGATCTTCACAGGAAAACTGATGTTACTTTTCCAGATCACATTCAACCTTGTCATGGCAGCTGAGGCCATCTCAAGTCTTGTCTTGATTTCTTTAATTGATCTTCCATCACTACATATAGTGGACCCGAGATATTTAAAGGTGTTAACTTCTTCTAACGTTTGCCCATTTAACGTAATGTTGGTCGGAACATGTTTCTTATGGCTATTCACCAATATCTTGCTTTTTTCTATATTAATTTCCATCCCATACGTTCTTGTTACTTTCTCCAGTCTAGAGGTAAGGTCTTGAAGTTCTGATTCTGATCCAGCTATCAGATCAATATCATCAGCAAAACGTAGGTTGCACAGAGGTCGGCCACCAATCGATATGGTTGATTTATAATCGTAGAGAGCCTCCTGCGCGCATTAATATGGCCACTTAAATAACACTCGCCTTTATTGCTCTATTAGGCACGAAAACACAGATATGGCCCACAACTATCAAATATAACACACGACTATCAAATATAACACACCACAACTAATTCTTAGGCTTTATTATGGCCTAGTCATCAATCTTCTTCTTTGTCAGAATTTTCACATCCCAGCAATGCTTGCTCGCGCCGTCACGTGGGCTGACAGTCACGTGGGTTGCGCGCACATCGAAAATATACGGGCGATAAATATGCCATGAACATGAAGGGGGAAGCCGGAATGTCATTACGGCTCCATCACACACACATATATATATATATATATATATGTATATATATATATATATATATATATATATATATATATATATATATATATATATATATATATATATATATATATATATATATATATATATATATATATATATATATATATATATATATATATATATATATACGAGGGAAGGACAAAAAGTAATGCCTCCTATTTTTTATTATGTAAATACTGCATCGGTGTGCAATTTGTAAATTTAGCAATATTCCTCAAACACTCTTCTGCACTGTATAGCATTACCAACCTGTTTCAGTAACAGGTGGCACCACTGTAACAGTTTAAAAATGGCTGCCAAAGACGTTCGGTTAAAACAACGTTATGTCATAGAATTTTTCAATGCTGAAGGCGAGACCCCAATTCGCATCCACGAACGTTTGAAAAATGTTTATGGAGATTCAACAGTGGATGTTAGCACTGTCCGACGTTGGGTACATCGTTGTGACGAAGCTGAAGTAGGTCAATCCTCAATGGCTGACGCAAAGCGGACTGGCCGTCCATTTACCGCAGTGATTCCACACAACATTCATAGAGTTGATGGCATCATTTGTGGTGACCGTCGGGTAACACTGGATGAACTTTCTTCCATGTTGTCCATTAGTAAAGGCAGTGTCCAGAACATCATTAAAGACCTGGGTTATTCAAAAGTTTGTGCAAGGTGGGTACCCAGAATGTTGACAGACAGACATAAAGAAACAAGGAAAACCATAGCCAACAACCTCCTGCACGGTTACGAAACTGAAGGAGAAGAGTTTTTATCGAATATTGTGATAGGTGATGAGACTTGGGTTCATTTTTTTGAACCAGAATCCAAGAGGCCGTCAATGGAATGGCATCACACAACATCGCCGACAAGAAAGAAGTTCAAAAGTTCACCATCTGTAGGGAAAGTTATGGCCTCCGTGTTTTGGGATGAGAAGGGTGTGATTCTTCTCGACATTCTTGGAACAGGGAAACACGGTGAATGCAGACCGTTACATTGAAAATTTGAAGAAGCTTAGAGGTCGTCTTCGGCGACTTTACCCATTAAAAGATCAGAGAACTGCACTACTGTTGCACGATAATGCCACGCCACACACCGCTAAACGCACCATTGATGCGATTGCAGAATTTGGCTGGACATTATTACCACATCCCCCTTACAGTCCCGATCTTGCACCTTCTGACTTCCATCTGTTTGGACCACTGAAAGAAGATCTTCGCGGACATCACTTTGAGGACACCGAGACTCTTAAACGCGCCGTACGCCAGTGGTTTAGGAAAAAAGACACACATTTTTACCGTGCGGGGATACATGCCCGTGTAAGAAGATGGACAAAAACTGTAACAAATAACGGAGACTACATTAAGAAATAAATTTGTGAAGTTCAGACTTGGGGCTACATTTCAATGTGAATTTTATCTGTTTTCTTGCCTATTGAATGAAATTAAAAATTACGAGGCAATACTTTTGGACCGTTCCTCGTATATATATATATATATATATATATATATATATATATATGTATATATATATATATATATATATATATATATATATATATATATATATATATATATATATATATGTGTGATGGGGCCGAAAAGGAGACGCCCGCCCCCTACCTGTTTTTGGGCAGATTTATCACCCATGTATTTTAGAAGTGCGCGAAGCATGCTGAGATGTAAATTCTTCAAGATTGATGAAGTAGAAGATATGTTATTAGGCCACAATAAAGCCTACATATAGTTGTGGTGTAGAATTGTGTTATTTGATAATAGCTGTAGGTTTTATTTGTGTTTTCGCTATTCCTAAGCGATAATCGCGTGTGATATTTAAGTAGCCAAGATTAATACGCCCAGCGCGCAGATAAGTGAGTGATTAGCCTAGTGCCTATAAATAGAAATAGCGATCGGCAAAAGGCCGATTTGAAGATTCAGCCCACACGAGAGAGCAAACGACGAAGCGCGCTGTGTACCCACACAGAAGAACACAAAGACATGACATGTGAGTTAATTTAAATTAGAATTAGTTTTATATAATTCTGATATTGTATTCAGCACGAGTCTGTTTTAATGTTTAGTGATATAGATAGATGTGTTTCCAAAGGAAATGTCTTTTTAGGACATTATAATTTAGTCTTGAAATGATAGATGAGTGAAAATAATGTTTAATAGGTTTTATTAGGCACGCAAAGCCTAAATCCAGATGTGAGAATTTAGTATCAAGTATTTCATCCATCAGACCGGGCAAATTTAGTAGGAGAGTGTTTTATACATGAAACTGGACAGAAATGTTATCAGAAACTGCAATTTAGATAATATTAACTAGTTGGGAAGATGGCAACAGGGAGAGCCACGTGGTGATTGTATAAAAGCGGCGCGAGGGGTCTGCGGTAACACTCTTAGTTATCACTTAATGTTACGCAGTTTTATATTGTGTGAATTGAGACGGGGGTGGGAAGCAGATAAAGATAATGTTCCCCAGTAAAGGAAAGAGAGAGTTTTCTTGGTAAATGTTACGCCATGTGGCACGTTGTGTATTTAGTCCCAGTTTGGCTTAAGTCGAGAATAATTATATTGTATTCTTTATGTAAGAGTAATTTAGTGTATTTCACGTTTATTGATAATTCTACTGTATATTTAATGGGTTACTGTGAGGTGAGAATATGTATTTAGATTTCTGGAGAGCGCGAGGCCACTCCTTTGTTGAGACATGTGTTTCTCTGGTTGCTCCCGGCGGAGCATGGAAACACCAATGTGGCTGGTGTCTATCACAAGCCGACAAGAAGCATTTTTATGCTATTGCAGTGGTTGTTTCGGTAACGATGTGTTTCATGTGATGAGATTCCCAGCCGCGCCAGTCGTCACATACGACATGCTTCAGAATGCAGTAACGAATATTGAGATAGACCAGTTGTGAGGTGGTGGTTTATTCTCGTTATTGAGAGTATTTGTTGTACATGTAGTTGAAGAATATTATTTTATGTCCATTTTATGATTATTTAATTATGGTTATGTGAGGAATGGTTGTGAGAGCACGTGGGCTCACTTCAAGGTATATATTTCTCTTCTCCGCTCCTGAGGGAGCATGGGGCCAACAGTGTGGTTTGCCTTCATATTAGTCATTCAGATGCTCGGGCAGTAGTGGTTTTGGTAGCAATCTGTGTTACATGGTGAGGTTGCCAGCCTCATGCACAACACCTTACTAGTCTCATTGGACGACATGCATGAGTGTGTGTGTGTGTGATAGCTGAGTGTGTGCTCTTGTAGTAGTGGTTTCGGTAGCAACCTGTGTTACATGGTGAGATTGCCAGCCCCACGCACAACACCTTACTAGCCGCATTGGATGACACACATGAGTGTGTATGTGTGTGTGTGTGTGTGTGTGATAGTTGAGTGTGTCAGGTGGCGGCGTAGGACAGTTTGACAGGTGAGAGCGTGGTGTTTCTCATTCAGTATTATATTATGATTTTAACTATTCTGTGCTTTGTTTGCTTCTTCAGATTAGCATCGGGCACTGTTGGGTGTTTTGTTTTGTTTGGTTTTTTGATGTTCGCTAGTTTATTTGTTTAATGTTTGCTTTGTCACTGAATGGGCTGTAAAAATAAATATAGCCCCTGCCTCTAGAATCAAGAGTTTTATTGTTGTTCGGGTCGGTGCGAGTGTGACAAGAGAGTGATATCAAATATCACAACATAATCATCATCATCATCTCGCCCACCCTATCACATATATATATATATATATATATATATATATATATATATATATATATATATATATATATATATATATATATATATTCTTCTTCTTCTTCTTCCGTCCTTAGCCACAGACCATCAAAGCAGTCAGTGGCCATTACGCCTAGTGGCGTCTTAGGGCAACAGCAGATAGGTTTTCTTTGCTATATATATATATATATATATATATATATATATATATATATATATATATATATATATATATATATTCTTCTTCTTCTTCTTCTTCTGTCCTTAGCCACAGACCATCAAAGCAGTCAGTGGCCATTACGCCTAGTGGCGTCTTAGGGCAACAGCAGATAGGTTTTCTTTGCCATTGTTTCCCATCACGCCTAGTGGCGTCTTTAGGGCAACGGCAAATCAACCCATTTGCTGTTGTTTCCGTAATCGAGGTGACTGGCAAACGGGTGATCAGCCCGTTGTGATATATATATATATATGGTTGTTCGTCCATCACGGGTGATGAAGACCACTCTGTTCATCCAATTATTTAAGAATATGTTAGGTTAGTCTATGGGTACGAAGGTGACTGAAGAGCCCGATGCGGGCCTGGAAAGATCTTGGACAGTGTGGGCAGGGAATGTTTGCTTCATGTGAAGGTTTTATTTCACGGTTCTTTCTAGCTTGTCTCCGCTGTTCCGCTGCTGCTCTTCTGGATGATTCGCATGCTGCTGCACCTTTACGAAGATATGTGCGCCAAGCAGTTCGGTCTTGCGCAGCAGCTTCCCATGTGTCTGGGTTTATGTCAAAGGTTTTCAATGACTTTTTTAACGTGTCTTTGAAGCGCTTTTTTTGGCCACCCCGTGATCAAATTTGTAAGTCCCCTGCGTTGTACCCTGTCTCTGAAGGTATGGGAGTTTGGTGACAGGAGGTATTTGGAATGGGAGTTGGGGGAGTTAAGGGATGGGTTATTTCCCTCAACAAGGATTGGGCTAAGTTGTTAGGTGTACGAAATCACAATGACAAGATGGTGGTCATGATCTGTGGGTAGGTGATGATCAATGTGGTTGATCTACCGTGGGTGTTGGGTGGTAGTGGTTATGTCAGTAATGGGGAGGTGACTTTAAGAATCATTATATAGATTTTCTGTAAAACAGGGGATTGGGGGGTTGTTCGAACGTGGAGTATGAAACCTGCTTATTTGGTCATCACCTTTAGAGCCCCGGTATGAATTTTTGGTAGTGATGTAGAAAAAGTGGGATTGGACTATTGAAGTTTGACATGGGATCCTATTAGTGCAAGTGTGGGACTTAATAGTTTTGTTGGGTAAGCTGGGGTTCATGGGATTGGGGGTATACTTGTGACATCATGGCTATGTGGTTGAACTGTACAGGATTTCAGAACAAACTAATACAAAATGCTTTTGGTGATGCTTGTTAGGGGGGTTGTTTCCTGTCATGGGGTTTAAGGGGTTATTGGAGGTTGGGGTGGTTTGTAAGCGAATGAAAATGGGGGACTTGATGGGGTGGGTATGACAGCCAGGTGTTGTTGGTATACGAATGTTTTCTGCATTGGGGGGTCTCCCAGTAAAGTCCATGTGTCCGTCCCGTTATGGGTAACACCATGGGGTATAGGGTTGTGGGTATTGCCGTAGGGAGTTTGTGAGTGATTGTCTTCCCACTTGTACCGTGGTGGGTCTGCCTGGGGGAGGGTTGGGGGATTAGCAATGCTCCCGGTTTTATTAAGGTGGTCAGTAAGTTTTGTGATGGGGATTTTGGAAATTGGGGGGTTTGGGGGTTGGTTGAGATGTCTAAGTATGTGTTTCCTTTGTTTGGAGGGGTACAATTTCTGATGAATAGTATATTGTGGTTGGGCAGTATTCAGCGAAGGGTTATTTGTGTCTTCAATAGTTTTATTTGTGTGAGTTGGTTGTATGGATGTCCGCACGATGTTAAATTTGTATGTGTGTGGATGTTGGTTTTTTGACTTGCAGCAGGTGGGGGGTCCTTCGTGGCTGAATGCCGCCAGGTGGTGCAAGGGTATGCACATTTCCTGGGGTTGTACAAGTGTTGTACTATGTGGTAAAATAGATGGTGTCTATTTGTTCCCATGTTCGTTATGAATGAAGGGAAGATTGGCGTTTGTATGTTGGTTGTAGGGAATAACTGATTTCGGCCGACAAGTTCAGAATTCAGTAACGGGTGTATTTGGGGGAAATTACAGGTGTTTGGGGGGGGTACTGTCCATATGGTTTTGTGAGTGGTGATTTTGGGGGACCTTCATTGGGAGGGGTGAGGGGTGTTTGTCCCAGGACCATGGTTGTGGGGGTTAGTTTTGGGTGGAGTTGGGTGTTTATTTGGTAGGAAACGGAGGGTTATATACCCTTATTGCATGGAAGCTATTATGGTGGGTAGATTAGTATATTTGTAGGGTGGTGGGTATGGGGATGTTGTAGATTATTAAGGTCTAAGGGGGAGTGTTATGTAGTGTTGGGTATTGATTGGAGAATGAGTAGGGGTGGTATTTCAATTGTAGTGTTTGATAGTGTTGTAACTTGATGGTAATAGGTGGTGATTCAAATGTGTTGTGACCAATGAGTAGAGAGGGGTTGTGGTGTAGAAAAGTATTGGGGGATGTAAGGTTGTTATTGTACTTGAGTGGTTAGGTTTGGGTTGTGGTGGGAATGGTTAGGTGGGAATTTTGTGAGAAGTGTGTTTATAAGGTTGGTATACTAAATCCTGAATGGGTTAATAGTGGTATTGAGTCCAGTTGTATTTTAGTGGAAAGGTTAGGTGACCAGTTGTTATGAATTGTTGGTTGTTGTTAAGTACTTGTGGTGAAGGTATGTGTTATGTTTGGGTGTAGTAAGGGGATGTTGGGGGTTTTTAGGTGGTCAGTAGTGTAAACGAGGGTTGATATTGTGGTGGGTTTGTTATGGTTTAGATTGGGGAAGACCTTCATATTAAGGTGGATGTTTAAGGGTGGTATGGGGGTGAGGGGATCTTGGAGAGTAGATGTGGTTTCTGGGGTTGGTTGTTTGGAATGGGGAGTAATAAAGATGTAATTTTTTGGTTGGAGTGTTAGGAAATAGGTGGGGGGGGGTGGGAGTAAAATTTATTCGGTGAGTATGATCAGTTAAGAAGTGATTGTGTAGAGTGAAGGGATTTAGATGGGTTTGGATTGTGGTGTTGGTTTTTTTTGTTGGTTTATGTGTGATGGTTGGGGGTTGTTGTGTAGTGTGGGGTTTTGTGGGGGTGGTAAAATGGGGTTTTATGTTGGATGGTGGTTTTATGATTTGGTTGGGGTTAATATTGTTGGTGATGTGGTTGAGGGTGATTGTATTTGTTTTTTTTTTGGGTTAGGTTTGGTTATGTGTAAGGGATTGTTTATTGGTGTTTATTAGATGTTGATTGGTAGTTTTTTTATGTTTGGGTTGTGGATGGGGTGGTTGTTGGATTTTTGTTAAATTTTTGTGTTGGTATTTGTTTTTGGGGGTTATGGTGGGGGAGATATGTTGGGGGTTTTTTTTTGTTGTGGTTTGGGGGTTTTTGGGTGGGGGGTTGTTGGGGTGGTAATGATTTGGGGTTTTTGGGGGTTGTTTGGGGTTTTTTGTGGGGTTTTGTTGTTTTTGGTGGTTGGTTCTATGGGGTTTGTTGGGTGGGGTTTAGATTTGGGGTTTGGTTAGGTTGGGGGGTTTTTTTGGTGGTTTTTTGGGGGGTAGGATATGTGGTTAAATTATATGGTGGTTGGGGGGGTGGGGGGTTTTGGTTGGGTGTTTGTATATGGAAGGTTGGTTTTTTGGGTGGGATGGAAGGGGGTTGGGTTTTTTTTGTTTGGGGGTTTTTGTGTGGGGTGTTGAGGTTTAGTTTTTGGTATTTGGTATTGGTGATTAGTATGAGTTGAGGTTTTTTTAGGGGGTTGATATATTGGGTGAGGGGGTTTTGGGTGGGGGTTATATTTGTTAATGAGAGGAGTGGATAGGTAGTGGTGTTGTTTGGATTGGTTTGGGGGTATTTTTTGGGGGGATGTGAAGGTGAGTTAGGTTAAGAAGGGGTATGTGTTTGTGGTGTTTAGGTTGGGGTTGGTGGGGTTATGGGGGGTGGGAATTGTGTTTGTTTTTTTAGGGTTTTGGATGGGGGGGTATTGGGGTTTAGGGGGGGGGGAGGGGGTTTTGGTGGGGGTGGGAGGGTTTGGGGGGGGTATGGTGTTTTTGGGTTTGAATTGGGTTGGGTTTATTTGGATTTTTGTTTTGTGGAGATTTTTATGTTATGGTTTTTTTAATTGGGGGATTATTTTGTACTGTTTGGGTGGGGTGTTAGGGGGTTTATTTGGGTTTTGTTGTTTTTGATGTGATTATGGGTATGTGGAATGGGGGGTTTGAGGGGAAAAAAATGGGGGGTTAAAGTGGTTTGTTTAGGTTGTTTGGTTAGGTTGGAGGATTTAATGGGGGGTTAGTTAAGGGTTGGAGTTTTTTATGGTGTTTGGGGATGGGTTATGATTAAGTTGGGGAGTTTGGTTTGGAATGGGGATTAGAGGGGAAAGTGGGTTTGAGGTGTGTGGGGTGGTGGGGGATAGTTATTTGTTGTAGAGTGGAATAAATGGGTTTTTATGTGTTATTGAGTGTATTTGATGTTTGGGGGGGGTTGGGTTTTTAATGTTTATGAGTTGTTATTGGTTACTTTTTAAGTTTGGGGGGTTTGTTAGATTTTTGGGTGTTTGTAGTTTTTTATTGTTTGGGATATATTGGGAGGGGTAGTGGTTGGGGTTAAGGGGGTGTTGTTTGTTGTGAGATGGGATGGTATGGGTTTGAGTTGTTGGGGGGGTTGATTTTGGTGGGGTTAAAGGTTGGGGTGGGGAATTTGATGTTGGAAGTAGTTTTTGGGGTTTTAGGGAAGGGATTGGTTTTTTGGGGTTGGGTATAAATGGGGTTTGGGGTTTTTTGGGTTGAGAATTAAGGGATAAGGTGAGATTGGTGTTTGTGTTTTGGGATGTTATTTGGTTTTTTTGAGTTGTTGTAGGTTGGATGTGTTTGGTAGTGGAGGTAAGGATTTGGGGGGATTGTTGGTGGGATGAATTAGGGTATTGGGGGGGGGGAGGGTTTTTGTGGGTAGATTTTGGTGGGTGGAATTTGAATTTGTTTTTTGGGGGATGTATGGGTTTTGTTGGGGGAGTTTAGTTTGGTTGTTTGGTTGAATGTTAAATTAGGATTTTATTGTGGTTTAGGGGGGTTTGATTGGTTATGTAGTTATTTTTGGGAATGTATGGATGGTTGGGTGAGGTAATGAGTTGTGGTAAGTTTTTAAATAAGTTTTTGGTATTTTTGGTATAGTGATTTGTGGTTTTTTTTGGGATATGTTGGTGAATTAGGGGGTGGGGGGTGGTTTTGTGGTTTTGTATGGTTTTTGGGGGGGGTTAGGTGGGTAGTTGGGTGTTAGGTGGTAGGGATGTTGGTTTGAATGGTGTTTAGGAGTGGTTTTATTTGGTGTAGTTGATGGATGGTTTTTGTTGGTATAGATTTGGTTGGATTGATTTTTTGATTGGGATTTTGAAGTTATTTGGATGAGGGTAGATTTTTGGGGAAGTTAATGGTTAGTTGTGGGTATTGGGTGGGGTTGGGAATGATTGATAATGGATTGTTATGGTAGATGGGTAGTTTGAATTGTTTGAGGATTTGTGGTTGAATTTGGGGGTGGAGGTGTTTAGGGGTTTTAAAATTGGGGTTTGTGGAAATGTTTTTTTTTAAGGGGGTGGGGGGTTGTTTGGGGTGGTTGTGGGTTGTGGTTGGGGGAGGTAGGGGATTAGGGTTTTGGGTGATGGGGGGGATATTTGGAGGAATTGGTGTTGGTTGTTGTATTTTTGGATTTGGAATTATTGATGGGGTTTTAATGGATTGGGGGGGTTGGTGATGGATAGTTTGGTGGTTTATGAGGAATAGGGGGTTATGGAGTTGTGTAGTAGTGATGATTGTAATTAGTATGGGGTAGTGATATGGTTGGGGATGGGGGTTTTGTTTTGGTTTGGATTTTTGGGGGGGTTTTGGGAATTTGGTATGGGGTGGGAGTTTTTTGGGTTTAGTAGGTTGAATTTTTAGGATTAGTGGTGGGGGATTTAAGGGGGATTAGTGGTGGTAGTTTGTTTGGGGGGATGGGGGGTAAGGATTTGGGGGTGTTTTTTTTTTAGGTTGGAGGTTTTAGGTTTTGGGGGGTTTAAAGTTGGATTTGGTTTAAGGTTTTATGTAAGGTTGTGGGGGTTATAAGATGGTAATATGGGGTTGGGGATTGTTTGTTGGGAGAATGGGTGGGTTGGGGTGGTGTTAGGGATTTGTGAGGGTGTATTTGGGTGGTGTGGGGTATGGAAGGATAATGGGTAGTTGTTAAGGTAGGTGGTATTGGGGGGGGGGGTGTAGGTGGTAGGGGGTTTGTTGGGGGGTGGTTTATTGTTTTTGTTGTTGGTATGGGTTAGATTGTTGGGATGTGGGGGGATATTGGTTTAGAGTTTTTAGTTATTTTAGATGGTTTGGGGTGATATTGAGGAGGTTGGGGGTATTGGGGATTATTTTGTGTTGGTGGGGTTTGAGGATTGGAGTTGGGGATATGGGAAGGTTGGGATGATGGTGGGGTTAGTAGAGGTGTTGGGGATTTGGGAGTGAGGTTGGTGGAATATGGGTTGGATTATGGGAAGGTTAATTGGGTTATTGATTAGTTTTTATAATTGGGGGGTTTGGGGATTAGATTTGGGGGGGTTGGTAGTTTGAAGTTTGTTTAGGTAGATTGTTAATGTTGATAGGTTGTGGGGGAGGGGGTTGGTTTTTAGTGATTTGGGGTTTGTTGGGGGGGTTGTATGGTTTTTAGGTGGGTGAGGGGAATTTGTTGTATTGAGGGTGGGGGGGTGGTGTTGTTATGGGTTGTTTTGAAGAATTGGGGGGATGAAGGAGATTATGTTATGAGTGTTGAGGGGTGTTGGAGGGAGGGGTTTTGGTGATGGGGGTTGGGGGTTAAAGGGGAGGGGGGGAGGGGGTTAAGGGTTGGGGGGGTAGTATGGGGGGGGTTGTGATTATGTGGTGTGGGTTAGTGGGGGGTGTTAAAGTTAGGTGGGGGAGGTGGGGGATTTTGGAATATGAGGTGGGGGGTTTTGTAATTGTTGGGTGGAGTATGTTTTGTAATGGTTTTGTGAAATGTTGTGGGATGGGGTAGGTATTTTGTTAAGTATGGATTGTATTGGGTTAGTTTTTGGTGGGTAAATTGTATGGGGGGGTTAGTGGGGGAAATGGTAAAATGGGGTGGGGGGTGTTTTGGGTGTGGGTTGGATTTTTTGTATATGATGTTGGTGGTGGGGTGAGATGGTTGGGGTGAGGTGGGTGGGGGTGGGTTTGGTGATTGAAATGGGTGTGAAGGTGGGGGTGGTTTAATTTATTTGTGGTGGGTTTATTTGGGTATGGGGGTGAGGGGTATGGGTGGGATAGGTTTATTGGGGGTAGATAAATTGGGTGGTGTTTGGATGGTTGGGGGTTGTTTGGTTGTGGGTGTTGGTTGGGGTGGTTGGAGATGATTGGGTTGTGGGAGGTTAGTAGGGGGGGTGGTTGTTTTTGGTGGGAATTTTTAATTTATGGGTATTTGTGGAATATTTTGGGGGTTGGGGTGGGTTGTTGGTGGGTGTTTTTGTTGGGTGGTTTGTTGTAATGGGGGGTTTGTTTTGTTGATTTGTTGAATGGTTGTTGGTGGGGGGGGAAGGGGATATTTGGTGTGGGGGTTGGTATGGGGTTTTTGTTGGGGGGGGTTGGGATTTTAGTGGGGGTGTTTGGGGGGTTGTTTGTAGGTGATGATTGGTTGGTTTTTGGGGGGTGTGGGTTAATGGTAGGGGTATTGGGGAAAGGATGGGGGGAGATGGGGGTGGAGGGTGTTTTGGTATTTGGGGGGTTTGGGGGGGGGTTGTGGGGGGGGTGGTTATTTGGGGGTTGATGGTTTGGGGTGGGGGGGGTGTTTTTTTTGGGGGGTTTTGGGTGGATGGGTTTGTGTGGGGGGGGGATGGGTTGTTTGGGGGATTGGTGGGTTTGTTATGGTTTTTTTTTTGTTGGTGATTTTGGTTTTTGGGGGTTTGTTTGGGGGGGGGGGGGGGGTTGATTGGGGGGGGGGGGGGGGGGGGATGGTTGGGGGGGGTGGGTGGGGGTTGGGGGGGGGGGGGGTTGGGGGGTTGGGGTGGAAAAATTGGTGTGGTTATTTTGGGTGGGGGGTAATGTTTTGTTTGGGGGGGGGGGGGGGTTTATGTTGGTGGGGGGGTTTTTGGGGGGGGGGGGGGGGGTTGGGGGATGGGGGGGGTTAATGTTGAGGTTTTAAGTAGGGGTTGTTGGGGTGGGGGGGGTTTTGGGTGTTGTTTGGGGGGGGGGGGGGGGGGGGATGGGGAATGGGGGGTTTGGGGGTTTGGGGGGTTGTTGGTTTTTGGTTATTTGAGTGGGGTAGGGGGATGGGGGTGGGGGTTTTGTTGTGTTTTAATGTGGGGGGGGGGGGGGGGGGGGGGGGGGGTTTTTTAGGTTTGTGGGGTATGGGGGGTTTGGGTTGGTTGGGATTGTTTTGGGGGGGGGGGGGGTTGGGGGTGGGTTTGGGGGGGGTTGTTGGGGGTTTAGGGGTGGGGGGGGATGGGTTTTTGTTTTTTTTTAGGGGGGGGGTTTTAGGTTTGGGGGTTGGTTGGTGGGGGGGGGGGTGGGGGGTGTGGGGGTTGGGTTGTTTTTTGTGGGGGGGTTTATGGGGTTGGGGTTTGGGGGGTGGGTGGGTTGGGGGTTTTTGTTGGGGGGGGGGGATTTATGGGGGGGGGGTTTGGGGGGGGAGTGGTTATGGGGGGGTTGGTTTGGTTATGGATTTTGGGGGTGGATGGGGTGGGGGGGGGGGGTGATGGGGGGTGGGGGTTGTTTTGGGGGGGGTTTTGGTTTTTTGGTTGTGGGTTGGGGGGGGGGTTTGGATGGGGGGTTTGGGTTGGTGTGTATTAAGATTGGGGGGGGGGGTGGTGTGTATGTTGGGGGTGGGGGATTTTGTTGGGGGGTTTTGGGTGTAGGTTTGGGGGTGGGTTTGGTTTTTGGGGGGGTGGGGGGGTGGGGGGGGGGGGGGGGGGGATTGGGGGGTGGTTTTTGGGGGTTTTTTGGGGGGGGGGGTTTTTTGGGGTTTGGGGGTTTTGGGGTGGGGTGGGGGGTGGGGGGTTGGGGGTGGGTGGGTTGGGTTGGTTTTGTTTGGGGTTGTTTTTGGGGGGGGGGGGGGGGGGGGGGGGGGGGTGGGTTTGGGGGGGGGGGGGGGGGGGGGGGGGGGGGGTAATGGGGGGGGGGGTTAGTGTGTTGGGTTGGGGTGGGTTTGGGGTTTGTGGGTTTGGGGTGGGGGGGGGGTGTAGGGGTGGTTGGGGTTTGTGGGGGTAATTGGGGGGGTGGGGGGGTTGGGATATTTTGGTTGGGGGGGGTTGTGGTGTTTGTTAGGGGTGGTTTTTGGGTTTGGTTATGTGGGGGTTTGGGGGGGGGGGGGTTAATTTGGTTATGGGGGATGTTTTTTTGGTAAGTTTGGGTTTGATTTTTGGATGGGTTTTTGGTTTGGGGGGGGTTGGGTGGGGGGTTTGGGGGGGGGTTTGGGGGGTATAGGGGGGGGGGTTTTTAAAAAAATGGGGGGGGGGGGGGGGGTTGGGGGGGGGGGGGGGGGTGTTTTTTTATGGGTGGGGGGGTGGGATGGGGGGTGGGGTTTTATTTTTTGGGTTGAAGGGTTGGTGGGGTTGGTTGTTTTGGTTGGTTTTTGGAGGGGGGGGGGATGTAATTATGGGGGATGGGTTGGGTGTTTTTTTTGTATGGGGTTGGGGGTTTTTTTTGGGGGGGGGTATTGGGGGTGGGTGTGTGGTTTTTAGTATGGTTTGAAGGGTTGGTTTTTGGGGTTTTGGTGTTGGGGGGGGGTATGTTTGTTGATTTTTGTGGGTTGGGGGGGTTTTTTTGGGGGGGGGTGGAATTGGGGGGGGGGGTTGATTTGGGTTTGGGGGGGTTTGGTTTGTTTGTTTTGGGTAAAGTTTAATTGAATTTTATGAGGGGGGGGTTTAGGATTGGTTGTTTGTGGTGGGGGGATTTGGTGGGGGGGGTGGGGTTTGGGGGGGGTTTTTGGTTTGGGGGGGGGGGGGGGGGGTGTTGGGGGATGTTGGGGGGGGGTTGTGGTGGGGGAATATGGGTGTTTTGGGGGAAATTTGGTTGTGGGGGGGGGGGTGGGGGGGTGGATTTAGGGTTTTTAGGGGGGTTTGGGGGGGGTGGGTTTGTTTTTTTTGGGGTGTTTTGGGTTGTTGGGGGGTAGTTGGTTGGTGGTTGATGTAAATGTGGGGTTTTAGGGGGGGGGGGGTTGTTTTTATTGGGGGGGTGGGGGGGGGGATGGGGGTTTGTGTGTAGTTGAAGGTGGGTTTGTTTTGGAAAAGGTTGGGGGGTGGGGGGGTTTTTGGGGTTTTGTATGTTTTGTTTGGGGGGTTTTAATTTTGTTGGGGGATTGTGGTTTTTGGTGGGGGGGAGGGGGGGTTTTTTGTGGGGATGTATAGGGGTGTTTGGTTGGGGGGTTTTTAAGGGTTTATAGATGTTGGGATTTTTTTGGTGTGGAGGGGGGTATTGGGGGGGGGGGTGGTTGGGGGGTTTTTGTTGGGGGGGGTAGGGTGGGTGTGTTTTGGTTTTGGGGTTTAGGGGTTGATTTGGGGTGGGGAAGTTGATTGGGGTATGTGATGGGGTTTGGTTTGATTGTTATGGGGGGTTTGGGTTTTTTAAGGGTGTGGGGGGGGTTTTGGGGGGGTGGTTTTTTTGGGGTGGGGGGGGGGTATGGGGGGTATGGATGGGGGGTTTTGGGGGTTTTTGTGTAGGGTAGGGGGGGGGGTGAAAGGGGGGGGGTAGGGGTGGGTTGGTTTTGGGGTTTTGGGGGGGGGGGTTTTTTGGGGTGGGGGTTTGTTTGTTTTGGTTGGGGGGTGTTTTTAAAGATTGTTGGGGGGGGTTGTTGGGGGTTGGGGGGTGTGGTTTTTGTTTTGGTTTTGGGGGGTTTTTTTGGGGGGGGTGGGGTTTTGGGGGGATTGGGGGGGGGGGGGTTTTTTTGATTTTTTTTGGGGGGGTGGTGGGGGTGGGGGGTTGGGGGGTAGGGATTAAATTGGGGGTTGGGGGGTTTTGGTTTTGGGGTGGGGGGTTAGTGGGAATGTTGGGGGGGGGGGGGATTGATGTGGGTGTTTGGGGTTGGGGGGGGGGGGGGTGGGTGTGTTGGGTTGGGGGGGGGGGGGGGGGGGGTGTTGGGTTTTGTTGGGGGGGGGTGGGGGGGGGGGGGGGGGGTGTAGGGGGGGGTTGGGGGGTGTATGGGGAGTTGGGGTGGGTGGTGTTTTTGGGGTTTTGGGGGTTTTTAGTGGGGGGGGGGGTGGTGGGGTTTTAGGGGGTGGGAGGTGGGGGGGGGGTTGGGTTAGGTTATTTGGTTGGGGGGGTTTATGGGGTTTTTTATGGGGGGGGGGGGATGGGGAATAGGGGTTTTTGTTGTTTTTTTAGGGGTTGGGGGGGGGGGGGTGGTGTTGGGTTTGGGTAGGTTTGGGTGGGGGGGGGGTTTGTGATTGGTGGTGTTTTGTTTTGGGGGGTTTGTGTTGGGGTTTTGGGGGGGGGGTTTTTGGTTGGGGGGGTGGGGTTTTTTTTTGGTTTTTTTTGGGGGGGTTTGTTGGGGGTGTTTGGGGGGGGTTTGGGTGGGGGGGGGGTGTTTTTTTAGTTTTTTTTGGGGTGGGTTGGGGGGGTGGTTTTTAATTTTGTAGGTATGTGGGGGTTTTTTGGTGGTTTTGGTTGGGTTTTGTTGGGGGGGTGGGGGGGGGATTTGTTGGGGGGTTTTGGTTTGGGGGTGGGGGGGGGGTTTTTGGGGGTTGGGTTTGGGGTTTTGGGTTTTTTTGTTGGAATGTGGTTTTTTTGTTTTGGTTGGGGGTGGTTTTTTGGGGTTTTTTTGGGGGGGGGGGGGGTTTGGTTGGGGTTGGGTGGGGGGGTTGTGGTGATTTTGGGGGTTGGGGGGGTTGTTTTTATGGTAGTTTGTTTGGGGGTTGGGGGTGGGGGTTGGGGGTTTGGGGTTGGGGGTTGGGGTTGGGTTTGGGGGTTTGGGGGTTTTTTTTTTTGGCGGGGTTGGGTGGTGGGGGGGGGGGTGGGGTTAAGTGGTGGGGGGGGGGGGGGGGGGGGGGGGGGGTGGGGGGGGGGGGTTTTTTGGGGGGGGGGGGGGGGGTGGGTGGGGGGGGGGGGGGGGGGGGGGGGGGGGGGGGGGGGTGGGGGGGGGGGGGGGTGGGGGGTGGTGGGGGGGGGGGGGGGTTGGGGGGGGGTTATATTGGGGGGTTTGGTTGGGGTGGTTGGGGGGTGGGGTTGGTGGGGGGGGGGGGGGTGGGGTTGGGGGGGGGGGGTGGGGGGGGGGGTGGGGGGGGGGTTGGGGGGGGTGTTGGGTTTTTTTTGGTGGGGGGGGGGGGGGGGGTGAGGGGTGGGGGTTGGGGGGGGGGGGTGGGGGGGGGGTTGGGGGTTGGGGGTTGGGGTTGGGGGGAGGGTGGGGGGGGTTTGTGGGGGGGGGGGGGGGGGGGGGGTGGGGGGTGTTGGGTGGGGGGGGGGGGGGGTGTTGGGTGTGTTGGGGGGGGGGGGGGGGGGGGGGGGGGGGGGGGGGGGGGGTTGTTGTTGGGGGGTTTTTGGGGGGGGGGGGGGGGGGGGGGGGGGGGGGGGGGGGGGGGGGGGGGGGGGGGGGGGGTGGGGGGGGGGGGGGGGGGGGGGGGGGTGGGGGGGGGGGGTTTTGGGGGGGGGGTTGGGGGGGTGTGGGGGGGGTGGGGGGGTTGGGGGGGGGTTGGGGGGGGGGGGGTTTGTTTGGGGGGTTTTTGGGGGGGGGGGGGGTTGGGGGGGGGGGGGGGTTTGTTGGTTTAGGTTGGGGGGTTATTTTGGGGTTTTGGGGGGGGTTTTGGGGATGTTTGGTTGGGGGGGGGGGGGGGGTGGGGTTATGGGGTATGTTGGGTGTTGGAATTTGGGGGGGGGGGTTGTTGTGGGTGGTTGGGGTTTGGGGGGTTGTTGTGGGGGTTTTTTGTTGGGGGGGGGGGGGGTTGTGGGGGGTTTGGATTGGTGGTGGTTAAGGGGGTTGGGTGGGGGGGGTTTGGGTGGTTAGTTATTGGATTGGGGGTTGGGGAATTTGTATTTAGGGGATTAGATTTATGGATTTGAGGGGTTTTGGATTGTTATGGTGGGTTTGGGGTATTTTTTGATTGGTTGGGGTTGGTTGGGGGGGGTTTGTTTTGATTTGGGTATTTGTGTTGAGTAGTTGGATGTTGTTAAGTTTTGGTATTGGGTATGGGGGGTATATGTTGATTTATTTGGGGGATTTGGTATTTGGGGGGGTTTGGGTATGTTTTATTGGTTTTTGTTGAAAATGAGTTGGGTGTTGTGGTTTTATTAGTAAAAATTGTTTTTTGTTATTTAGGTTATTGATGGTTCTCCTTGAGGTTTCTGGGAAACGAGATACCCCCGACAACCTTGATCAGAGACGAGCGCGAGCAGAGTGAAAAGAACCGACCCATAAAAAGGAGGAGAACCATCATTGGCAGCTAAGTTCAAATATATGCTGCAACTTGAACTTCTTGTAACATCTCACATCCTTAAAGACTCTGATGATAACTTTTCTTGATTCATAACTATTCAAATTATTTTCCAACTCATAAAACCTAAAGTGATTCTTAAATTTTGTTATTTGTAATGTTACAAATTTAACTTCGATTTAATCATTTAAAAGTTACTGCATGTTTTCCTCAGTCAAAATTACTACACACTCTAAACAGAGCTATACTAGAATAATAGAATTCCACTGAGTAAATCACGGGTGGGGGCTTAAACGAGACGAAGTTAAAAAGAGCTTAAATCCTTCACAAAAGCGTCTGCAGAATTACAGAGTTAACATACTCAGCCAAAGCAGTATTTTTCTCGCTTATTCTGAATATCTTGTGAAGACTCCCTTTGTAATAGAAGTGTCATCACCCATCTGTCTACATCTCTGCCAAGAGTAATCTTGTGCGAAGGTAGATACCTTTGAAGATCATATTAGATACTCTTGAGTTTTGGCCACTGGTGGACCACTACTGCAAAGCAGGGGAGGCAATACCGTCACAATATTAACCTTTTATTTTCAGCTAACCTTAAAATTACATGCGGTCATGTTGTACTGTAACTTAATATTACACACAAGTAATAGTATGTGTACTGTAACTTACGGGATGAAGGCAGAAAATAATTCTACTTATGCGAGTTCAAATTTGAGTTTGGACAGAAAAATTACCTCGACATCTGAAAATTCTGGTTATCAGAAGTCGTCTTAACCGGAGTTTAAAACAAAAGTCAGAGAAAACAATTGGCCGGCACTTACATAATTGCTTTTATTTATGCAAAAAAATCGGCTTTAGCTAGTTCTGCACTGTATTTCAGTAAATACTTGTCTACTTCTGTGAAACACCCAAAACATAATTGGCTATCAGGATAGATATTACTTCCCTTTTCACTCCATACTGCCGCCTCATTAGCTGGCCGCTTTGTAGGAAGCGCACAGCAAAACGGTCACGTGCTCTTTCGACGACAGTTTCTGTACCAATTTGTTTTACGTGTTGAAGTTTCCAGCTCCATATTCAATAGAAAAAGGTTGTCCCATAGGAGATATTGCCGTATGGGATTGAAGTGTTAGAGACTTCCTAATTCTAGGTCCTGCTTTATGAGTTGAAGCGACTAAACCCCTTCTTTGCTTCCTTTGCCTTCCCAAACTCAATAGCAGAGTCAGGTACCCATATACAGCTGAATAGACTGGTGCGTGACGCTACCAGGTTTTGATCCTGGTAACGTTGCCACAAGAGGCAAACGCTCTAACAGCTTAGCCTATCAGACGCTGAACCCCATATACAACCAATACTAGTCACCCGTTACGATATATCTAAGGGAACAGTCCCCCTATTCTTTCTATTTGTTCAGAGACCCCCTGGGACTTCAAGAAAACAGGTTGGATAGAACGAGAGAAATTCGGTAGATCAAGTCACAGTGTTAAGAAATAGTGTAGTCCGTGTAGCAGAATGAAGGCAGCAGTCTAAGATTAAAGTCTAGAAATCAATTGAGAGTTGCTGGAGGTCTCCCATCTTTTATGCACCAGAGCGCTACAGGTGTTCAGACAACAAGTTACAGGGTGAATCTTTTATTCATGGTAACTAAACAACTAGATTAAACAAACACGACGTATTGTGCGACCAATTTATCAATGTAACTATATGCAGGCTGGTTCAAGGATTTTGAGCAAGAATGTGACTGGTTCACGAATTTTGAGCAAGACTGTGACTGGTTCACGAATTTTGAGCAAGACTGCGATGTAGTATTGTCCGAGTATTACTGGGGCCCGACAGGGGAGATAAGAAATGTAACATTGTAACCTACCTAACATCTTGTACAAGGCGAATAAGGAGGGTTGGGCATGGGGCTGATTACCTCTTCTGTCGAAACATTAAAGTGACAAAACATCAACACGAATGTAAACATACGTAAATGAAACTTGTCGATAGCATTAAAATGCAGTCCTTGTTACGGAATCTCCAGGGTAAGAGAGGTAAAGGGAACCGAAAAATATTCAGAGAAGAGAACAGGAGTCATAAATGAAAGAGGTCAAGAAGACACGTATGGACTTTGAGGGGACGGCACATGACAGAAGAACTTGCGTGAATTTGAATTTGTTGAAGGCGAGATGAAGGGAAACAAATGAGTAAATGAATGAGTGACTGAATGAATGAATGAGTGAATGAATGAATACGTGAATGAGTTAATGAGTGAATGAATGAGTTTACGAATGGACGAATGAATGAATGAGTGAATGAATGGGTGAATGAATGAGAGAATCAATGGATGAATGAATGTATGAATGAATGGGTGAATGAATGAGAGAATCAATGGATGAATGAATGTATGAATGAATGGGTGAATGAATAGTAAATGAATGAGTGAATGAATGGGTGAATGAATGAGTGAATGAATGAATGGGTAAACGAGCAAATGAATGGGCGAATGAGTGAATGGGTGAATGAATGAATGAATGGGTGAACGAATGAGTGAATGAATGAGTGAATGAGAGAATGAATGAGTGAATGAATAAGTGACTGAATGAGAGAATAAATGAATGGATGAATTAATGAGAGAATGAATAAATAAATGAATGAATGAGTGAACAAATCAATGGTGTAGTGAATTACACTGGAGAGGTTAAAGATGTTATACTGAAAAAGTAGGTGTATGTGTCCACAGTGTGAGGTCAAGCTATGTAAGACCCTGAGTCTAATAGTTGATGTTGGTGTTAAGTTCTCAGGGGACCTATCGCTACCTCTCTAAGATCTCACACTGTGCTACATTTTGCTTATTTACTGGTGTGATGTTTATTATATGGCTACGTGTCTAGGGTTATGCAAAGGTAGTGATATGGTGCACAAAAGACACACACCCACACAACTGGAACTCAATGAAACTAACTGGAGTAAGACTGTTGTTAACGTTATGATATATTTTTTACAATTTATTTTCCTGTACTTCAAATCTCTTTTGGGACAGGAATGTTGAAAACTGAAGAAAAGTAGTGTACATATAAGAAATAAATAATAAGGACTCTTTGTCCCTCACTAGTAATCTACAATGTTACTGTGGGTGTATTCACAGTCTGATATCTAACTGTGTCATTAGTGAAAGTCACTGATGTGAGAAGCTGTTGTTATCCTCACGCCCCACTATAGTTATAATTCAAGTTGGGGAAAACTTTTTCTTTTCCAAGATGAATTGTCAGGTTGCCCAGCTATGGGACTTTCACCTTATATATTTTTATATGATCCGATGTAGAATACTGCACTGCAAACAACGTCAGCCCAAGAGACTTCCTCCGGCTAACAGGTACAGCATACAGTTCTGCTGAGGTCGTTATGTTCCTCAGAATATGTTTCACCAGTTTTCCTGCCACCACTCGGCAACAGGAAATAAAACCCTGCAAAATAAAGGCATCCTCGCCCTTTGATATGCTGGCATATATTTTACACAACTAATCAAATGTAATAAGATGTGGGGTCAGCCTCGTGTGCAAAACAAGTGCACCAGCCCCTTATTTAGTTGACTTCACTTTGTACTGTGATTACACCCTGCTTCCATATGGCTGCTACGTCTCTGTCGTTTTAAACACTAATTTGCTTCCACACAATCAGATGGAGTATACACTTCTCCTTCTTATGATATTGTTTTCTTTTCTTTTATATCAGCATCTTAGGCATGTTTACAAGTGTTCATTAAACACTGAGGCTTGCCAGTAGTTCCTGGTCATACAGTTATAATATGGATTTATAATAATATTCAATACTCAAATACAATTCTATTTACTTTCTTCATAAATCTGCTTCAGGCATGAATGTGCTTCCTAGGATGTCATAAGCTTCCATAATAGCAATGTCGCACGACACAAAATTTGTGGGCGCCCTTATCTAGGGTTAGCCTCTACATAGTAATAACATCAATAAATCATTTATCTTACCGCATCAATGAACTATTTTACACAAGTAAACGATGACTGGCAAATAATGGCACAAATTTAGCTTTGCCATGTCGTCCAGACTGAAAGGCTTTCGTTTAAAAGCTTCACCTCTGCTCTCACCGTTACTTGGTAGAAAATTTATGTTCAAATGGCAACTACTCTTGTCTTCTGTTCCTAATAGCAATCACACTGGCCAATGAGACAACGCGTCCAAAGTTTGATTCTTCCGAAAAACCCAAACATTTTGTGCGTTTCTCAATACGTTTGCCAGTCTGATTTTAATTTTACTGTGTAGAAATAAGTTTCGCGTTGGCTGACAAATCTTCAGTTTTACCTCTCCTGTTTCCTAATTAGCCTCACCCAATCAAACTAGGCACGCCAATTTGACTTTTCAAAGACGCGTTAGAAAATGTAACTATCGAAGCTTTTCAAAATTGTGCAGTTCTCCGTGTGTTCGGCTGCCTGTCTGAATTTTCTTATTTCTACCATATCTCTGTTATTTATGGGTCGATTTTAAAGATAGAAAGTGATTAATAATCAGACGACTATTCTCTAACCTTCTAGATAGGTTTTATTTTCTTCTTTATCTTCGTTAGCATTTTTATACTTTCCTCTAATTTATGGTTTTTCTTTTATTCAACTAAAATATTTATGTAATCAATCTTCTAAGGTCATACAAGTTATTATAGGATATTATTTTAAACAATATTGCTCTATTTTCTCTCTCTGCACAATTTGAGGTTTCAGTTTCACTTTACGTTACAAGTAGACTAGTATTGTTTCAATTCAATCCACCACTTTTCTCCCCTCTCTGTCGTTCTTAGAAAACTAACACCGCGTTTGCCCGCCGCCAACTTGTCTAGCGGTCGTTTTAAACAATTAGTACGGATAGAGGAAAAAGCGTGTGTGTGTCAGAAAGGGGGGGGGGGTTTGCCTGCTTGCTAACAAAAGATTCAAATCTTCACCACGCGCTGGCGTTTAAATAAGCGATGCCTAGGCAAAATTTCACATGTTGTAACTAATAATAGATTCTTAGAATGCGTTACTTAATTTTTCCTTTCTGCAGTTTGATTGTATAGTGACCCTTGATAATTTAAACATCTAGTAGTATTGGCCTTCAACTAAGGTAAAATATAGAATTATTTATAGGTTTTTCACGACAACAGTGGAAACAGTCAAATGCTGTAATATATTATATCTGAGTGGAGGGGGTAAAACGGAGCATTTTATTACAAATCTCCCCTGTTAAAAACCTGCATTCCAATGCAGATTTATAATCCGTGTTAACCACTCCGATCACATGAACTCAACTAGGCTTTTTGAGTCTCCTGGTTTTCTGCAGGTGGGTGCTTACTCAAAAAATCTGCCCCAACATTCTGCGACCCCGGAATGTATTCAATGGTAAACGAATAAGGTTGAATGAGCAAAGATCATCTTAATAAACGGGCATTTCCATGTTTTGCCTGAGCCAAAAATACCAAAGGCTGATGATCCGATTGTACCACAAATGTTCTACCATATAGATAGATCTGGAACTTCTTGATCGCCCAGACTAAAGCCAAACATTCTTTTTCAATAGTTGAGTAGTTTTACTCCGCTCTGTTTAATTTGCGACTGGCATAAGCAACTGGGTTTAATTCCCCATCTGGTGAAGAGGACCTTTGTAAAAAAGTGGCCCCCCAGGCCCACATTACTAGCGTCCGTTCTTACCACGAATTCCTGACTCAAATCAGGTAATTTCAAAATAGGCTTGCTGGTGAGTTTTTCCTTTAACTCATTATATGCTAAGTCGCATTCTGCAGACCATTCAATTTTATCTGGTTTTCCTTTACGAGTTAAATCCGTCAGAGGATGCACACACAGAGCTAAAGTTTTTAATGTACTTTTGATAAAAGCCACAAAGTGACACAAAGGATCGCACATCTTTTTTAGTCTGTGGTCGGGGTGCTCTCTGCAATTTCTCCAGGTTCTTGGGGTCAGGGGTCACGCTACCCTGATGTACAGTATGTCCCAAGAATTCTAATTCTTGACATCCAATACAACATTTTGTTGGTCTCGCAGTCAAGTTCACCTCTCTGAGTCTATCAAATAGCATTCAAAGAGTTAACGTGTTCCTCAAATGTTTCCGTAGCGATGAGGATATCATCCATGAAATTTGTAATACATGGGTTTTTCAGTGGATCCAACAGTTTTCGCATCATTCTGGAAAACACACTCGGCGCATTCTTCAATCCAAACGGTAACATGTTAAACTCATAGTGCCCTTCCGAGGTGCTAAAAGCTAGATGAGGTCGAATCTCAGGCTTTACTGGAATTTGGTAATATCCCTTGCTGAGATCTACCTTGGAAAAATATTTTGCCTTATTCAACTTGGCAAATAGTCGTTGGTATCAGGTAATGGATCCACCTGACTTTCTGTGACAGCATTCAGTTTCCTGTAATCTATGCACAGTCTATGTTCCCCAGAGGGTTTCCTCAACATTACCACACTGGAGCTATACGGAGATTCACTGTGAGAAATAATCCCTTCTTGTAACAGATAATCTATCTCCTCTTTCAAAGCTTTCTCTTTTGCGAATGGGATAGTATAGGCTCTCATACAGATGGGTGTTGGGTCTAGTAGTTTCATGTCATATTCCAACAAGTTGGTGTGCCCCGGTTTATCCGTTAGCACGTCTGTATATTTTACAGAACCTTTTGAATCTTCTACCTCTGCCCTGTTGTCAAATGTTTACTGATTTTTACCTGTGCAGGAGTCTCACATGGCCTCAGGGGGTATTCATAAGAGGTGAGAGGTTCATTCTTCATCTCAGTGGCTATGGCTAAGGTAATTAAATGTGTCCCTTCCACGTTGTTTCTTTCATTATATTTCTTTAGGAGGTTCACGTGATAGACTTTTTCCTTTCCTTTCTTATCTATCTTGCAGTTAGTTCTGGATACCTTTTCCAAAACTGTGTATGGACCTTGCCATCCAATTTGAAGTTTGTTGCTGCTGCCGGGTAATAGAAGAAGCACCTTCTCCCCCACAGCTAGCTCCCTATCCTTCGCTTTCTTATTAAAATATGCAGCACGTTTCTTCCTGGCTTCTCTTAGGTTATCATTTGCGAGTTTCCAGCCAGTTTTTAGACGAGTGGTTAGCTCGTTCACATACTGATATGATGAGGTAACAGTCTCTTCTGCCTTCTCATCTGTCCACGTCCTCAATAAGGCTTCCAATGGACCTTTTATTGCTCTGCCAAATAGCAGTGTTGCTGGCGCCATTCCAGTCGAATTATGTGGGACTTCCCGATAAGCAAACAAGGCAGCGGGTAAGTATTGATCTCACGTGTCAGGTTTCTCATGTGCCAACTTTCTCAGGATGGAAATGAGTGTTCCGTTGAATCTTTCCACCTGGCCGTTCCCTTGGGGGTGATACGGACTACAATGAAAGTGCTTGGCTTGAAAGATCCTGAAAACTTCATCAGTTAGTCTCCCCTTGACCTGAGATCCATTATCAGTCAAGATTTGATGGGGAAAACCTAACCTCGTGAATACTGTAAGTAATGCCTCTGCCACATGTTTTGAGTCGATTGATGACAGGGCTACCGCCTCTCCCCACATAGAGCAAGTGTCCACCAGAGTAAGAATGTAACTGTTTCTCCTCTTGGTACGTGTGAGAGGTCCCACAATATCCACTGCAACTCTTTCAAAAGAGGTTCCCATGATTGGCATCTCCCCTAAAGTTGCAGGTGCAGTCCAATGCTTTGGAGCTACCCTTTGGCATTCTGGGCAGGATTTGACATATCTTTTTATATCCTCCGTTATCCCTGGCCGGAAGTAATGACAAGTTATACGCTGTCCTGTGGCGCTGATCCCCATATGACCACTGAATGGAATCGCATGTCCTAACTTCATCACCTTTTCCCTATATGAAGTGGGAAGGACCAGCTGTCCATGACCATTTGAACCAGTTCCAGCCTTCCTATACATTAGTTTATTCTTCATATAAAAGTCTCCTTTTTTTGAGGGGTATGGCATTTTGGGAGTTTCTTGAAAACGGCTTTAGTGACTTATCCTCTGCCTGTGCTTTCCTCATCTCCTCTGGATGAGTATTTATTGGATTTTCCTCCTCCTTCTTTGACTGTGACCTGGTCTGTACTGCTGCCATGATCACTGGTCTTTTGGGATTTCCCAAGAGGACGTATCTACACCCCAATATCAGAGGGTAAATTGGTTCGTTTATCACTGCTGCTCTAATCATTCCTTCCACATAGCGAGTTTTTACACTTATTCTGGCAATGGGAAGTGTCATGGTTGCTACGTCCTTGGTTGCCCCTTGTATCTCCACTGTTTCTGTGGTATATTGATTTGGGTGCACCAGGTGAGAACTTGTGACAGTGCCGGGTCTTCTTTTAAAGTAAACTAGGTGACTGAGGCAGGCCTAGTTATTGCCTATTCAAATTGTCAGTCTGGTTATTCGGCTTATCTTCCAAGTGAGATTATATCTTATACTGGCCCTTCCCGCCAGAGGTTGTAATTCTTGGATGAGATGGTTTGGTTCTTTTACACTCCCAGGACTCGTTCTTCCCTCCTAGATGTTATGTGGTGACTGGATCGTATATTGGCGTACTCTGATTATTTTAATATTGTTTTATTATTCCTGTTCTTCCACACCCTTTTTAATAATCAACTCAACTTGTGTGGAGAAAGTTCAGCTGATAATAAGTTTATTTACAATACACAGGTTCTAACATTTTTCAATTGTGGATGGTTCAAAAAAACTCCATTTCACTTCAATGTATCCATCCCTTAATTAAGTTTATGTTCCACAAGTGTAATATTTATTGCCTTTAATACAGACTCTCGCACATGTGGATATATGTAGTCTGCCCAAAATGTATCCTCCTTTCTTATCTCTCTGTCTATCCTGTTTACCTCTATAAACCTGTCAGCGTTAACGTATATAATGGCATCAATCGCTATACATGTTTTATATAATTAATACATCAAATACTGTCAAGTACTGCTGTGGTAGCCTCCTCATACTTACTGTTCAAATGAGAGAGAGCACAAATAGTTTCATAGATATCATCGGTTCATAGCCTGTGTTCATTTATTCATGCCAGTGACGATACCTCGTCTTTTTTACACAACATCCTATCTGGCAATCAGCAATTCTCAATGTTATTCTTTTTATACCCTCTTTAGTCGTGCTTGTTTCAAATGTTCTTTCTGGTTGCTCGCCCCTTGAAATGTGAGCATCATTAACCTCTTGGGAAAATAATTTGCCTGAAAGTTTATAAAATAGTTCAAGAGCTCTCTTACCGTTATATGCGAATTCCAGTACCTATCACCATTCCTACTGTTCACCCCTAAGCTAATCCTAGTACAGCACAGTTTGTTAACCACAAATTAAGCTATTCTCAAGAATTACTATCGCTAATAGATCTAAGTCTAGCTACTTCATCTGGGTAACTTCCTGTCAACCAGAGGTTTCATTTTCTTGAGAGCCCAGCAGGCACGTCTTGCCTCGTCAACTTTTCTGGTAGGACTAACTTCTTTTGTCCTTCAATTCATTCCCATGATCCGTTATTTTTGTTTTCCAGTCAATACGATTGGTCCATTGTTCAGTTCACTCACCGATCACAAACTCACGGTTAATTCCCCGTTAGTAAGTCAGTGAGCTTCGTTCCATGACTGTTTACCTTTTACTCACATTTTTCTCGTGAGTTTATTTAGCTCTTCGTTCCCTTAATCTGCAAGGGGCGCTAATATTTGTAGTTATCTCCCTTAGTAGTTTATGCTCAAAAGCTATATTCCCTTACTTAAAATCTACTAAAAAATACTAATATGCAAATCTTGTAAACCACAACTGTCTACCTCTAGAAACTAACTAAGTGTAAGCTAGCCTTGTTTTACATAGACTCAGCTCTAAGGGATTCTCTCCCCTTCCCTCTAAGCACAAGTGCACAATCTTTTATCTCCCATCTTTAGAACTAATAGCCCTTCTCCCAAATCATTCAAATTTCCCAAACCATTTTCTATGCACCCCTGTTTCAACAAAACCAAATTATTATCCTACCAAACCTCATGGTGACATACGTCCCGTGGCCGCACAAATGTATCCCAGAGGGAAACATTTGCGTTCCATCAACAAGTAACCAAAGTCTATCTATCCCACTATCATCTCTATATTATGCCTCCCACAGCTTGCTAAAAAAAAAAAATCAAAGACAAATATAAAAAACAATCAATAAAATTAAAATAAAAATGAGACTATGCTATAGCCTAAATAGTAATGCGTATGTCATTAATTACTCACATATGGAACATCGTATTTCATAAATTATCTAAACATCCATAATTAAATATTCTATTTATATATATACACAAAGGGCGACATGGAACTGCCTCTGGAAGCAGAGGTTTGTCAGTCCGTTAAATGCCTGTAATATCTGCCGTCAATGTCAGTATTACATTGTAGCGGTCAGATAGGCAGAATGAAGTATATCTATAACGTCCCCATGCATGCATTAACTAAATCCCAAGGTGATAGCAAGAGATGTGTGTTACTAGGTCAGAATGTGATGTGCTCGGCTGATGCTAGCCTTGGATGCACCAGTTGAATTATCAGTCGTGTATGCAACTAACTACGCAAATCCATACATCTTTCCTGGGGCAATAGCGGAAGACCTATGTCACTAAGTCAGAACATGATGTGCTCGGCTGATGCTAGCCTTGGAGGCACCCGTCGAATCATCAATGTTGTCTGAACTATATATACTGTACCCCAGTATGTCATACTCAACCAAATATTCTACATCATTATACATGAAGTTAATGTGTAGCTGACCAAATAAGTGTCAGTATTATCATTTTTCAAATAAGCAGTGGCTATAATCTCCACATTGTGATCACATCGTAACTCTGTGTCGCTAATTAACCAATGCCATAGTAAGTAAGGGCGTCCACCATCAGTGCCATGTGTGCACCTCTATCTAAGCAAGTAAGTCTTCCTGCTTCAATGTACTCTGGTTTGATCTATAAGGTATGTCTTCTGTCTCTTGTTCCATCTTTTGTTTTCTCGGACCAACTTCATTTTTGAAATACATACACATTATAAGTCAACATTCAAATTGTTCTAAATATATGTTAATTACTTAAGTCTTGATCTTGTGAAGAATCTTGTTTAAGCTTTCTGAAATGCTGTGTCTTTATTGTAGTCCGAGATAGTTCATTGTTTTAACTAGTTTATCAGTTACAATGATCTCTGTTTCTAAATTATTTTATTATCACTCTGAATGTGTTCCGAGACTAATGAACTTATCACTCATGTCTATGTGATCAATGTACTTTATCACTAGTGATAATGTTCTACACGTTTAAATTTCTTCGCGAAGTTCTACCCTGTCTGTTCACCAGGTTAATGTATAGTGTAAATGTCTAAGTGTGCTCCGAAATATTAATAACTACTATGTTAACCACTGAAAGACCTAATTAACTAACTAACCGTTGGATACCGTTGATTGGGGTACCTTATTAAGCACTATAGCTGGGTGAGTGCTGCGAGTTAGTACTGTTGCTGGGTGAGTACTTTACGGCGATTACACTGCTTGTACGAATTTGAAGATCTCTTTTACAAGCTCTAACAGTGTAAATTTCTCTACTGGAGAGACGACTGTCGTACTGTGATAAAGTTGGCATCAGTTATAGTGTGTTTATAGTCGCTCTGCGGGACGATGAGGACGAACGAATTTTAATATGCAGGTGTCGCAGGGAATATGTTAGGGCTGACGAAGGGATAGGGAACGATGGTGGTGACCATGTGACTAACATTGCGAACACTGATGTGTTGACTTTGTAGTGCAGGTAGACTCTCATGTGATTAATGCTTCTTTATTTTTTCTGTAAGGCTTCCTGTGTCTTCTTGACTGTAAAGGTCTCTCATCTTCAATGTCCCGACTTGATCGTCTAAGCTGGTGTTAACTTGTGGCTGATAGTTGTAGTTGTCACTTTATATTGTTCCACAATTGCTGTCTTCTTCTGCTGCTTCATCAAAAATCTAAGTTTCCACTATTTCTGCCGTCGTCACCACGGCTTTTCACATACTTTCCGCCATACTATCATGGCCTCTAATGTACTTCTTACATCTCCTTCACTCATCTCCTCTACTGCAGCACCCTATTGGTCAGGTGTGCTCAGTTCTCTCTTGTGTGTGCGGTACAGACCAATTATACTTAGCCTTCTCAAGACTCAGCTACCGCCGCCATTTTGTTTATATGCATAATGCTATGATTCTACTCTCATAGCCTCCTGCTACTCTCTCCCATTCCCCTTACTTATTCACCATGTCTATCAACTTCATCATCATGGCCTCTCTACTTTTAAGCGCCTCTAACGCTATCAGTTTATCTATCTCTTGTGTCCCTTCCACTATTCTGACTTCATTAACACTTTGTTTCCTCTCTACCTCTCTACCTCTTGTATCTCCTGAATTTCTTTCAATCTCCCTACTTGTTACTTCTTCATCAACCGTGTGCTTCGGTTTTTCTCTATCTTCCATTTCTTCCCTTCTCACACTCCCTGAGTTCCTCTCAGGTTCTATGTCGCTACCTCGACCTCTAATTATACTGCTATTTCTCTCCTCCTTCCTAGCCTCTCGGCTCTTGGATCGGTACTCTCTTCGATCTGTATTTCTCCTATCTTTATTGTCCATTCTCAGCTCCTCAAATTTTCTATCAATAAATTTGCACAGTGCAGCTATATTTTCTACTTCTGTTATATCACTATTTCTTTCTTCCTCTTTGTTCTTCCTTGACCTTCCATGGTCTACACTGTCTATTTCCCATTGACCCGTTCCTTTGGTCCTTCTATCTTGTTCCTTTTGTACTTCTGTATGACTACACTTCTCCTTTTTCAATTCTTCAAACTTCCTGTCCATATACTGAACAAGTGTCTTTATATCTTCGTTATTCTTCGCTACACCACCATTTCTTATCTTATTCTTCCTCCTCCGTCTGACCTCTTCTACATGTCTCAGCTTTGCTAGACGCTCTCTATAAACCGCCGAATCGTCTGAAGACGACGACCTATGTCTCTTCTTTCCTCTTATATTCTCCTGCTCCATCTCTTCTTGCGTATCTGAATCTTTAGCTGATGTCTCCTCTATGTCTTTGGTTTGACTTGCACCACTTTGTTGTTTAATCTCTATCTGTTGATAATTTTGTTTCAATAGCTGTTGCTCCCGTGCTGTGCCCTTTTGTTCTGCCGCTCTCGTGTGTTTGTATGGTGCATCTATTTCATTATCAGCGCTGTTCCATTCATTTCTTATTGCTGTCGTATCCTCTAGAATCTCACTGTACTGTTCACTTTCTGTATGCTGCCCTACTTGTATTCTGTCGTCCTCTGGCCTAGTTATGCCTGTTTCCTCTTGTTCGCTGTATAAGGTTTGGGGGGTTGAGGTTAACCGATCAGATGTTTCTGGTTCTTGATCATGTGCAGATGGTGGCGTAGTATCATCTCCTTCGTGCAGACGGTTGTCTCTGTATCTCAATCTCTCTATCAATTCCGTTGGCGGTATATCTTCTTCTTCTGAGTTCTCTCTGCAGCGAGTGAGGCGTTTTACAGCATCTGGTAGTTGATCAGAATTGTCTATTTGTTCATCATTAATGTCCTGCCCTTCATCTGTATCATATTCGCTGAGTAAAGTGCTTGCTGACTCTGTAGACTCTTTATCATTTTGTGGTGGCCTCAAGTGTGACGCTTCAGTATACATCTCTGTTTGTGTCGCTGAAACTGCAACTCTATTGTCTGTTTGCGTTGCTGAATCTATCTGTGCTGATGCTGTAAATTGCTTTAGCTGCTCTTGATTCTTTTGTGGATTAGGGCTGTTATTTCTTGCATATCCACTATGTAAGGGAACGTTGCTCAACTCTGGAGCCGGTACATGACTTTGCACATTCAGGTCAGTTCTTTCTGGATTTTTGCATGTGACAGCTTCTTGTTTCTTATCTTGCACTTGATCTTGAATGTTACTCTGTTGTACGTTATCAATAATATTCTTGTTACTTTGACTTGACTTTCCCATCTGGGTCATAAATAATGTCTTTATGTCTTCTAGAACACCTATTCCTTTTAACACTAGACTGTTAAGCATACCATCAACAGTCTCTAGCTCTGAAATATTAGCAATTGTTTGATGGACTTTTCCGCACTGTTTATATCTCTTACATTTCTGTGCTTGACTACATAGCATCGACAAGAATGTACCTGGCTTCATGATTTCGCTGTCATTCTTCACATCTCTTTCTTCAGATGTCAGCTTTTCTATCTTATCGACTATTTCAACACTGCACAAATCAGGTTAGTCAACTATAACTTGTCTTGACCCTACCCTGACTGGGATTAGACTCTTCTTACACCTGTCATCTGTTTTCACTGCGACATTCTTTATTTGAGGTTCCATTCTAGTAACTGTAGGTTCAGTTCGTTTTTTCAAATTTAATTTTGGTCTCCCTTCTTTAACTTTCAATGGTTGTAGCTTAATTTCAACAATGTCCTTTACTTCAATCTTATAAACTTTTGCAACAAATCCATCTACTATTCTTATCCAAGGGAAATCGACTGCGTAATTTCTACAGCGCTTTAACTCTGAAGCGAAGTCTCTCATTACTATTCTCTTCTTTCTGTTCTCTATGGTTCTCGAACACCTCTCCATGTTTCAGTGTCTCTTCAACTCAACTATTTATGCTACTATGTCTATTGTATAGAAGTCTCTTTTACAATTATTTCATATGTATTCCCTCTTGAAACAATTTTCTTTCTGTTCTCTATGATTCTTGGTCTAGAGGTGGTGAAACAAATATGGAATGTTGTTATTGTTGTGCTGTTGGCATGTTTCATCAAGAGGTGGTGTAGCCATGTTGTCGCTGTAGGAGGGATGGTCACGGCGCCAAATTGAGTATATGTGACAGTGCCGGGTCGTCTTTTAAAGTAAACTAGGTGACTGAGGCAGGCCTAGTTATTGCCTATTCAACTTGTCAGTCTGGTTCTTCGGCTTATCTTCCAAGTGAGACTTCCTCTCATACTGGCCCTTCCCGCCAGAGGTTGTAATTCTTTGATGAGATGATTTGGTTCTTTTACACTCCCAAGACTTGTTCTTCCCTCCTAGATGTTATGTGGCGACTGGATCGTATATTGGCGTACTCTGATTATTTTAATATTGTTTTATTATTCCTGTTCTTCCACACCCTTTTTAATAATCAGCTCAACTTGTGTGGAGAAAGTTCAGCTGATAATAAGTTTATTTATAATACACAGTTCCAACATTTTTCAATTGTGGATGGTTCTAAAAACTCCATTTCACTTCAATGTATCCATCCCTTAATTAAGTTTATGTTCCACAAGTGTAATATTTATTGCCTTTAATACAGACTCTCGCACATGTGGATATATGTAGTCTGCCCAAAATGTATCCTCCTTTCCTATCTCTCTGTCTATCCTGTTTACCTCTATAAACCTGTCAGCATTAACTTATAAAATGGCATCAATCGTTATACATGTTTTATATAATTAATACATCAAATACTGTCAAGTACTGCTGTGGTAGCCTCCTCATACTTACTGTTCAAATGAGAGAGCGCATAAGTAGTTTCATGAATGTCATAGGTTCATAACCTCTGTTCATTTATTCATGCCAGTGACGATACCTCTTCTTATTTACACAACATCCTATCTGGCAATCAGCAATTCTCAATGTTATTCTTTTTATACCCTCTTTAGTCGTGCTTGTTTCAAATGTTCTTTCTGGTTGCTCGCCCCTTGAAATGTGAGCATCATTAACCTCTTAGGAAAATAATTTGCCTGAAAGTTTATAAAATAGTTCAAGAGCTCTCTTACCGTTATATGCGAATTCCAGTACCTATCACCATTCCTACTGTTCACCCCTATGCTAATCCTTTGTTCAGCACAGTTTGTTAACCACAAATTAAGCTATTCTCAAGAATTACTATCGCTAATAGATCTAAGTCTAGCTACTTCATCTGGAAAACTTCCTGTCAACCAGAGGTTTCATTTTCTTGAGAGCCCAGCAAGGCACGTCTTGCCTCGTCAACTTTTCTGGTAGGACTAACTTCTTTTGTCCTTCAATTCATTCCCATGATCCGTTATTTTTGTTTTCCAGTCAATACGATTGGTCCATTGTTCAGTTCACTCACCGATCACAAACTCACGGTTAATTCCCCGCTAGTAAGTCAGTGAGCTTCGTTCCATTACTATTTACCTTTTACTCACATTTTTCTCGTGCGTTTGTTTAGCTCTTCGTTCCCTTAATCTGCAAGGGGCGCTAATATTTGTAGTTATCTCCCTTAGTAGTTTATGCTCAAAAGCTATATTCCCTTACTTAAAATCTACTAGAAAAATACTAATATGCAAATCTTGTAAACCACAACTGTCTACCTCTAGAAACTAACTAAGTGTAAGCTAGCCTTGTTTTACAGAGACTCAGCTCTAAGGGATTCTCTCCCTTTCCCTCTAAGCACAAGTGCACAATCTTTTATCTCCCATCTTTAGAACTAATAGCCCTTCTCCCAAATCATTCAAATTTCCAAAACCATTTTCTATGCACCCCTGTTTCAACAAAACCAAATTATTATCCTACCAAACCTTACGGTGACAAACTCACGACTGAGTCAAAATCCAATCCAGTATCATAAAGGCACCTTATGGTGGCCCCATTGCATACTACATTTTCACAAACTGGGGGATGATAACGTTCCTGCTGTCCAGTAGGTTTTTCCATCTTTCCCTGGTTTCCAGTTTTCATACATGCAGCGTCCCTGGTATTATGATTGTCTCTCTTACACAATTTACACCATCTTCCTTC
This sequence comes from Oreohelix idahoensis, assembly GCA_024509875.1. Taxonomy (NCBI): domain Eukaryota; kingdom Metazoa; phylum Mollusca; class Gastropoda; order Stylommatophora; family Oreohelicidae; genus Oreohelix; species Oreohelix idahoensis. The sequence continues at coordinate 347,596 of JAMPIV010013047.1, read as the reverse complement.
TGGTCTGTAAGGTTTCCTTTCATTGAATTGCGGGTTTCTATCTCGAGGGTCAAATCTTGGCCTATCATAGTTTGGTTTACCTCTGTTACCTTGATCTCTACTGTCAAATTTATTCTGGTTTTGGGGGGCTTTATTATTGTCTACCTGTTTCCTTTTTGCTCCAGCTACTTCTGACTGGGCTGCCTGATACCTCTCAGCAACATTGAGCACCTCACCCAACCTCGCTGCACCTTGTTCCATGAGAAACTTTCTCAGGTCTGGAGACATGGACTCTCTTAATTGCTCGATCATGATCATTTCCTTTAGATCTTGGGTTTTCCCTAGAGCAGTCCATTTCTCCAAGTAGGTTTCCAACCTTGCAGAGAATTGGTGGTAGGTCTCCCCAGACAAGAGCTTTGCATTTCTAAATCTCTTCTTATAAAATTCCCCATTCTTCTCGTACCTAACTAAGAGAGCCTGCTTTAAAATGTCATAATCTTCCTGATCGTCCCTGCTCAATTTTGAAAACACCTCATAAGATGTTCCCCTAAGCCCTTGAGATACTTTCAAACTCCATTTTTCCCTCTCCAAACCATAAGTTGTAGCTAGTCTTTCAAACCTAGAAAAGAAGGACTCAATGTCATCCTCTTTTTCTAGTAAGGGGTCTAAATGAAACCCCATGGCTGAGTTGGAGGCTCCCTGACTTACCGTAGCATCAGAGGTGGATGGGCTGTTACCATTTTCTGGAGCATGGCCTTGCAATTCTAACTCTCTTGGTCGTAGCTCATGTTCCCTCTGTAATTGTTTATCCTCTTTTTCAGCCTCCATCTGTAATCTCCTCTCCTCCTTTTCAGCCTCTAATCTCTTTTCTTCCAGTTGTAATCTGTTAATTTCAGCCTCCCTTTCAGCCTCTAATTTCCTAGCCTCCCTAGCATCTTCTAATTGAATTCTCTTAGTTTCTTTGTCAGCCTCTAATTGTAATTGTATTTTCCTCTCTTCAGTTAATCTCATATCTTCCCTCTCAATGAATTTATCACATTCTGATGTTACATACTGCACCAGAACTTGCCCCTCCATTCCCATTTCCTTTGAAGTCTGCACAGCAGCAGATCTAAACTTGGCCAAGTCTGCCATCTTGTCAGTCATACAAATGTTATAAATCTTGCTATCTTAATTACAAGTATGACTAAATTATTCTAGGCTCTGACAATTCATCAAATTTCCACAATTAATTAATTCTTTTGCTATTACGACAATGGGGATTCCCTGGGTGTAATTAGTAATGATGTTAATAAATTCAAATCCCGAACCGGACCCCAATATATGTAGTGAATTACACTGGAGAGGTTAAAGATGTTATACTGAAAAAGTAGGTGTATGTGTCCACAGTGTGAGGTCAAGCTATGTAAGACCCTGAGTCTAATAGTTGATGTTGATGTTAAGTTCTCAGGGGACCTATCGCTTTCTCTCTAAGATCTCACACTGTGCTATATTTTGCTTATTTATTGGTGTGATGTTTATTATATGGCTACGTGTCTAGGGTTATGCAAAGGTAGTGATATGGTGCACAAAAGACACACAACCACACAACTGGAACTCAATGAATTAACTGGAGTAAGACTGTTGTTAACGTTATGATATATTTTTTACAATTTATTTTCCTGTACCTCAAATCTCTTTTGGGACAGGAATGTTGAAAACTGAAGAAAAGTAGTGTACATATAAGAAATAAATAATAAGGACTCTTTGTCCCTCACTAGTAATCTACAATGTTACTGTGGGTGTATTCACAGTCTGATATCTAACTGTGTCATTAGTGAAAGTCACTGATGTGAGAAGCTGTTGTTATCATCACGCCCCACTATAGTTATAATTCAAGTTGGGGAAAACTTTTTCTTTTCCAAGATGAATTGTCAGGTTGCCCAGCTATGGGACTTTCACCTTATATATTTTTATATGATCCGATGTAGAATACTGCACTGCAAACAACGTCAGCCCAAGAGACTTCTTCCGGCTAACAGGTACAGCATACAGTTCTGCTGAGGTCGTTATGTTCCTCAGAATATGTTTCACCAGTTTTCCTGCCACCAGTCGGCAACAGGAAATAAAACCCTGCAAAATAAAGGCATCCTCGCCCTTTGATATGCTGGCATATATTTTACACAACTAATCAAATGTAATAAGATGTGGGGTCAGCCTCGTGTGCAAAACATGTGCACCAGCCCCTAATTTAGTTGACTTCACTTTGTACTGTGATTACACCCTGCTTCCATATGGCTGCTACGTCTCTGTCGTTTTAAACACTAATTTGCTTCCACACAATCAGATGGAGTATACACTTCTCCTTCTTATGATATTGTTTTCTTTTCTTTTATATCAGCATCCTAGGTGTTACGGTAGGTGTTATAATGTTAGCCATTTTTATAGTGAGCTCGTTTAAGTTTACACATTGAAGGGTTTAAAATGCTATTAATAATTATTGAGTTTCGCGCTTCACGGTAATTGAACGCGAACTGATAGAATTGCTTAGTTTTAATAATGACGTGTTGCGTTGTTATGTTAATACGTGACGACACTATAAGTGTACCCTTTGTAATTTATATGCTGTCCTATCGAGACGCAAATTTCAACGCTCCCGTGTTTTCAAGATGATGTGGCACTAGGGTCTGCCGAATTAACATGGATACGTATAACGTCTCATTTTTATGAATGACTAATTCTTCAGTACCAGAATAGTCGCAGTGTATGCCTAATTCATATCATGTCTCGTGGATTGAACACTGTCAAATAAAACGTATTTTATGTGGACTCGAACCACCTATGGACTTGTCAACTGTCTACCATTATTGAAGTTTAGACAGTCTTGACTACGCATTCGCAACCTTTAATTCAGTACGATTGCTCAACAGAAACCAAGTCATAATAATATAGAACAAACTCAGGACATGGCCAGAAAGTATAAACACTACTTTTATTAATACCAGAATTATAAAAATGACAGTAAACAGACTAACCAACTGCCAGAGCAAAACCAGCCATAACAAAAGTGGTTAGCCAGCGCGGGGATACGAAAAAATTTTCTTCTTCATCAGGTTAGACCTAGCGACAAGTTTCATCGTAACAACACTGTTTACAATCACAATACGCGCACATGACTTTATAGATGGTCAGTAGATCTAAACCCGTTCTAATAGGGATTAGTTGAGTAATTCCATTAGCGAAGCATCTGCTGAGATCTGCCAGCAGCATACTGTGTTTGCTTCTGAAATTATTCGACCTTAGATGTTTTAGTTGTAAAGTGACGTTATATTTGTAGTATTTTTGCGGTACTAAGTCTCATTTTTATTCATTTTGTAACTGGTTCGTAAACTATCCTGTTCATTCTCATCTGTCTATCATTTATTTTTTAATTGTAATATATTTGTCATTTATGAGTCATGTGACGTCACCATTTCTTGTGTACATATGTATTAACCTACATTTGGTTTACCTTGACCTTTTCTGGTAGACTTCCGATTCTTATTTCGTTCATGTAATCATATTTTAATGTTTGCAATTGTCAATTGTGATGTGTTAATATCTTGTACAATTTTATTTATGGTTTGTCTTGTCTTTATTGATGTTTAATCTGATAAATACAGTATAATGAAGATAGTGTAAATTAATTAGGTAATAATATGATATAAATACTTTAATTAATTTTGAGAAAAAAATATGACTGGATGGAATGATTGCAACATTTTGCACTATTGGTCCAATTCAGTATTGGTTATACATCATGACTAAGGCATGATGTTATAATATATTAATAAATACTTATAAATCTATAACTTACCTTGAATATAATAGGCATAGTGAAGAGTACTTGATACATTATTCTAGTTATAATACTACGTTTGCCACTGGGCACACATAGGTAATTGATTACAGTATATTATTGATTAATACAAATTACTGAATAAATAAATAGATTATTAATTTAAAGATGCTTACTTGAGACCAGTTTTATGGAGATAATATTGGTATTTTGGTCTAAGTAGGTTACTACATGAGCCGTTGGGCATAAGAAGTTGAATAATATAATTATGGATGGATGATACCCATAATTGTTAAGTGAAGATAATTTTTGAACTTACAATTAGTTGTAAGGGAGTATGATAGATAGTTGATTGATTATATTGAATAACAATCCTTTATTGTGTGTACACATAAGTGGCTGATTGATTAAGTAACTATATTACTGAACTAAGATGTTCACTTTGGATCATTTTGTAAAACTCGGGAAAGAGTTTAATATGAAAGGACAAGAACTTCGTGAATATGCACAAAAAGAACTTGCAAAATATAAAGCAGAATTAGAGGAACAGAAGGCAATTGCAAAGCGTGAAGAAGAAGAACAGAAAGCCAAAGCTAAACAGGAGGAACTTGAGAGAAAAGCTGAATTGAAGCGTCGAGAAGAAGAACTTGAGGCAAAAGAAGCAAGAAGGATAGCAAAACAGGAAAGGGAAGAGATTGAAAAAGAAAACAGAATAAGAGAAATAGAGGAAAATAAAAGGAAGCAAGATGAAATTATAAGGCAACAAGAAAAAAATTGCCACTTATTAAGTTTGAAACAGCAAAATTACAGGCACAAAATGCTGCTTCTAGCCATGGTGATAATTCCCAAGATATGTCTTCACCTTACCAAACTAAAACCAATTATCACTTCAAGTTACCTACATTCAAATTAAATGTTGATGATTTAGCAGCATGGCTGCTACGTTTTGAGAAGGTATGTAAGGTTAATAAATTAGATAAAACTGCATGGGCACTGAAACTTAGTGAGTTTTTAGATGGTGCACCCGCAAGTGCAGCTCAGAATGTTGATCCAACAATAGCGGGTGATTATGATGCCATTAAAGCTTTATTATTACGTCGATTTCATTTAGATGAGGAGGGATGTAGGCTAAAATTTAAAACTCTTCTGCCTGAATCAAACAAAGATGTTTTTAGGTTTTATTGCGAATATACGCAATACATTCAATAGATGGGTCGAACTTGCTGGTGTAGATAAATCTTACGACAAGTTGGTTGATTTGATCCTTAGGGATAAGGTCCTATCTTCTGTAAGTCCACCATTCTTTTCCTTTTTACAGGAACGCAAACCTCCTACTATAGAGGAACTAGAAAAGACGGCAATAAATTACTGTACTGCCCATCCTAATATTAGTATATCCAATTCACAATTAAGGGAACCATTACCAGTTGCCTCCAATATGGCATATCATGGTTTTGAGAGATCAAGAGCTCAGAGAATTGACAGAAATTTTTCAAATAGAAGAAATAATTACAATAATTATCAAGGACAAAATAATTTTCACAATAATGGAAATTTTAACCGAGGTAGGCAACAGTTTAGAAACCAGTCACCTCAATTTAGATATAACAACAGTTATCAAAACAAATCAAATTGGAATAAATCATTTAATGGTAATGCCAATAACAATAATAACAAGTGGCATAATAATAATAATAACAATTACAGACCAAGAAATAAGAGTTTCAATGGCAGGGGCAATAATAATAATAATAATAATAATAATAATAATAATGATCATTCAGGTGGTCATAACAGACAACGTTCTACCTCAAGAAACCAACAAAGATTTGACCATACTGCAGGGGCAGCATTGACTAACAATGCAACTCCAATAGTTCATAATAGTGATATTCCAACGCATTCATCTTCGTCATGTTGTGTTGTTGATAATAATGTGGCAAATGTTTGTCCACAATGCCATGCTATTTTTCAGAAACCCAACCTTATACCAATGAGAGTTACACAGACCGTTCCTGAAATTAGTCTCACTGCAAATGATGGAACAGGGACACTGATTTTTAATAAAGGATTGGTCCATGGAAACATAGTTTCAGTGTTGAGGGATTCTGGATCAACCACTATCGGCATCCGGCAATCACTAGTACATCCTCGTTATGCTACTAATGAGGTCGTACGTTGCATAACTTTTGGTGGGACCATTGAATACTATCCCACAGCAATAATTGACATTAACACCCCATTCTTTTCAGGTAAAGTTAAAGTATGCCTACTTCAGAGTCCAATTGCTGATCTTACGATCGGACGTATCCACGGCAGCAAGGACTGCACACCTGAGGAAATCTCAGAATGGGAAAGATTAAACTTGGCTACAGCTAATGCAGTAACAACACGAGCTCAGGCTCAGGAATTGGTACAAGAGAATACTCCAGGTATCAAAGTGGATGATAGTACTGACAACGAACCTAAATCGGTAATTGACAGAGAGTCGTTTGCTCTCAAACAAAGGGAAGATAATTCTTTAAAAATTTTTTTTACATTGGTAAACAAGTATGATGATATTGCTGTTAACAATAAGATTAAACATTGGTTCACTATGAAGAACGGGATCTTACTTAGAAATAGTATGGACCAGAATAAATTAAAACAACAGGTTATGGTACCATCTCCTTTACGGACATACATATTGCGACATGCACATGACTCCCAATGCGCGGGTCATATGGGCTACACTCGCACACGTTTTCGAGTGTTGTCTTCTTTTTCTGGCCGGGAATATCACGAGACGTATCATCGTATGTACGTTCCTGTGTAATTTGCCAGGAAGTCAAGTCTCGTGGAGCGTTCCATAATGTTCCCATTCAGGCATGCGATATATCAGTGCGGCCTTTCGATAAAATGGCAATGGACATTATTGGTCCACTTCTACCAACTGCAAGAGGTCACAGATATATATTAACGTGTATTGACTTATGTACACGGTGGCCAGAGGCCATACCTCTTAAAAATATAACTACATCGGACATAGCTGATGCTTTGTACATAATATTTTCTAGAATTGGGTTCCCAAGTAAATTACTTTCGGATCATGAGCCCCAATTTGTGTCTGACGCAATGAACGAAGTGATGAGAACTCTTAAGATAGAAAGAAATCTCAGTAGTGTGTACCATCCCATGAGCAATGGCGCAGTTGAGAGGCTCAACCGCACCATTAAACAGTTATTGCATAAAGTGACAGTTGATAACCCTCAAGACTGGGACAGGGCTATCCCAGCAATCTTGTTTGCATACAGAGATGTCCCGAATGAACAAACCGGTTTCTCTCCGTTCGAGTTAGTGTTTGGTGCTCCACCAAGAGGTCCTATGGGACTGATCAAAGACTTACTACTCGACTCTAAGATGACTCAGGAAACCCAGTCACCTTATGAATACATTATTAATTTACGTAGACAAATCATAGATGCTTGTCAAAGGGCAACAGCTTCCTCAGAAGCAGCAAAAGACAAAGCTAGACAGTTCCAAAATAAAAATAGACGATTACGCCAGTTACTTCCTGGTGACGAAGTTTTCGTGCTACTTCCACGAAAGGACAATAGACTGTTAATCGCTTGGAACGGTCCATATAAGGTTGTAGACAGAATTTCTGACGTCGACTACATACTGGACATTAAAGGTCAGAAAAAAATTTACCACATAAACATGCTGAAAGAGTTCTTCACTCGTCCTCAACATCTACAATCTATTTTTCAGGACTTGGACAATCAATCTATTGGTTCTTGCCAATATTCTAATCTTTCGGTAATTCAGGAAGAGGAATCATCATTTCCTGAAATCCAAATGTCATTTCCTATACCTGAATTACAATCTTCTGAGTCTTGGAGAGATGTCACTATTTCTTCTTCATTAACATCTCAAGAAAATACTACAATATGTAAACTCTTAGAGACGTATTCTGATGTCTTGACTGATATACCGGGTCGTACATCAGTCATTTCTCATGACATTATACTGAAGGACGACACGCCTATAAAACTCCGTCCTTATTCTGTTCCTATTCACTATCAAGATAAAACTTCACAGGAACTTAATCAGATGTTAGCATTACGGATAATGGAAAACAGTAACTCGCCGTTTTCATCACCGTTGGTTATTGTTAGAAAAAAAGACAATAATATACGTCTTTGTGTCGATTACAGAAAACTTAATGCACAGACTGTCGCAGACAGTGAACCTCACCCTCTTATTGACGATCTACTTACTCGTCTTTCTACTGCAACATATTTTACAAAAATCGATTTAACCAAGGGATATTGGCAGATTCCCTTAACAGAACAGGCCAAATATTATACACCATTCTCGACTCCACAAGGTCTTTACCAGTGGAATGTCATACCTTTTGGGCTAATGAATGATCCTGCTACGTTCATTCGCATGATGCGAAAAAGTTTGGCTGGTAGATCTGACATTATCACATATATTGATGATATTTGTCTATTTAGTCCTTCATTTGATGAACACATATTAGGATTAACTTCAGTATTGGACATTTTAAGATCTAACAACTTAACAGCTAGACCAAGTAAGATGCAAATAGCTTTCCACGAAATAACTTTTCTTGGACATATTATAGGGGCTGGATGTATCAAAACCATTCCCCACAATGTATCAAAAATTTTAAAGTTAGCAGTCCCACAAAATAAGAAACAAGTTCGAAGTTTACTGGGTCTTGTCCAGTATTATAGCAGATTTATACCTAATCTGTCGTCCATTACTGATGTCTTGTCTTCACTATTGCGAAAAGATAAACCAAATAAAATTACGTGGACAACAGACTGCGACAGAACATTTAATAACATTTTGACCATCTTCTCCAGGCCACCTATTTTAAGGTTGCCAGATGTTCACAAAATTTTCATTCTTCGAACAGATGCAAGTAATTACGGATTGGGAGGTAGCCTTTTACAAGAACATAACGGCGTACTCCATCCAATTCTTTACATATCAAGAAAGCTTACCGATGCTGAAATCAAATATTCGGTCATAGAAAAGGAACTCCTCGCCGTAGTCTGGGCGATCCAGAAAATGGAAAAGTTTTTGCTTGGCTCTCCATTTATCATCCAGACCGATCAACGGTCACCGATCACTTAGAAGAGCAAATCACAAGAACGCCAAGTTGGCTCGCTTCTCAATATTGCTCCAACCATTCCAATTTACAATAGAAGCCATTCCAGGACACGAGAATGTGGTGGCGGATTCTATGTCTCGACATCCGTCATCGTTAAATGAACAAAATTAAGAACTCAAAGAACTGGAACTCTGTCGATACTTCAAGTTATTCAGCATTATACAAGTTGTGTCAAACTTACAACTTACGTTATGCAAAGACATTGAGTTGTTTACAGACAATGGAGCATTTCATTACTGAATTTCGGATTTACTGGACTTACGTGATTTATCATGAATCAAACAGATGAAATCAAATCTCGATTGAAACGTTCAGAAAAACAATGGTACTTTTTTTTCAAATAGTCACATGACGACATCAAATTCGTTCGCATGAAGGGCTCGATTGAAATTCAAGCATTCTGCTATCAAGATACAGGTGAAACTCAAAATTTCTACTGTCAAATTACGATTGAAAATAGGATCGAACATATGTATACATACTTTCAAGTACTGTTATGTGAATTCAGGATCATCTATAGCTACATGAAGTATTGGTAAACGAACATTACATACGTGGATGGATTTCGCACGGCTTATTGATCGAAATTGACACTAACTATTTTAATAATATATTGTGAATAAAGAAAGAGAAAAGATTTTCAAACACACACAGTATCACACAATTAATTAAGTTAGCTACTATAGTAAATTAATTATTGATTAATTACTTCTGTTAACATAATGATAATATTTAATAATATGCATTTATTTTTATGAATTGATATATTAAGTTAGTTAGATTTAGTTATGTGATTTCTCTTACACACACATATTCTATTCTATTATATTAATTTCATATCACTATCTCTTCCCACATTCTTCATTTTTTTTCCTTGTATGTTAGTAACAATAACATGATACTTTAATTTATTTAATTAGATTTTATTCTATAACATTAATCTCACATTACATTTAGTTAATAGTTAATTAGTTTTAGATCTTAACATTGATTAACACAACACACATTTATTAGTTTTATAATATAAGTTTAGTTACATACATAATTATTTAGTAAGTTAGCAGACACTTGACATTTATTTAGTTGACTTATCACATTTTAATGTACTTTATGACAGTTACTATATGTGACTACGACCTTCGACAATAATTAACGAAAGCATCGTGAGTCGTATGTCGATAACACTGACAAACAACATTTTTCTTTCTTATATCAGAATAAGTGTTCTTAGGTCAGTTTCTTGCGCTGATTTCAAATTTGAAATCCGTTTATCTCTATCACGTCGGGTTCTTAAGATATTTGTGAATAAATATATTTTTGGGAAACCGTTATTTGCTCCGTTTCATTTTTACTATATAACTTATTAAAAATTAATAAAATGCAAAATAATTCTACCTTTTATACTGCTAAAAGATGCACAACATATGTTACGCTATTTTTCAAATAGTTACTGTATTTTGAAATAATTCTGAGCAAAATATGGCTTCTAGAAGTTGTAGAAATTCGGCTGATCTGTTCTGTTACGTTTGCGGATATTTTACCGATCGTGTTCACCAGAAAAACTTCACACCATTACTAAAGAAAGCATATGAACTTTATTTCGATTCGAAGGTTGATGATGCAAAGAAATCTTGGAAGCCAAATTCAGTTTGTTCGACTTGTGCAAATACATTGGCAGGTTGGTTACGAAAATCGCCGAAGCATTCCATAAGTCGATGCCTTTTGGAGTGCCAGTAATATGGCGTGAACCGACAAATCACGCTACTGATTGTTACTTCTGCTCGACAAATATCCATGGTTTCACTTTTAAAACTAGAAAGTCTGTGGTTTATCCAAATATTGAATCGGTTTCGAAACCAGTGCCTCATGATCCAATCACGTGTCCGACCCCAGTTCCACCAGAACAATATCCGTTGGAGGTGAATGAACCATCAGAAATTGATATTTTACCTGCTTTAGAAACTAATTCTGACTCGGATTATATACCGGTGAATGATGGTGTTCACTTAATTGACCATTCAGAACTTTCAGATCTAATACGTGATCTCGCTCTTACCAAAGGACAAGCGAAATTATTCGGTTCGTGACACAAAGAATGGAATCTTTTAGCGCCCAATACTCCGATATCTAAATTTCGTCATCGACACAGAGAACTTGTTCAATACTTTGAGATGGATGATGACATTTGCTATTGCAAAGATGTAAACAGTCTAATGGTGCACCTCGGTCATGAGCACATAGTCAACGAATGGCGACTTTTCATTGACTCTTCCAAGACTAGTTTAAAAGCCGTGTTATTGCATAATGGAAATTTATTTCCATCAATTCCAGTCGCCTACTCTGTTCATATGAAAGAAACTTATGACAATATGGCTATACATTTGGCAAAAATAAAGTACAATGACTACCAATGGCGAATTTGTGGAGACCTAAAGGTCATTGCAATTCTCACGGGCATGCAGACTGGGTATACTAAATTTTGTTGCTTCCTATGTGAATGGGACAGCCGCAACAGACAGGAACATTATGCAAGAAAGGTGTGGCCTATCAGGGATCGTATGCAGCTCGGGCATAAAAATGTAATACACGAGCCATTAGTTAACAAAGACAGCATCATTTTACCACCGATACATAAAAGTTGGGGCTCATGAAGAATTTCGTAAAAGCGTTAGATAAAACGAGCAAAGCTTTCACTTATCTTCGAGAAAAGTTTCCGCAAGTTAGTGATGCAAAGATAAAGAAAGGTATCTTTGTACGACCTCAGATTAGGAAAGTTATTGCAGACAAACAATTCGAGAACTTGTTACATGGTAGTGAACTTCGCGCATGGATAGCATTCAAATCGATTGTCGATAACTTTCTGGGAAATCACAAATCTGTCGACTATGTGCATATTGTTAAGCAGTGCATAGATGCATACAGAATTATGGGCTGTAACATGTCCCTCAAAATCCATTTGCTCGATTCGCATCATGACTTTTCCCCTGACAACCTTGGCGAAGTCAGCGATGAACATGGAGAACGGTTCCATCAAGATATCGCCGTAATGGAGTCACGTTATCAAGGACGGTGGAGTGTGACCATGCTTGCCGATTATTGTTGGATGCTTCATCGCGATGTACCACATGCCATTCACCGACGAAAGTCGACTGCAAAGAAATTCAAGCCTACATAACTGTTATACTTCTTGTACGAATGATGTTGTAATACTGTATGCGTTGTTAAAAACCTTCAATTGCGTATTTCTAGAGATCCCGACCTGATAGAGAAAAACGGTTTGCAGATTTAAAAACAGTGCATTAAAATTGACCAGAAAAACATAGAAATGTTAGAGAAAGAAAAAAAAAAATTTTTTTTTGTTAGCCAGTGTAATTTTTAAATATTTTTGAAATAATTATGAAAAAAAAAATCTATAGAATAGATTTTTTTTTACCCTCGTCGGTGAAGGGAATGTTACGGTAGGTGTTCTAATGTTAGCCATTTTTATAGTGAGCTTGTTTAAGTTTACACATTGAAGGGTTTAAAATGCTATTAATAATTATTGAGTTTCGCGCTTCACGGTAATTGAACGCGAACTGATAGAATTGCTTAGTTTTAATAATGACGTGTTGCGTTGTTATGTTAACACGTGACGACACTATAAGTGTACCCTTTGTAATTTATATGCTGTCCTATCGAGACGCAAATTTCAACGCTCCCGTGTATTATAGTAATGGTGTATAAGTTTTCAAGATGATGTGGCACTAGGGTCTGCCGAATTAACATGGATACGTATAACGTCTCATTTTTATGAATGACTAATTCTTCAGTACCAGAATAGTCGCAGGGAGTATATTATTATAATTATTAGTATCCAAGTTGTAAAGATCGATCAGCTTTGGATATCCATTACCGGATTACCGACATACGGAATCGCGTGTAGATATCCAGACGTTGTAACGATTAATGGACTAAGGACAGAAGACACTGTTTATGTACATGCTTGAACTTAATGTATGCCTAATTCATATCATGTCTCGTGGATTGAACACTGTCAAATAAAACGTATTTTATGTGGACTCGAACCACCTATGGACTTGTCAAATGTCTACCATTATTGAAGTTTGGACAGTCTTGACTACGCATTCGCAACCTTTAATTCAGTACGATTGCTCAACAGAAACCAAGTCATAATAATATAGAACAAACTCAGGACATGGCCAGAAAGTATAAACACTACTTTTATTAATACCAGAATTATAAAAATGACAGTAAACAGACTAACCAACTGCCAGAGCGAAACCAGCCATAACACTAGGCATGTTTACAAGTGTTCATTAAACACTGAGGCTTGCCAGTAGTTCCTGGTCTTACAGTTATAATATGGATTTAAGATAATATTCAATACTCAAATACAATTCTATTTACTTTCTTCATAAATCTGCTTCAGGCATGCTTGTGCTTCCTAGGATGTCATAAGCTTCCATAATAGCAATGTCGCACGACACAAAATTTGTGGGCGCCCTTATCTAGGGTTAGCCTCTACATAGTAATAACATCAACAAATCAGTTATCTTACCGCATCAATGAAATATTTTACACAAGTAAACGATGACTGGCAAATAATGGCACAAATTTAGCTTTGCCGTGTCGTCCAGACTGAAAGGCTTTCGTTTAAAAGCTTCACCTCTGCTCTCACCGTTACTTGGTAGAAAATTTATGTTCAAATGGCAATTACCCTTGTCTTCTTTTCCTAATATCAATCACACTGGCCAATGAGACAACGCGTCCAAAGTTTGATTCTTCCGAAATCCCCAAACATTTTGTGCGTTTCTCAATACGTTTGCCAGTCAGGTTTTAATTTTACTGTGTAGAAATAAGTTTCGCGTTGGCTGACAAATCTTCAATTTTACCTCTCCTGTTTCCTAACTAGCCTCACCCAATCAAACTAGGCACGCCAATTTGACTTTTCAAAGACGCGTTAGAAAATGTAACTATCGAAGCTTTTCAAAATTGTGCAGTTCTCCGTGTGTTCGGCTGCCTGTCTGAATTTTCTTATTTCTACCATATCTCTGTTATTTATGGGTCGATTTTAAAGATAGAAAGTGATTAATAATCAGACGACTATTCTCTAACCTTCTAGATAGGTTTTATTTTCTTCTTTATCTTCGTTAGCATTTTTATACTTTCCTCTAATTTATGGTTTTTCTTTTATTCAACTAAAATATTTATGTAATCAATCTTCTAAGGTCATACAAGTTATTATAGGATATTATTTTAAACAATATTACTCTATTTTCTCTCTCTGCAAAATCTGAGGTTTCAGTTTCACTTTACGTTACAAGTAGACAAGTATTGTTTCAATTCAATCCACCACTTTTCTCCCTCTCTGTCGTTCTTAGAAAACTAAAACCGCGTTTGCCCACCGCCAACTTGTCTAGCGGTCGTTTTAAACAATTAGTACGGATAGAGGAAAAAGCGTGTGTGTGTCAGAAAGGGGGGGTTTTTGCCCGCTTGCTAACAAAAGATTCAAATCTTCACCACGCGCTGGCGTTTAAATAAGCGATGCCTAGGCAAAATTTCACATGTTGTAACTAATAATAGATTCTTAGAATGCGTTAGTTAATTTTTCGTTTCTACAGTTTGATTGTATAGTGACCCTTGATAATTTAAACATCTAGTAGTGTTGGCCTCCAACTAAGGTAAAATATAGAATTATTTATAGGTTTTCCACGACAACAGTGGAAAAAGTCAAATGCTATAATATATTATATCTGGGCAGAGGGGGTAAAACGGAGCATTTTATTACAAATGGGTGAATGAATTAGTGAATGAACGAACGAATGAGTGAATGAACGAAAGAACTAAAGAATGAGTGAATGAACGAATGAATGAACGAATGAATGAGTGAATTACTGAATGAGTGAATGAATGATGGTCACACTGAGTGATTGAATGAATACACGAATGAATGAAGGAATAAATGAATGAATGAGTGAATGAACGAAAGAACTAAAGAATGAGTGAATGAGCGAATGAATGAACGAATGAATGAGTGAATTACTGAATGAGTGAATGAATGATGGTCACACTGAGTGATTGAATGAATACACGAATGAATGAAGGATTAATGAATGAATGACTGAATGAACGAATGAATAAACGACTGAGTGACCCAGACTTGTGTTCACCAAATACGCTTTCTCCATGCGAAAGAGAGGCCGACCAAAAACAACTTGGCGGAGAACTGTGGAAGCTGAGATGCAAAGAATGAACCACAGTTGGGGCACTGTACGAAGGATGGCCGCCGACCGAGCAAAGTGGAATCAATTTGTTGCTGCCCTACAAGACGCCACCAGGCGTAATGGCCGCTGACTGCTTTGACGGTTGGCGGTTATGGATCAAAGAAGAAGATGCGCAAGTCACAAAATGCTGACATGAAATCAGCTCAATCCCTGAGTTAAACTTAAACAAGTGTTGACAACCTCAGTGACCCTTACTTACACTCACTCCATCATTCACCCACATGAAACCGTTCTGCAACACCCACAAAACGCTATATATTACCTTTTATTCTTGCTATATAATTATAATCGTTCTAAAAATAACAACAAGAAGAACAAAGGTGATACTATTAAGAACAATAACAAGATAGGCGATAATAGGGAGGATCCCGTTACACGCCCATTGAGGCATATTGGGAATATGGTGTTAGACCCATATTTTCTTGACCATCGGCACACTAGGGGTGATGTGGTCAGCATCACGCCGGCTGCCTTAACCTTCCCAGAGTTGCTCTGGTACCCAATTGGGGCTGGGTCGACCCAGGAGCCGTTTGCGGCCTAAAAAAATCCCACCTCATCTGGGGATCGAACCATAGACCACTGAGCTAGGAAGCCAGTGCACTAACCACTATGCTACCGCGGCTCCTTAGGCGATAATAACAAACAATAAAAACAGCAGTTTAATATTCTCATTATAATGCAGCAAAACAGAAAAAAGCTATATCTTCATGTCACGAGTGCGTTATGTAAGAGTCTGCATGAGACAAAATCCAAGTCGGTGTGATGTCAGAGACAAGACAAAGGTCTGAGAGAGGTCTGAGATGATAGAAGAGAAATGGTGTTGATGGTGGATAGTGTGACTTATAGTTATCGAGGGTGAGAACCTATACTGACTCTCCCCTCGCCACTCTGTGATCTTTTGTTCAACTACTGTCACCCTGCCTCTTGCTCTGCTAGGAGATAAGGTTTATTACACTACAGTGTATCCACATACAACAGTACGAGTACAAGGTCAAGAATGCAGGTACAGATAGGAAGGGAAATCTGATCCGTTAAGTAATTATACGTATTTTATTAACAACAGTAAAAAAAAAACTATGGTAAAATAAGCATGGAATCTATCACCACATCAAAGAAAACCTCAATACGATTCAAGTATCAAGGTACGAGACACACAAAAAATAAGGTTAGTATAAAAAATTTGAAACACTCCAGAACACAAGTAGGTTCCACACTCCCACAATTATGGGGTCAGGGTTAAACTAATAATCCCTTGTTGGAAATCCTGAAATACAGAGTCCTACCTACACAAACTAATCCCGCTGACTTGTCCCTGTCAGCGACACTGTTAATAAATTTCACTAACTGCTCCGGTCCACAGTTTTCTTAAAATCTACCCCCCCATCTATAAATTTGAGTGTACTCTTCCCGAGTCCTTCTTTGTTGGCACGCGTGCGTTGATACTCAAATAGGATCACTGTTAGCCGTCGGAGATATGTGTCACGAAAGGGTGGGTTGATGTTATTGTAATCTAAAGTTGTCCTGGACCAAAAAAGATGTATCAGATGATTCCAGGATAGTGCCAGATAAGAGACTGGTCTTACAAGAAATACCCCCTTTTTCTGAAAAGAATCAGGGTGTATTGACATCAAAGGTAGAATCCAGCTGTATAGACCTCCAGGTGTGATGAGAGTGGATGTCCTGAAAGTCTATTTGCTCCCTTTCATGATTCTCCTTTGATATTGTGTGTTATTATTATTATTTTTTTATTATGGCTAATTATGCTAGGGGTACTTATTATGGTCTATCTATATCTAATATGAATCAACAAAACTTGGAACTCAATTTAAATAATTTTAGCAAGTCTGATGGTACATATTTACAATGTATTTAACCTATACCGTTTCTCTTTTCGGTTAGGTTACTTATAATGAATCAAATGTATTTGTCACCGGGCGACCTACTACTATGACTATAGCATAATTCGTGCTAATTGTTAGGAAGAATAGTCACGAGGTTTTGTGGAAATAGATTTAAGATAGGCGAGTATCAGATTGAAACTAGAATTAAGTAAATCGGAATAGCCGAAATACGTCCATCGGGAGACCAATAAAATAGATAGGGAAATATTAAGCCGCCCAACCAAAAGGCTGGAAAAGCCGCACTATTTTTTGGGAAGGCAAACTTCGGGATGAGAAGGCAGTTGATCTCAGAATGCCGGTGTGTACAGATGTACAACCGGAGATCTTGAAGTTTTCAAGACATCAACTCGATAAAGATAATATTACTTAAATGTGTGGGAATTCTGTTGCTGTAAGTAGAACTTCAAGTGATTTATTTAATAGTGCAGAAAAAATACAGTAGTTATAAAAGGCCACGAGATTCAGAGCTTAAAACACGGTGTTATTATTTTTGGCCTGCTCACAACACGCAGTCACGATAATGATGGGTAACCGCACGAGTGAGAACGTCGCAGTACTTTTCACGTGCCGTGCGATTCATAGAATCAGATTAACAACCCCAGGAGTCAACTGAATAACTTAATCATTCGTTCAGGGTGATTGGAGATTTTTTGAATATTAATATGGTAGATGAGATTGTGAATATTGTTATGGAAAAGGCATTTTTAAGTTTACACGCACAGGAAGATATAATAAGAACGGACATATGATAGACAGGCTAGGAATGCCTCATTTGAATAGATAGCAAGGAGAAGGTAACCAGTGAACGACTAGCACACGGATACATTGTTATGTGGATTGGTATGAAGAAAAATGTATACATTTGACTTTGTTTACTATGCATTGGTAGAATTACCTAAATAAAATTATTGTTTTGGATCTGGAGAGTTTACTCTATTATCTCTCGTTGATGAAGTCTTACAGTAAATATATATGAAGAAATACTTGCAAATCATTGTCACGCCACATATAACAACACAGAGGAAGGTTGGAACGGACTAGGTCACAGATATCAACAAGAATAAAGACCTCTGGCAGTATACCAGTATTCCTGACTTGGATGATATAACAAACATCTACACTATACGAATCACCTCCCCACGGTCACACAAAAACCTATATGGTGCCGCGACCAGTCCTCTGAGTGGCAGAACATGTAAATGGTACCATAACCATTTCTTTGAGTGACTGTAGCGAAATCTGTGAGATAATCGCTAAATTCAGTAAGATTGTAATCCTATGATAATAAATAAACCCGCTCGTATGTGTTCGCCGAAAGTCGTCTCTACGCCAGTAGAGCGCTGCCTTTTGTGCAGTGGAAATGCTTATAAAATGATCCCGCCGTAAAATCTAACACGCTTTCCTAGTTTAGTCCTTGAGACTAACATTTTAACATTTTGCCCGATCTGCTGCACGAAACTGCGGCAAGACTTATAATTAACATATTAACATTTTTCTGATCTGCGGCACGAAACTGCGGCAAGAATTAACGCAAGATTAACGCCGCCTTGCAAACACCCCTCTTCGCTACACACGCCGTTCCATACATATCAACACGCTGTGCGACAACGCCAGAAAATATAAACACACAGACAGTTTTCAATTCTCGCCGCGTAGTGTATTTCTGACGTAACCCCAAACAATTTGGTTTATTTGAATGGAAAAATGATAGAAAAGGAGGGGAAAAGATGGCCGACTTATGGAAAAGTTGTAATTGACGATTAACAGTGACAAAACTGAAAATCTAAACGACAAATAATATAGCCATAAAAATCATATATATAGATAGCTTAGTGTCTCATGAGCAACAATATGTTTTAATACACATGGTAGTCTAATTATTAGCCAAGATATTGAAATAATACTATATGTCTACGAACGCTGGGACGGACAGACTGTTGTTTTTGTTCATTTATCCATAACGTTAGTTGGGGACGCAAGTTTAAAAAAGAGGCATTAGATTGATTCAAATCCGATTGGCTGGTAGAAGAGTATAGGAAGGAGGGTATTGGTTAGGAAAAAAAAACTAAATATATTTTGAAGACTCACTCCTAGAAGTTTGGAGTTTTTTTTTTTTTAATTTGAATTGAAAAGCTAGACCTTCGCTGTGATTGGGCCAGTCTAGTAATATTGGCAAAAGCTTTCAAAGGCGTGTCGCCAGTTGATACAGAAGTTTTTGTAAGCAAGCTGCGTTGAGAACAGCAGTGCTAAGAGTGAAATAATAAACCTTGGCAGTCTGGACCGGGGCAAAGCTAAACTTACCTATTAATGCTAATGCCAGTCAACGTATGTTTGTGATAATTCTTTGAATTGTGGTAAGAACGAATTTATTAATTTTGTTATTACAACAAAATTTGGTGTATGAGATACTGCTTGATTGGGAAGGCTTTACGACTAAGTACAGAGGTCCCCAGCAGATTTATGCAGGGCCTGTGGTGTTACACACAAGCAGTAACATTGACATGAGTTGTATAACTTAAACATGATTTCCACTGTTACCAGTGGGAAGGCTAACCCACACTATTCTATGGGAGAGAATCATTATTGCAGTGTCAGAGGCGTTGTAGCCATTAGGGAAAAGAATAGGAGCACTGGTATGAGTTGTTATCTCAGATGGAAATGGTTGAAATGGGGTGGTCAGAGAGATCTGACCCTTTTCTTTTATTGAATTATGCCATGTATTGCTTGTGGAATAATATTGCAGATATGTTATAAAGAATCATAACCTTGTTTCAGGGTTTTTTGTTCTGGTGCTACGTTAGTACCAGAACCCTGGTGAATTTACTGGAGAGAGAGAAAGAAAGTGAAATTTTTCTGGACCAAGCGGTCTACTATACTATACTGAACGAACGTCAGGGACTGTGTCATCCACTGACTGGTTTTTTTCCATTCGAGTGAACGAAAGGAGATCGTCAGCATCATAAATATAATTAGATTATAATATAATCTTCTATCTACATCAAGATAAGTGCCTTGGAAATTGGCCAATTTAGCTAACTATTCAAGACAGTTTAATTTTACTGTGGTGATTTCGTTCCACAGTTTCAGTGGTTTTCGTTCCAAGCGCTAACCACTATCAGGTTGTTGATACTGCTCGTCCAGTCACACTGTTAGTTAAATAGGTCAGGCCACCGAAGGTTGGGGCCCTGACACGGTGTACTGTTAGATGCGTGTGGCTTGAATGAATGTGTGAGTGTAGACATCAATTAATGAAGACGCGAATGGATGATAGTTCTACTAGTACACAGGACACTCACTCCAATCATATGCATGGTAGTCAATAACTGCTGGAACCACTGTAAGATTTCTCAGACATTTAATCGGACGCCCACACTGACACATAGCTACAGTCATTAGAACACGTTGGCACAACAATCATCGTATACTTGGAAAATGGGTGACAATATCAGATGTATAGTTATGTGGTACATCAATATAAAGGAACGATAGAAGGGAAACACTCAATCTCCTGGTTGTCTATCGTCTCAGGTTCTAACTGACTAATCGCGTCAGTTAAGGTGGATACATACAACATCAACAATAATGGTTCACTGACCGAACCTTCTCCTGGCTAATATTCTCAAGCCGAAAGTTCATCCAATGTTTATGACGACCAAGTTAAACCACAGTAATGGGTTTTTATATTATCTAGCTCCATGTACCATCATCAGGTAGTAAGACCTTTTCTGTTCTCCGACGATAGTCTTACAATGGCGGGAATTAAAAATGGCTCCTCCTCCCTGAGCTTCGCTCACTTGGGATGGAGAAGTATGAAGCAGAATTACTTCGATATATAATCATAAATGTCCTCATTGCTTCTATCTATTTCTGCTATCAATAAGCTGGTTACTGGAGTAATCTGGTGCTGCTAAATTACATGTCATCTTCATCTGTGGTCAGCAATCCGAGATGCACGATAATACGTCTCTCGTTTCGGCTTAGCAACAAAGTTCAGCAAAAAAGGGTTTTGTTTTACCTTGGTTTAGAAAACACATACAGGCGAATAACGCACGCCATTCCTAGGCGTTAATAATCAACACAGGAGAATCTCTGATAATACCATTATACAGAGACACCATCTCCTTCCTAGAATCGATCACAAATCACTCTTTAAACTTTCTAAATAACCAGCCCTAGACACGACGACATGACAGCCTTTTTCTGTTCTCTTCCAGAACCCCTGCACATGCCTAACAACGCCTTTCACCCCCAGAGTTCAGCTCACAAAATAGTCCGACATAGAAATACAAAGATATAAGAGCCAATCACCTTAACTAGTCATGGAATACATATAAATTCAGGTCATAAACATTTTAAGCCAGACCAATCTGTTTCTGGCCATACCTGACGCAAAAATGACATAAACAGTATTTATACGCCAGATTGTAATACAAGAAAAGATAACCCATGTAATCGAATCTAACATCGACCGATCCGGGTTCTGTCCCCTTACTCTCAGAATCATAGATTCATCAGATAAATAGTTACACTATACATTCGTATGCCTACTTACCGTAATCTGTGCGTCACAGACTAATATGTGCGCAACAGACTACCACACCCCCCCGGGAAAAAAATGAAAATCATTTTTTTTCATCTGAGAGCAACATACAACAGGCTCACAATGCACCAAAATCCGCAGATGACAAATATCAGCAATTTATAATGCCAAATTAAGGCAAATTCGAAGTATAGCTCGACAGGTGAGAATATATCTCAACATCTCAGAGAAAGTATTTCTCTAAGTATAAATCTTTCCAGGGAGGTGTTACCAACGCATACTACAATACTGGCAATGACATAATGTATACAATAATTTCAATCACAATTTCATATTAAGTACTATAAGTTCATAATTGACAGAAAGAAAAAATCATCAAAAGAGTAGCGGTGAATATACATTAGTGAACCGCTAAGTGTTTATACAATCACTGTATCATATATCACAAATGTGTACATATTTTGATATAGAAAAAAGAACTGTTATAGAGTTAGACACATTAAAAAGTCCAAGATTTAACAGTTAGGTGGAATCATGTGGGCATCTAGACAGAATGTCTGCCATCACATTTTCTGACCCACGGATAGCTCGCACCGAGAAATGAAAAGGTTGAAGAGCAATGGCGTATCGAGTTGATCTCGAGCTCTTCAAGTTTTTACTTTGAATAGCTGTAAGAGCTTTCTGGTCAGTTTCCACTATGAAATGCGCGCCAAGAAGGAATCTTTGAAGTTTGAGAATAGACCAAACCATCGCCAAAAGTTCACGGTCTAAAACCGAGTAATTCCTTTCTGCCGCATTAAGTTTGCGTGAGATATACATTACAGGATGCAGAGTTTCAGAGTACTCTTGCATTAGTGCCGCTCCAATCCCAGTGGATGAAGCGTCACTACGAAGAGCAAATGTCTTATCTGTAGTAGGTAACACTAAAATAGGTGGTGTTGAAAACAAATTTTTAATCTTATCCAAAGAGGATTGGCATTCCTGAGACCAGTGAACCATATTAGGAGACCCTTTCTTTAGTAACGAAGAAAGCGGTGCCATTATAGAGGATAGATTCTGAATGAATCGTCCATAAAATTGTATAAGACCTAATAGACTTCTCACTTGCTTTTTAGTCTTAGGAATAGAGATGTTAAGTATTTTACTGGTATTATGGTCCTCTGTCTTTAGGAAACCATGACCGACACGGTGACCTAGGAACGAAATTTCGCTAAAACCAATACATGCTTTAGAGGGTTTCGCTGTCAACTTATGCTCGCGTAAAGTAGACAGTAATTCATATAACCCTAAATAGTGATCTTCCGAAGTATCACTGAAAAGACAGATGTCGTCTAAGTATGCAATGACATCTGAACGATGAGATAGGTTTCGACGCATCATGCGTACGAATGTAGCTGGGGCGTTCATAAGGCCAAAAGGCATGAAATTCCATTGAAATAAACCTCTAGGTGTAGAAAAAGCAGTAAGAGGTTTGGCTCGTTCAGTTAAAGGAACTTGCCAATAACCTTTCGATAGGTCGAGTTTGGTAAAGAATCTAGAATTAGAAAGTTTGTTTAGTAGCTCTTCTAATGAAGGCATAGGTTCAGCATCAAACTTCGTAACTTGGTTAAATTTGCGATAATCAACGCAAAGGCGAATGTTATTGTCTTTCTTTCGAACAATAACCATGGACGAAGAGTATGCTGAAGTGGATGGTTCGATTATTTCCAATCGTATCATCTCATCCAATTCTTTCTCGACTTGTGACT
Organism: Oreohelix idahoensis; assembly: GCA_024509875.1. NCBI lineage: Eukaryota > Metazoa > Mollusca > Gastropoda > Stylommatophora > Oreohelicidae > Oreohelix > Oreohelix idahoensis. Next base: position 324,142 of record JAMPIV010013047.1, on the reverse strand, counting down.
GAAAATGGATAGGTATAGGATAGGGTCTGACTCATAGAATTATGGTCAGTAAGTACTATGTCATGTTCAATGACATGTTTGTGTCCCGGGATGTCGGTAAGGACATCCTGAAATGTTTGTAACATCGAAGAGACTTGTCGATGTTCCTCAGCGGAAAGATTAGGAGAAACGGTAACGTTTTTCCAAGATTCCGTAGAATGAAGTGGGATCACAGGAAGAGGAAGATTGACATCAGAAAACGTAGTTTCCTCATCCTGTATAACTGACAGGGATGAGTAATGACCATGAGGTATTGGAGAATCGTCCGTCGCCTGGAAAATAGGCTGCAAATAGTCAGGTCGTTCATAAAATTCCGAGAGCATATTTATGTGGAAAGTTTTATGCTTTCCATCAATATCGACAATATAGTCGACGTCGGAAATTTTAGAGACTATTGCATACGGACCTTTCCATGCAATCAGAAGTCTGTTCTCCCTTGAAGGAAGAAGAACGAGTGCTTTGTCACCTGGACAAAGTTGTCGTAGACATCTATTTTTATTTGCAAACAGCCTTGCCTTTTCTTTAGCAAATTCGGATGAAGAAGTTGCTAGTTTGCATGCCTCGATGATCTTTTGCCTAAGAGCAATGACATACTCATAAGAAGATTGAGTGTCGTCGCTAATATTATCGGCAGTGATAAGATCGTGGAGTAAAGACATAGGGCCGCGCGGTCGCGCGCCAAAGACAAGTTCAAAAGGAGAAAACCTTATATGTTCATTGGGGACCTCTCTATAAGCAAAGAGAGCCGCGGGTAAAACCCTGTCCCAATCCTGAGGATGATCCTCAGTTATCTTCCCAAGTAAAGTCTTGAATGTTCTATTCAAACGCTCAACTAACCCATTAGACATTGGGTGATAGATACTGCTGAGAGACCTTTTAATATGTAAGATAGACATTACCTGTGACATAGTGTCCGATATAAGTTGAGTGCCATGGTCTGACAATATTTCTTTGGGGAATCCCAAGCGAGAAAATATCAGCCAAAGAGCGTCTGCGATATCGCCAGTGGAGATGCTCTTAAAAGGTATAGCCTCTGGCCAACGTGTGCACATATCGACACATGTGAGGATAAATTGATGTCCTCTGGCCGACTTGATCCTAAAAGGACCGATAATATCTATTGCCATTTTCTGAAACGGCCGAATAGGAATGTCAGCAGCCTGGATAGGCGCAGTATGTCGTGGTCCTTTCGATTTGACCTCCTGACATACTTTGCAAGAACAACAGTAAATACGTATGTCCTTGCTCACAAATGGCCAAAAGAAAGCCGCAAGAACCCTCGACTTTGTACGGGAAAAACCCATGTGCCCAGCACATTGCGAATCATGAGCATGCTGCAATATTTGCAATCTCATACTCTTAGGCACCAGAATTTGAGAATGAGTGGACGTAGTCGAGTCTTGTACCATACGCACAAGTACGCCGTTCTTCATAGAAATCCAAGACTTTCTATTTGTATTCTGATTTGGATCACCTTTTATTGCTAGAATGAAGAATTTTTGTAAAGAAGGATCTTCTTCTTGCAATTTTATGAATGAGTTACGTGAAATAATCAAGAGACTATTTTGGCTATTTACTTCATTATTATCAGTTAATGAAGTTTGAGGTGTTTCCAGAGCTTGTGCTCTTGTGACCACTGCATTGGTAGCTTCAATATTTTGCTCCTCCCAAACAGCAATCTGCTGTGGGGTACATTCCCTAACTCCGTGAATACGACCGATAATAAGGTCCGCAATAGGATTTGGTAGAAGACACGCGTGGACATCTCCCGTGAAGAAGGGAGTAGCAATATGTATTATGGCAGTAGGATACTTTTCCAAAGTGCCACCAAATGTGACACATTTGATCACCTTTCCTGTAGCACAGGATGGATCTACAAGAGATTGCCTAACACCAATAGTAGTACATCCAGAATAAAAAAGGACTGAGACTGGATTACGATTTACTAGACCATTATGTAGGATAAGAGAACCTCTCCCGTCATGCGCAACTGCAGCAGGAAGAGCGGGAAGAGGGTGACCACAGCTCAAAGTAGTTACGGTAGACGGTTCGAACAAAGTACTGCATTGGGGACATTTAGTTGCCCTACCAAAGTCAAAGGCAGAACATGTGATAGCACTAGAGTTTTTATTATCATCAACCTCTTTACATGCTCCCTGAGACTCTTGCTGTACAGAGTTTGTCTGTTGATATCTCTTTCTTTATGTTGAGATCTACCGTGACCATTATTGCCTCTTAAATTATCATTATTTTCTCTACTGTAATTGTTATCCTTGTTCGAATACCAGTTTCCATAACTGTCATTATCATTTCTATATTGATGAGGTCTCCGCGAAAAATAGTTTTGATTGCCTCTATATTGACTACCTCTGCGGAAATGTCTAAAATTATTGGGTGTAGCATATCGAGGACTATCAGCTTGTCTCCAGTTCTTCGAAGAAGAATCACCATGTGATTGATTGCCATGATTCTGAGCATAATTACGGTTACTCTTTCTATTAAAATTTTGTTGGGTACCCTGAAATTTACGCATCAAGTTTGGGCCATATGGTGCTGCCGAAGCAACTGGCAAACCTTCTTTTACTCTAGAGTTGCTAATGGTTACGTGAGGGTGCGCAGTGACATACTGGCAACAGTATTCTTCCATTTCTTTTATGTTTTTAGGCTTACGCTCATGAAGAAAAGCAAGAAAAGACTCACTGACAGAAGACATAACCTTGTCTCTAAGTAGTAAGTCCATAATACTTCATATGTATGTTCTGTCTTAGACAGCTCAACCCAACGTGTAAAAGTAAGACGTATCTTTGAAATGAATTCGGAGAATTCTACTCCAGTTTCTGGCAACATATTTTTAAATTGAAGACGATAGCCGTCTTCGTTAAGTTGGTATTTCTTTAACAAGACCGCCCTGACAACCTCATAATTGTTCTTGTCAGGCTCATCTACCATGCTTAACATACTCAAAGCATCACCTCTAAGTATATTGGACAACTGATAAACATACAGTGATTTATCTATGTTATGTGTTTTACATGAACGTTCAAATCTGTCCAGATAAAACGTTATATCGTCACTGGAAGCATTGAATGCTGGTAGCTTAATCTTGAAAGTACTAGCATTAGACTTATCAGAAGATTACTCCTTATTTGGATCATTAGCATTACCCGTGTTCATCAACTTTAACTTCTCTAACTCCAAAACTAAGAGTTTTTCTTGATGCTCCATTTTTGCTTTTCTCTCATCAGCCTCTCTTTGTAACCTTCTTTCTTCCGCCTCAGCCTCTCTTTGTAACTTTTTCTCTTCAGCCTCGGCTTGTAGTTTTTTATTCTCAGCCTCTATCTCTAGTCTTCTATTTTCAGCTTCTTTTTCAAGTCTTTTATTTTCAGCCTCTTTTTCAAGTCTTTTATTTTCAGCATCTAATTGTAGCTGAATTCTTCCCTCCTCAGCTTCAGCTTCTCTTTTCTGTTTTTCCATTTCCATTTGGAATTTTCTTTCATCTGCCTGCATCTGCAGTCTCAGATTCTCAGCATCTATCTTCTTTTGCTCAGCTTCTCTGTCTAATCTTTTATTTTCCTCTTTTTGTCTTTTCTCCTCAGACTTTAGTGCTTTAATCCATTGAGTATTTGCATACTCTTCTAATTTGTCACCAGTCTTACCAATTGCTTTCCATTGCTCAATAAAGTACTCAAGTGTAGACATGATGTCTAATATTATGAGTCCCAAAACCTGAAATAATTAATTATCTTATTTCAACCTTAATAGTAACAAGACTTAAATAAAGTACTTGTATAATCACAATGTTTACTCCAATCTCTGTGGGAAACAAGTCTTTGATAAAGAACTTGTATTATCAATTGTATAATAATACCACCAGTCACTTCTTAATCATAAGGGCACTACATATGTAATAGTGCATAACCACATATCTATCAGTTATTTATCACAACTGCACTAATAGTGCTAATAGTGCATGAGCAACTCCACCAGTTAGTTATGATAAGTGCTAATAGTGCATAAGCAAATATTTAACAATAGAGAATGCTAACTAAGAACTATGTAAACAATAACAAAGATCCAAGACAATGTAAACAATAACAAAGATCAAAGACAATACGAAAACATTCGCAGAAGTCAACTAAATAAACAGCGAAAACTTAAAGAAAATATCACAAAGAATGTGATGACAAATGCGAAAAAGGTAAATAAACAAATGACGTCACAGTGTATAAACAAAATGGTGTATAGAACTAAAAAATAGGAAAGAGGAGACCTACAAATACAAACAAATGAAATCAAAACTAAAGAACAGAAAGAAAAAAAAAATATTACCAAAAACGACGAAAAATAGAGCACAGCTCGTTACAACTAAACAAATATAGCAACAGTTATCGCTAAGCAAATTTCACAATAGGAAATTTGCACAGTCCCTAAAGAAGACGCTCACAGTAGAAACCTCTGTCACGTGGTATATTCTACTGAAAGACACCAACCCAACCGAAACCCGCTGAAATATAAACATATAAACATACAAATAACATGTAACATGTAAACATGTAAGAATGTGAAAATACAGATAGCTCAGTTAGAGTATAAGGGCACAGTTCACAAACAAAACAGGCCACTTAACTTATATAAGTCCAAACGTCAGCACGGTGCAGAACAGGTTGTGATCAGCATTCTGAGGATAAATGATCCAACGTTGATCAACATCTGCTCCCATAAACAGCCATGACGAAGGAAATCGAGCTTCTGATGCAGGAATGAAGTTTCAGAACTTGTCCTTCTTACATACAATGATCGGCACTTGACCCTCTAAATGCAGTAGCAGTAAATCGATTTGATCGGCACTTGACCTTCTAAATCAGCAAAATTGACAAACTGTCGAGCAGCGCCGGGTACTTTCAAAATATAGCGAACTTGCTATATGTCATTGTAGATGTAGAATCTTGAAGGCAGTATAGTTCACGAACTTGATTGTTGTATGGGTTTGATGACCCCTGAGAGTGCTGGTACCAGATGAAACCAGCTTTTGGCCACCATAAAATGATAAGGGTGGATTTAGGATAAGCCACAAATCTGGCCACTACAGACGTTGCAGGTACAAGTCCAACAGCCGTTGCTGACATGTACCCAAGAAAAGTACCACCCCTATAGACACCAGGGATATTATAGGCTGTGATGTACGGTGTCTTGTCTGGTTTGTTGTTGCTTGTTGTAAGTGTAGATGTGATGTAGCTTCACAGATCTACAAACATGAGATATGACGTGGGAAGTCATAAAAGTGTTAAACTGCTCTTGACGTTTCCATCATTTATTTTGACGATCCACAATGACAGATACGTTACATACACATTACATAAGTCATAGACACGACAGTTCATGGTATTCAGCATAACAAAGTTCTTCGATGAATCTTCTATATATATGCATATATATAGATAGATATATATATATATATAGATATATATATATATATATATATATATATATATATATATATATATAAGCTGATGTAGATAATCCCAGCTTACTACAGCCTCAGCTTCATATCATCAATGTACATAAGTTTAACAATACTCCTCTCTGATGCTGGCAGATCAGATGTAAAAAATAAGTCTATTACTGGTCGCACGAGAATGGCGTTCAGGAGTACAGGTCAAGCTGACCTTTACAGGCATTCCTAAGTCTAACCTCGACGCAGGTGCAATCGTTAGCATAGCGAAGTTCATAAAGCATAGAAACTGTTCTCTGGGCCTAGAGCGACCCGTGTACATATCAATCTCAGGTATGAAGATACCTGGGGTGTAATCCCTAGTAGAAGAACCTGTCCTTTCTGTAACAAGCAAGCGAGCAGAGAACGACAAATGTCAAACATCTAAGTAGATCACAGAGTTCAATAAAGGAGGGTATTACCTTGCTTCGGAATCAACACCACAAAAACATACGCCTCCAGGCGTTTCGAATCATCTAGGGAAAGTCCTCGTTAGCTAAACTAACTCACTAGAGGACTACAAATTCCCTATCAAAATCACAGACGTCCTCTCTGCTCAACACATCTTGTCGACTTCCTGACCGGAAGACTTTTTAAAAACTCCCTTAAACTTCAGACATGCGCAGAACGCATACACCTGAGTAAGACTCAAAACGGGACGATGAGGAGACATTCCAAGCAAAGATATATGACCAAAATCACGCCTTATATGGACAGGGAATAAACATCAACTCTGGTTTCAATCATTCCAAGAAACAGTTGACCGATACTACCATATAAGGAGAATGACCTGACATCGATCGAAAAAATGGACCGGCGAGTCAAGACATAAGAGAAGGTAACCCCTATTGTAAAAAATGTAACTAGTCCAACAAGGGTTATCCACCTTCGACCAAAAAATTTAAAGTGTACAATTCAGACAGATTAATTACACACAGTCTTAGAAAAATTATGTGCGTAACAATAAGGAAATACAAAAAATATATATATATCCCCTAGACAAACGATCTTAGTTACATGGTGTTTTGACCATACACAAATATTAGGTTTGTTTTTCCACAGCATTAGAGAATTATTTCCAATTGTTTATAATAACATCTCTGTCAGATATATGGTATATGATAAAATTTTGTGCAAGGCCGTTGGATCGCGTGATTGTTTATCAATCACTAAGGTTTTTGAAGTCAGTGGAGTTGAGATATACTAAGGACCGCGTTCTGACTATAAAAGTCTAGTTAATTACGTCCCTTCTCTTAACCATTTCAGGTTAGGAGAGTTTTGGGTGGAATTTTATAAAAATATGACATTTTGTTTTCTCCCTAAATTTTTCAGAATATTAAGGAAAATTTTTTTTTCTCCACCTCAGTAATAGTAGTTTTTCTAGTTGTTAGCTGATCTACGATTTATTTTGGCATAGTCGTCTGCATTAGGAGCCTTAATTGCCAGATAGTAACAGCGATAGGTTAGACAACTAATAACTGTAGGAGGTATCTCAGGTAATTTATATTTTTGTTTTTTTCTCGTAAACGGCTTAGAGTTTTTTTTCTCCTTCTTTTCTTCTTTTTTTTCTTGGCTTAGTAGCATTCAGTTCTTTGACATGGCCGAACGTGTTAAACTTAGAGCGATTCTGAGCGAGGAAGCAAAGGAGATAGGATTGCAAGGAGAAGAAGCGACCGTGTTTGTCAATAAAGAACTTGACAGATATGACGCGGAGGAAGAGAAAGCGGAGATGAAAGAAGCGGAAGAGCGTCAATCTCAATTGGAACAGAAGAAAATTGAGGCAGAGATGGAATCTCACAGGGAAAGAGAGGAGAGACAACGTGAGGAGAGAGAAAGAGGGAGAGACAGCATGAATTTGCACTTAAGACTCTAGAAGTCCAAAGTCGGGGTGCTTCTACTTCCAGTAATGTAGAGCCGTCTTCACCCCAGTCTCAGTTAACGGATCTCTCCAGCACTAAATCTTCCCAATTAACAGAGATGTCTTTTGCCTTAGAATCTTTCCCGAGCCCCAACGAGAAAATTGACACTTTCATGGAGAAATTTGAGAAAATGGCGAATCTTTATGGGTTAGAGAGTTCCCGGTGGTGCCTAAAACTTTCAAAGGCCCTAAAAGGTACCGCTTATGATGTCTAAGTGAACATGGGAAGCAGCCAAGATAACTACGACATGTTAAAGAAGGCTTTACTGGAGCGTTTCGAAATGAACGCTCGCAAATTTCTGCAAATGTTTAGAAACAGCCGAAAAGAGAGCACCGAGACATTTCCGCAGTTCTCTTCACGCCTGACGGGCTATTTGACAAAGTGCCTGGAACTTTCAGAACTTCCTCTTACGTATGAAGGAATTCTGGAACTTGTTCTTGTAGAACAAATAAAAACCACTTTGTCGAACGAGACCCGAAGATTTCTGGCTGAACAGGGCGCAGTTAAGCTGGATGACATCCTCAAGAAGGCGGAACGTTATGTAAATGCAATGGCCGAACTTCCCAGTACAAAACGCAAACGAACAGATGAGCAATCTCGAAAACATAATCTAGAACAGTCATCCCATTCTTCCAATTCTTCCAAGCACTATAACCAACGAGAAACCATACCCGAGAGACCTCCCCAGGAAAAATCGAAATTCTACAAGACCCGATATCCCACCAACAACAACAATCCTGATCAACCCACAAGGCCTTCATGGCAGCGCGGCCACCAAGGGCAAGGCAAGGGAAAGACCTCTACAGAAGGGACGTCTGATCAGGGCAAGCACACTGGGCCAAAACGCATCGGATGCTTGCAAACAACCTCGCAAGGAAGAATTAATGTCAGTGATTTTCAACCTGAGGGAGAGAGACCCTCAACGCGAGGAACTGTAATTTTGAACGGTACTTCAGCATCTTGTCTTTTTGACACGGGATTATCCATTGATTGCATTGTTGCAAGGCATTTGGTCAGACCCGGTCAAGAGACAGATGAAACCGTCAAACTATGTGGAGTTTTTAAGAGTGATGCACCCAGGACACTTCCCATCGCACTGGTGGAGATACACTCTGATTTTGTCAGAGGTGTTATCAAAGCAGCCATTATGGATGATCCTATCTACCCAGTTATCCTGGGATGTAGATATGTGTTTGTTGGGAGACCGAAAGAGCCGATTGTGGCAGCAGTAACCACAAGAGGGCAAACCCAGAAGCAACGGGAGCCTGCGCCAAATTTGTTACCGAAGGAACTAAAAGAGGCGCAACAAAAGGACCATACTCTGGAGCCCTGCTTTAGAAAACTGCCCATGGCTAAGAATCCCAGACACCACGGAGACATCTTTTCGAAGGATGGTGTATTGTATCGTAGAACGGGCGACCCTGATCAAGGGAATAACCAGCTCCTAGTACCGACGCAGTACAGAAGCCAGATCTTAGAAATGGGGCACTCTCTTCCCTTTAGCGGACATATGGGATAAAACGCCACTATTCAGCGAATATCAACTCACTATTGGTGGCCAGGAATGAACATTGATATTATCAGATACGTAAAATCCTGCGCCCAGTGCCAACGTGTGGCACCCAAGCACTTGACACACCCCATCCCCATGGGGGAAATGCCAATAGTGGGGACTTCATTCGAACGAGTTGCTGTCGACATCCTTGGACTCCTAGAAAGGACCAAAAGAAGGAACAGGTTTATCCTGACCTTAGTCGACACTTGCACTATGTGGGCCGAAGCCATACCGCTAACATGCATGGATTCCAAGTATTTCGCAGAAGCCCTTGTTCAAATTTTTACACGGTTGGGATTTCCTCAACAAGTTTTGACGGATAATGGATCCCTATTCCGTAGCCGGTTAATGGGGAAGATCTTTAAGATCTTGAGGGCCAAACACATCCACACAAGCCCCTACCATCCGGCCGGAAACGGGCTCGTGGAGCGTTTTGACGGCAGCCTCACCATGATGTTACGTAAGCTGGGACAAGAGAAACATGAAGCTGGGACCTTTACATTCCTGCAGCTTTATTCGCCTACAGAGAATTTCCCCAGGCATCGACAGGATTTCCCACAGCTACACTTTTATTCGGCAGACCTATTAAGGGGCACTAGAAGCCTTACTTCGGTCCCTGACAGACCAAAAGGCCGACGAGAAACTAGGATGGGACCTAGCAACAACCATCCTTAAGAAAGCACGCGCAAAACACGCTCAACGATATAATAAAGCTGCGAAAGAGAGAGAGAACTCCAACCAGGGGAGAAAGTTTTGTTGCTACTTCCAACCGGAAACACCAAGCTTCGCATTGGATGGCAAGGGCCGTTTACCGTCCTTAAAAAGATCTGCACTAATTACAAGATCTCTATTAAAGGAAAGGAGAAGGTCTACCACGTAAATCTGCTAAAGAAATACTTGGAAAGACCGGTGCCGTCCTCCGAGCATCTCCTGGCGGTCGCCATAGCAACGGAAGACGAGGAAGATGACGAGAGTTGCATGGAGTATCCATTGCAACAAACAGAATCCTTTAAAGATGTCAAATTCGGCGACCATCTCTCGGAAGCACAACAGACAGAAACCAGGGCGCTACTAAAACAGTACACTGCAGTCTTAACGGATGTACCTGGTCGAATAAATCTCATAGAATTCGATATGAAATTGACGAACGAGACCCCTGTCCGAACCAGAGTTTACCCCATTCCGTACGCTAAAGCTGATGCACTACGCGGAGAAATAGACACGCTACGTCAAGCATAAATTATCAGTGAGTCTACCTCTCCTTACAGTTTGAGTGTAGTACTGTTGCAGAAGCCCAATAAGGAAGTTCGGCTGTGCATAGATTACCGTTTACTAAACGCTGTAACGGAATTCCAGCCCGAACCTCTACAGACCGTTTCTGAGTTGTTCACCAAGCTTAGCAAGGCAAGAATTTTCTCCAACATTGACCTGAGTAAAGGTTATTACCAAATACCAGTCAAGGAGGAAGTTAAACCCTTGTTAGCTTTCAGCACCAGTGAAGGACACTACACCTTTAATTTGATGCCATTCGGACTGCACGACGCACCAGGAGTCTTCACCAGAATGATGAGGAAGCTTTTAGAACCCTTGCAAAATCCCCATATCCATAATTTCATGGACGACATATTGATTGCATCAGAAAACTACGACTAACATATTGCTACGGTTGCTATGCTTCTCAGGAGACTACAGGAAACTGGTCTCACAGCCAGACCTAGCAAATGTCTCATCGGTTTTGAAAAGCTAGACTTCCTGTGGCATACTATTTCTCAAGGCTTCATATGGCCTGTTACCAAGAATATTGAGAAAATAGTTGCAGCTAAAAGGCCCCGAACGAAGAAAGACACCCGTTCTTTCCTATCACTGTGTGCTTACTATCAGAAATTTATCCGAAATTTCAACGGGCTAACGGCACCCCTTACTGACCTTACCAAAGAAGGGCAACCGGACAGGGTTATTTGGGATTCTAAGTGCGAACAAGCATACGTCACTTTAAAAGGACAATTGTCCGGATACCCCATTTTGAGGCTACCTGACCTCAAGAAACCTTTCATATTGCGGGTCGACGCTTCGGGTCAGGTCATCGGGTCAACCCTGCTTCAAGCAGATGACACCGATCCGAATCTGTTATTCCCAGTTGCGTATGGCAGTTGTAAACTGAATACGGCAGAACGTAACTATTCCACAGTTGAAAGAGAATGTCTAGCACTAATTCATGGCATAAGAAGGCACCATGAATATCTTTACGGAGTATCATTCACGGTGCAAACAGACCATGCTCCCTCAGCTTTTCTTGGCGCAAATAAGGAATTTAACGCAAGGATCATGCGTTGGGCGTTGCTACTAAGTGTGTACTCTTTTAAAGTGGAATATATCCCGGGAAAACAGAACTTTGGAGCTGATTTTATGTGTCGAAATTTCACCACGGAAGAAGAGGATGAAACTGAATATACCAATCATCCAGAAGCACAGATCAAGGCAGCTTCATTGTCATAAAAGAAACATGAAAAATGGTTTCACGTCTTCAAGCCTGGACGACTGTGACAGATGAAAATAGAAGCTACCCTTGAATCTCACCGGGGGCCCTCAATTTTGTTGAAATCAAATCGCCAACGTTGGTCCCACGTGGAATTCCGACGCGTGCTAATTAGTATGCAATACGTTATCATGCTAGCAGCCACGACATTCGCCCTTTTTCTTATTTTAGTTTAGCCACGCCTACAGTCTTCTCTCTCGAGCTATTAAAACAAAGCTATCTTTGGATCTCTTACAAACATCCCTTCAAGGAGGCGTGCCAGAGGCGGCAGGCGGTCAGTTATCAACGTCTTTTGTAGTCACTAAGAGTGAACAGAGTTTTTAACACCTCTGGTTAACACGTGAGCGCGAACAGTCTACGCGGGTTAGAAATCTCTGCAGGACGAAGAGGAACGGATGAGTCTGGCGGTAAAAAGTTGTGAAAAAGAGCTTTGATTCGCGGCCCAAACGCTAAAAGTTCCCGAGAATCAGGAGAGACGAGAAATCTGACATGGAGCTTACGATTTCCACAAATTTAATATAAAATGAAACATCCTAAAATTCAAGTTATCAGTTGCTATCAAGAGTTCTGGAATAGTCTAGCGCGCATTTGTAGTCTTATTTTATTGGATTCCCTATACAAATAACGTGGAGAAATATTCTTAGTTTTCTTGATTGCCTGAACATCAATTTGAAGAAGACAGAGGTCATGACACTAAATGTGGGCAATCCTGAGCCAATAACAGTAAGGAACCAGAAGTTAGAACAGACAGACACATTTACTTACCTAGGAAGCATAGTAACACCTGACGGCGGAACAAGCAAGGACATTAACAACAGAATGAATAAAGCGAGAACAGCCTTTGCTGTTCTCAACAACATTTGGAAGTCTTCTCAGTACAGCACAAACACCAAATTAAGACTGTATGAGAGCTGTGTACTTTCTGTGCTTCTCTATGGTGCGGAATGTTGGAGAGTAACAGAGAAGGAAATGTCGAAACTGTCCTCCTTCCACACAATCTGCCTAAGGAAAATTCTACGAATCTTTTGGCCAAACACCATCAGCAACCAAGAACTACTTATTCGGAGTAACCAGGAGGACATGCACACCATCATAGCTGGCAGACGCTGGAGTTGGGTTGGCCACGTCCTCAGAAGGGACTCTGATACCATCACAAGAACAGCCATGCTATGGACCCCCGAGGGAAAGCGAAAGAGAGGCCGACCAAAAACAACTTGGCGGAGAACTGTGGAAGCTGAGATGCAAAGAATGAACCACAGTTGGGGCACTGTACGAAGGATGGCCGCCGACCGAGCAAAGTGGAATCAATTTGTTGCTGCCTTACAAGACGCCACCAGGCGTGATGGCCGCTGACTGCTTTGACGGTTGGTGGTTATGGATCAAAGAAGAAGAACATACACACATTGTCGGCGAAAAATCTGATGTTGAAGACCTTTCGCGGTCAGCCTTCTCCATTCATGAGAGCGGTTAAATAACCAGAACACTGCTACGTAAAATTTGTGTTAAATGTTAAACTGGAACGGGACAATGCCAGAAGATTTTTTCATCTTATACATATAAATTTTCCTGGCCTGATGAGGCAGAACTTACAGCACTAATTTTCTTTAAACAAACCCATATGACAGTAAAGTTTTCCTACCACCAAATTCTACAGAGAGCATTCACGGGTCATACCCGGCTATTTCCTTCTGAGAACAGCCTGGGAGTAACATTCTGCTGTTTGATAATATTTTCACATTCACTACGACAGAAACCTAGAAAAAACTTATCCCAACCCAATACCTGCAGTACGAAGAGGAATACCCCCCCCCCCCCCTCCCCAGGAAAAAATATAATGAACGCACCAATTCAAAGAATCTCCGAGAAAAATAGCAGTTGCCTAGACGGAGTTTCTGGGGCTGAACTGGACAAACAACAGGACATATAATAGTCTTAAATACATTGTGTTTGATTCATTCCATGGAATGCGTCGGCAGAGGAGTAAGCATAATTGTAGTTAGCTCACTGTATGTATGTAGAGAGTGAAACGGAAAGAAAGAATTTATTTCTTAAGTTGCTACTAATATAACATCTTCTCTTTTATCTATCTCTCAATATGTCTGAAGGCCCACGGGATAGTTTAAATTAAGGACATATTCTGTATCCGTCCTGTCTACTCCCCACTCCCATTAGCAATCATTGTTCTGATCTTTTGGGTAAATTACCTCTGTTGGGATCTTCCATAGTTTTCCATATATCAGAGGGAGGGTTTATGAGAGTATATTTTCTTTCTCTTATGTAACTATAATTCACTGATGTAATGATAACTATGTATTGATGTTGTGATCTATTTTCTAACGATAAAATAAACTTAATAAACCTTAAGCTGTTGGTGTTGGTCAAAACCTCCCTGCCATTTATATGTGACCCATAGTTTATCTGTTTTCTACGTATGTACGTATTTATGTCACAAAATTGTTGTGTGTGCGTACGTGAGTGTAGTGAAATTTGAATCAGTATCAAGTGAGAAAGTGCTTCTTCATTAAAGTGAGTCGTACTAGATAGACTGGATTTAGAGCAATTACTCAATCCAAGACCGTATTTTCTCTTACACCAGTTCTCCCCGTAAACAGGACTATTTCTCACACCTTCCTCTCACATAGCTCTCACTATATCACTTCTGCTCGGACGGGACCATAAATATCTTAGGCCTATCTATAAAATTACGACATGTATAAGCAAGTCTTACGGAAACATGGTCTGAAGCCTGCCACGTCGATACACGTCGTATAGAACACACATAATGCATAATACTAATGAGTCAAAGAGTGAACGAATGAGTGAATGAATGGTACCTGTTAAATGCAGTGAACCCCGTGATGACACTTGTTGAGTACCTATCATTGCACCTTAAGTTTGGTGAAGTCACTTGCGCCCCATACGTGATTCTTTGGCTTTGACCCGGTTGACCGCATGCAGGGGGATCTCACTATGAATCCAGTGATAGGAAGGGGAGTGCTGCGAAGTGGCTTTGCAGGAAGTGACAATTCCTTGGTAGAGCCTAGAACCAGAGCACAGTATTTTAGCTCTGCATAGTTGGAGAGCCCACTTGGATGGCGGGGAATGCACAGCATGCCACGCGCTTCTCACTCCTAACATGGGACCAGATGTGACGATCCTTCAAACGCAAGCCAAGCTGGAAAAACTGGAGCTCATAACTTCAACAACACGTGTCGGAATAGCAATAAAGTCACAGGAAAAGCCTTGATCTACGTGTAGATAATACCAAGGAGTCTTCAATTTGGTATTGGCTGTAGAAGAGTCAGAAGCTCAGCTGCCCTAGTTAAACAACAACAATTATGCAATGAAACACTGCCAGAGAGATAGATGTGATTGAGCGTCCGATTGAAATAGTGGTCTATCGCGGCAAAGATGCTGGGTATTGTTGACCGTTTCGACACGCTACTGTCTAACCACCTCTCGATGCTAGACCTAGTATAGTGAAGTCTAACACTTCACTCCTACGAAGACGAAGAATTAAGAGGAAAAAGAGTAAGGAAAAAAAAACATCCAAGTAGAAATATGCAGTCAGTGAAGCAGGGCTGGCTCTAGGGGCTTAGTCTCCCCAAGCCAATAGTGAAGTCACTTGCGCCCCATACGTCTCCTCAATACTATAGTGGTTCAATCTCCCCAAGCCAATAGTGGTTCAGTCTCCCCAAGCCAATAGTGGTTCAGTCTCCCCAAGCTAATAGTGGTTCAGTCTCCCCAAGCCAATAGTGGTTCAGTCTCCCAATAAGTGTTCTTAGGTCAGTTTCTTGCGCTGATTTCAAATCTGAAATCCGTTTATCTCTATCACATCGGGTTCTTAAGATATTTGTGAATAAATATATTTTTGGGAAACCGTTATTTGCTCCGTTTCATTTTTACTATATAACTTATTAAAATTAATAAAATGCAAAATAATTCTACTTTTTATACTGCGTGAACCGACAAATCACGCTACTGATTGTTACTTCTGCTTGACAAATATCCATGGTTTCACTTTTAAAACTAGACAGTCTGTGGTTTATCCAAATATTGAATCGGTTTCAAAACCAGTGCCTCATGATCCAATCACATGTCCAATCCCATTTCCACCAGAACAATATCCGTTGGACGTGAATGAACCATCAGAAAGTGATAGTTTACCTGCTTTAGAAACTAATTCTGACTCGGATTATATACCGGTGAATGATGGTGTTCACTTAATTAACCATTCAGAACTTTCAGATCTAATACGTGATCTCGCTCTTACCAAAGGACAAGCGGAATTACTCGGTTCACGACTCAAAGAATGGAATCTTTTAGCGCCCAGTACTTCGATATCTAAATTTCGTCATAGACACAGAGAACTTGTTCAATACTTTGAGATGGATGATGACATTTGCTATTGCAAAGATGTAAACGGTCTAATGTCATGAGCACATAGTCAACGAATGGCGACTTTTCATTGACTCTTCCAAGACTAGTCTAAAAGCCATGTTATTGCATAATGGAAATTTATTTTCATCAATTCCAGTCGCCTACTCTGTTCATATGAAAGAAACTTATGACAATATGGCTATACTTTTGGCAAAAATAAAGTACAATGACTACCAATGGCGGATTTGTGGAGACCTAAAGGTCATTGCAATTCTCACGGGCATGCAGACTGGGTATACTAAATTTTGTTGCTTCCTATGTGAATAGGACAGCCGCAACAGACAGGAACATTATGCAAGAAAGGTGTGGCCTATCAGGGATCGTATGCAGCTTGGGCATAAAAATGTAATACATGAGCCATTAGTTAACAAAGACAGCATCATTTTACCACCGTTACATATAAAGTTGGGGCTCATGAAGAATTTTGTAAAAGCGTTAGATAAAACGAGCAAAGCTTTCACTTATCTTCGAGAAAAGTTTCCGCAAGTTAGCGATGCAAAGATAAAGGAAGGTATCTTTGTAGGACCCCAGATTAGGAAAGTTATTGCAGACAAACAATTCGAGAACTTGTTACATGGTAGTGAACTTCGCGCATGTATGGCATTCAAATCGATCGTCGATAACTTTCTGGAAAATCACAAATCTGTCGACTATGTGCATATTGTTAAGCAGTGCATAGATGCATACAGAATTATGGGCTGTAACATGTCCCTCAAAATCCATTTGCTCGATTCGCATCTTGCCTTTTTCCCTGACAACCTTGGCGAAGTCAGCGATGAACATGGAGAACGATTCCATCAAGATATCGCCGTAATGGAGTCACGCTATCAAGGACGGTGGAGTGTGACCATGCTTGCCGATTATTGTTGGATGCTTCATCGCGATGTACCACATGCCATTCACCGACGAAAGTCGACTGCAAAGAAATTCAAGCCTACATAACTGTTACACTTCTTGTATGAATGATGTTGTAATACTGTATGCGTTGTTAAAAAACTTCAATTGCGTATTTCTAGAGATCCCGACCTGATAGAGAAAAACGGTTTGCAGATTTAAAAACAGCGCATTAAAATTGACCAGAAAAACATAGAAATGTTAGAGAAAGAAAAAAATTTTTTTTTTTTATAATTGATGTCCTACCTTTAGCACGCTGCGGGCCACACATTGGGCCGAACGTAACCTATGTTCTCCATGCTGGAGGCCACATGTGTGGCCTTGCGGCTATCATCGGGGAACTGATTTATAATGTGTGTGCACGTGATCTGAACCCCGGATGTTAAGTTGTAATGTTATTTGCAAGAGAGTTAGCTTCTGTTTCCGATCTTAAAAAAGTGATGGGTGTATCCGCGTTTATTTTTTGTAAATTTTTAAAATCGAAATGAATCGGCATCGAACACGCGGCCATTTTCGCTCTAATTTTATTGGATTCTGACGCCATGCGGTGGGGATGAGATTTTTGTCTTTATAAGCGCTGATATCGGTTCTCATAATATGTTTGATGGCTGAGATGGAAACGAAAGTAGAATGGCATTGCTAGTATGTATAACTTTAGGGGTTAGGACTAGGAATATCGGAAAGGTTTAGAATTACGGCCGAATGTCACTGCTGACGAGGATGTTTGTTGCTTTGCTACTGATGATGGGTGTAACGAAAAGATCGTCATTTGATTTGTATTGGTCTGTTGGTCAAATGACTTTCATTGAGATGCAAGGGATATGGACTCTTTGTGTGTTGGTTATTAAAAAAATTTTTTTTTTTTTTTTAAATTAAAAAATTATTTTTTTTTTAATTATTTTAATTTTTTTTCTTCTTTTTTTTTCATCTTTCCTTTCCTCTCTTCCTATCACATCTAACATGTACTCAAACAAAATTTACATCATCAGATTCATCATTCATTCATTTCTATACAATCCAAAAATGATAGCAATTGACCAAAAAACAAAAAAACTATAGAATTTAATAGTCACCCACTATAAAAATGGGGCGTTGTGAGAAAGAATGCAGTGGCAGAGCAAATTTTTTAAATTTTTATGCAGCGTGCTAAAGGTTAAATTTTTCTGTGGATAGTTTTGCCGCTTGTGAGTATTGACGCCCTGATTTTGGCGCCTCTGAACCGTAGCGACCCAAGACAGTGGTCCCGTTAACTCGTTCCTGGAGTGACATTCCCTGCTGTAAAGCAACGAATACCGATAAGCAGAAATATGACACTTCGTCAAGTTTGGGAGATAACTTTGAGGGAATTAAAAGCTTGGAAATGGAAACATAATACGTGATATACTACGAATAAATTCTGCGACATAATAAAAAGTCGGGAACTAGAAATAAAATACGTTGTACACTGAATAAAAGGAGTGAATTATAAAAAATGAAGAGCGGGGAACGTAATACATGATAACCTTGAATGAAATGTGTGAGGTGATGAATTTTTATGTTATTTGCCAGATACACGCTGGCTCTTATATCAAATTTCGCCTTTTTTCTATTTTCGTTCCTAGCCAACAGACAGCTTGCTTTAGACAGTAAAGTCGTGCTGGAACCTTGATTTTAGGTAAATTCGGCTTTCATTTCTTGTTTTCTTTTAGCTGACGTGCGTTTTTTTAGAAAGCGTATACATTTTTGGTCTCCTAAAGCTGGAATGTTTACAGTAACGCCAAAGTGTGTTTCTGGCGTTGACTTGGTCACATGCAGACGACACTGAGAGAATTGAACACCCGAGGCGTGAGATCGCTAGCCAGACTCGAGTGGACGCTGGTCTGATAGGTTCGGTAATACTAAACCGGCAGCCGGTAATCAAAACAAAAGACATCAGAGCTTGATTGCCGGAAGAGGAAGGTCGAAATTCAAAGGAACCTTTTCGTCTAGCTACTCGTGCAATAATTGATTCAAACGATTTAGCCGGGTTTCTGGACCAATGGTAAACCGATGGTGAAATAATGGTGGACTGATGGTAGACAGATGCAAAAACCAAGGAATGGGACATGTTATACCATTTTAAAACCAGATTGTTTTGGCAAAGAGGGCAAGAACGTTTATATCTCGGTCACTAAATCATCAATGGGGGTGTAATATTAATTTAGTTAAATTTGGCGCTAGTTACCGGATCTCATGATGGCGATGTCTAGAACGTACATTGAGGAAACCTATTGATATCATCACAAGGCAGTTTTCATTCTGCTATCCCCCATTGTAAGAGAATCAGAGGGAGATATAAAAAGACATGAAGAAAAGATCCTGAGATGGACATGACAATGATAAATAAGACAAAAAAAAGATCTTAAGTAGATGGCACAGTACAGAAGGACGTGGTTTGTGTTTGCTGATGGTCTGTGCTCTCTGAGGAACTAAAGGGTAATGGATAAAGTAACAAAATTACGGGCCTAAGTATGGTGGCTCAAATAGAACAAACTATTTGTGGCGAGTCAATCTTCGATCGTTACATTTTCCTGTATCATCCTTTTAACTTGTTTCTGTGCTTTTCCTTTTCCTCACCCGCACCTTGACATTGTTTTCGCTTTCATAGTTCAAGGTTTTGTTATCATCTTTAGTCACTCCGTAATTTTATATGAGTCCTTGACTTGTTTTTGAAGGCACATTGACTCCTGTTTGTGCAGAGCGAACTAAACACATTGACTGTTCGCTTCTCGCTAGCTCCAGACGGAGTAAGAGTCTGTAATGAGCGACTTTCATATTGTTAACCCAGACTTTCTCTTTGTGGATGATAAACGCTACCATGTTGGCGCCTGATAAGGTGCGAGCTCGTAAACATGACGTGATAAAATATACCGCAGATCTCACTGGGATGTCGGAAATGACCATCTTGCAAAATATTAAGATACGGACACTGATGTAATACTTCCGGCAGATGAAATTGTTTGTAGTAAACAGTTACAAGGAAATAAAATATGGGAGAAGATTATAATGTTAGATGTGCGAAGTAGTGAGGTTGTAAACATGGCAGGCGAAACCGTATATGGTCATGAAAGACAGTCAAATGAATTTGTAAATGACATTAAAGAAAATGTCTTGTGTGTCATGCAGAATGTCCTATATATGAAGGTAGTGGGGGAAAAAAGACCCTACCGATTTCAGACATTTATTCGTGGTAAATTTGGCGTGAAAAGGCTAAAAATAAACCACTTCTGATTAGAGCTTTTTTTCCAACAAAACTACATGGACATATGAGCGAAATTTTCGCTTATAATCTGCAACATTTTGGGACCCGCTTCACAGCATTTCCATGTTGTCAAGAAGATATTTTAGACGCCCAGATAAGGAATTGAAACAGGATTTCAACATAAGGCAGGACCAAAAGGATCTTTTGATATTAGACAGAATGAAAACTCGACTATAGTACTGGAAACCACGAGTCCTAGGAACCTACATATTTCAATCACGTATATGAACGATACGCCGTTGTCTCTTACACCGTCGCCTTCCTGAAAGTGTTCACTGCCATGCTACGATGAGCTGGAATTTACGCACTCGTTCAGCAGTGATTGCATGAATGCCAGAAGTTAGTCTGAGACACTTTCTTACATTACGTAACTAAATATCACTTTTCATAATTTGCCAAACGTCAACTACTGAATTTCTCTCAGTATGCACACGTCTATATGGTAGTCATGAAGGATAGATGACGCTGCTCTCAGTGATTAAGCTTTTATCTTAAGTGTCTACCACGATTCACTTTTGCTATAATGCAATATTGTCTGCAAGTGTGCACCCGCAGCTGTGGACGATACAGATTCAGTAGCAGCTTATCGTCTGAATCAAGACCGTATTTTTCTTATTTGTTGTTGTTGTTTTACAACATAACAAGTATGACGAGATTTCTGTTTTAGGATTAAGGAAAAACACACATGCCCAATTAAGATATTTGACTTTACTCTGTTTACAATATTTGGACAAGATTTCACGTTCGTGAATCGGCAGTTGAACTATTTGATATAGACATTGAGACAGTGTATCCTAATTATAACCCATCATAGGTTGGTTCGTTTCATCAGTTCCACATTTGTAATCGTGTCAAATGGTATGACAAGATCACCAACGTGGAACTGATGACACAACCCAGATAAATTCCAGTTGAACCAGAATTGGCATGTAGGCGCTGGCTTTTGAAAGGACACACACTTTGGCAAACCGTTGATAGTATTACAAAGCAATCCTTGTCCTGGAATCCCCAGAATGAGAGAAGGATAGAAAGACGGAAAAACACACGAAGAAGATAACTGGAGACAAACGTGAAAGTAATGACGAAGCCATGGAAAGACTTTGAGCTGATGGCACGTGACAGGAAGACTTGGTATAAGTTTGTTGAAGGCATATATTTCCTTCGGGAGCTGAAGGTTGGCGAATGAATGAATGAACAGATTGAGCGGGATATTTTTCTTCAACAGTTAAAGCAAAATAGAAGACCTTAGTTTGTGCGATCAGAAGAATAAGTTTATTGAAGTATAGATATTTCTCCGTTCATGCACTCCACAAACACGACTTTTTGTTTAACTCTTTAAGAACGAGTGACCAGTATTCAGGGCTGATTTTCCTAGGCAATCGTGACGGGAGACACGTTTTCAGGGTAGGGTATAAATAAACGAAACTTTTGTTTCGTGTTGTCGCAATGTTATATATTTATAAT
Organism: Oreohelix idahoensis; assembly: GCA_024509875.1. NCBI lineage: Eukaryota > Metazoa > Mollusca > Gastropoda > Stylommatophora > Oreohelicidae > Oreohelix > Oreohelix idahoensis. The sequence continues at coordinate 302,524 of JAMPIV010013047.1, read as the reverse complement.
TCACAGCTTAGTTTTACTTACTACTATGTAACATCAGAATACTTTTAAAAAGCATGGAAAGAACTGAGCCTTTAATTTTAACATTTTTAGAAAACTCAGCGGGACCCAAATAATTCGTTGCGTCAAACAAGGGGAAACCGCGACGTTCTGCAAGGGAAGGGATCCCGTTACACGCCCATTGAGGCATAATGGGAATAGGTTGTTAGGCCTATATTTTCTCGACCATACGGGACACTAGGGAAGATGTGGTCAGCATCATGCCAGTCGCCTTAACCTTCCCAGAGTTACTCTGGCACCCAATTCATGAGGCTGGGTCGATCCCACAGCCATTTGCGGTCTAAAAAATCCCACCTCACCTGGGACTTCTCCAAGAGTTAACTTTTATCTCAAGCTGAGACAGTGACAAGAGTTCTGCGATAGCACAATTGCAAGGATAATTGCTTCGGACACAACATCACATGTAGAATTTTTTTTTTTCTCAGCAAAGATACTTTTAATTGTGAGCTGTGAGACGAACGCAAATCCACGACACTTTCTACTAATTTTGGTCCTTAATTTTTTTCACCCAAGAATTTACGGGCAAAACCTCTTCCCGTGTTTCACAACATCTACTCCAAACTCTGGTGTTACTTTAAATTAACTAGCATTTCGTCTGGACTATCTTACCTTGCGCCAATAACACATCTAAATTATTCATCAGTACCATTTGTCTCGTGTCTCCATTTCACGTCTGTGCCATCTGTGATTAGTGTGAAGACATCCCTCCTGGTTAGGTGTCCAGATATTTCTATCTCACAAAGTTCATGATAACGTCATTTGTCTGCTCTCTACTCTTCCATGTGGCATTATCGTTGGAAGAGCTTAGTTTTAAATAGATTAATTTTCTCTGTCCTTTCTTCCGTTATATCATGCTGTACTCATGAATCATCGGGCAGAATTTTCCTGCGGTGTATTCCTTTGAAATCTCCTTTCTTCATTGTGTTTTCAGCCCAGGTCATAAATTACGTTAAGTTCTAGCCTTGTTCTGCATAAATAATATTTTTTAACTACTAATACTAGAATAGTAAATATTATACTTACTTAGTCGTTCTTCTTCTGCCTTGGGGTGTAGAGATGTACCAGAGAGAGAGAGAGAGAGAGAGAGAGAGAGAGAGAGAGAGAGAGAGAGAGAGAGAGAGAGAGAGCAATACTATCATTTTGTCTGTCTTCTTCTCGGTTTGGTTTCAATGTAGTCCTCGGTCCTTCACAGATTGTCAAAAGTTGTCTACCCAGCGAACTCTAGGCCGTTCTGGAGATCCGGATTCATGGCTCTTGGTTTCTCATATTTATTGTGGTAGGCAATCTCCCATTCTGCAGACATGGCCAGACCATCGTAATTGGGACTGCTCTACTCCGGTCTGCAGGAGCTGGGTTTTGAGGCGATGACATATTGTCTGGTTGCGGATCATGTCCGCTCCCGGTAAAACATAACACTGGGTGACTACTTGAAAATGACCTTGCCGGCCAATCTCGTCTGATTTGTATCAAACTCTCAGGTAAACATACACGACACAAATGAATGAAAGGAGTGTAAACATTGTCTCGAAAATACCAAATGTTTTCGGAAGGTAGGAAAATATAATGTGCCGACAATCGAATAGTTCTCATAATTAGTACGCACAATAACGGTAGTCCCAGAAGAACTGGGACGCATCTTGGTGCCCATAGTGACTCCACTTTAAAAAAAAAAAAATAATATTACTTGTTTTTCATCTTCTCTCCCCTTATTTATTCCTCTCCGTTTTTTAAAATTAATTTTACTTTTTCCTCACTCAGTTTTCCAGTCCTTGTTTTCATTATTTTTTATTTATGCTTTGAATTTAGAATACACTTCCGGTTTCCGGTTCAGTGGCAGACATTTTATTTCCAACATGTGACACACATCAGGGAGTGTTTTCTCTTATTTTTATAGTTTTATGTTCTCTACTTAATTCTCACTTTCTTTCCCATCTGTTTTTCGTTTGTCTGTCCCCGACGAAGGCCTTGTGGCCGAAACATAGGTTTTTTCTTGTTCATTCTCCCAGTAAGACGTATCACTATTTGTGTTTTTTTTTCATTCTACGTTACAAAGAAGGTGGACAGCCTTTTTACCAGTGAATATATATATATATATATATATATATATATATATATATATATATATATATATATATATATATATATATATATATATATATATATATATATATATATATATATATATATATATATATATATATATATATATATGAACAGAAATGGCTTGCGCAAATAATCTCAACCATAATCAATGACAAAAATCACCAGCAGAAAAGACAACTTCAGCTCAAAATCAGATAATCAACCTAGGCGACGAGCCTCAATTTAAGAACAGTGTGAGGCGATCATTATTGTCTTGAGTCAGTGAAGTGCATCAAGGATCAAAGACCGCAGAGGAAGAGAAACTAGTCCAAGCGTGAAGTTTATACTGCTCTATTCAGAAATAATTAGCGACATCAATTCTGAGACAAAGACGCAAACTAATTACTTCTTGTTTGGCATGCCGCTATACTTTACACCGCGTTACACATAACACAGGTTTGTTCAATCGGTCAATACAGTTTGGCTGTCTTGAAAGTTTCTAGATCCCAAGTACCTAGACTAAATTTGTTCGGGTATTTCTCTTATTGGATTTATTGTTTTGGTCTGTGCGTGTACGTGATGCGTGATGCCATATGATGATGGATGGTATCCGCATGTCTGGTTTTGTGTGGTGTGCAGATGTGTTCAGTCAAAACAATGTTCATACAAAAATAACAGGGCAATCCACATAGGACGTCAGTAAACTCACGACGTATAAAGTCAATGATTCTTGTAACAGCCGTTGACGTTTTTCTTCATTATTTATTGTGGACGCCACAGTGACAAAATGGTTACGCGAATATGTAGGCACCTCAAACAGTCATTATCACAGCAACATTCAATACAGCAATAGACGGTAGACAGCATTACAATGATGAGTCAGATGCATGTTATATTTCATAGTGCTGTAAATGTAGTCAGGTGGAAAACTCCATCCTTTTCTATAACAGCCAGGAGATAACCAGATGTATGAGATCAGTTCACTCTCCTTAGTCTGACTTCAGCAAGACCGACACGTCTGCCGAAGTATAAATAATGTCCTCAAAAATATCCTCTAGATAATAAAGGTTTTCCAAACCTAGTTCATTTAACAAAGTAGCAAGTAATGGTCCTTGGTACATGCATCAACCGATGCAGTACAATGCAGCGACATGTGAGCTGGGAAAAAACATCTCGTGACGACGACTTTCGAAGACAGGCTATGAATCGAAATCGCTCACGACCCAAAATCGATAGAGTTAATGAAAAAAGTCAATTTACCTTGCTTTCAAGAAATACAGAAATATCACGCCTCCCGGCATGTGCAAATACACTAGAGGTATTATCCCGAATAAACGAAATATCCATAAGAGGACTACACATCCCTGACAGAACAAAAAAATAGCGGAGATCCCCTCTTCAACGAGGCATCTCTTTCGCCATTCCAAATCGCTCACTCCACTAGTGGTGGGCGGAAACCGATCGACCAAAAAAGCAAGACAAGTCATGCGCAGTCCAGCGCAAAATGACCCCAGCTCAAAACTTAACTGCATTCGATACCAACGCGAGAAGACAAATGCTTACCGAGAAAAGTGACTATAAATTTCAAGCAGTTGTTGCCCTTGCGTTATAAAATAGATATTGTAAAAAACGATGTTGCGAGAATTTATCACGCAACATATCACCACCTCCTCCCGATTAAAAAAAAATGTGGAACATATTTTTTTTTTTTTAAATATCAAAGAGCATGCGATAAGCGGCTCAAAACGCACGAATTATGCGCTGATAATTAATTAAATTGCCTAACATGAGGCTAATTATAGAGTGTCTGGTGAGGATATACCTCAACAGAAAATAAATATGTCTCAAAAAATATTCACATCGGGGAGGTGTCACCAACACACATCACGTTAGCATGTAAACACAATATACGTATGCAAGTTACCATAATCATCATTAAACAGCATACTCTAATATTGTCTTTAAAAATGGATGTACAAATCTAATAGGAAAATTTAAATAGTAAAGTCTTTGACATGTAATGACATAAGTACATAGTAAAGTTAAACTACATGACGATCCAGGACATATGCTCTGGTATTCCGAGGGTAAGTACACAATCTAGAACTCGTCATGCTTGATACTAGTAAGGTAAGTCCTCAGCTCAACAATGACATTCTGAGAAAGTACAAGCAATATAATGCTAATTAATAACTAATATGCTTCATAAGGTACAATACATTATTAATAATTGTGGCTGTTTAGTAAACTAACGGCCCTTATATTAACTACTCAGTCCTCCTCTATCATCTTAAAAAACGAACAGAAGAAGATGACAACAAAGCACGATAGTGTGTACATATAGAGTAAGTACAGATGTGCTAATCTATTGTAGAAATATAGGTGTGTTATGACTCTGTAATATATGGAAATATAGGACAGAAGTATTAGTTGGAGTCATGTGGGCATCTAGACAAAATGTCAGCCATCACATTATCCGCACCACGGATAGCTCGTACCGTGAAGTGAAAAGGTTGAAGAGCTATAGCATATCGAGTGGATCTCGAACTCTTCAAATTCTTAGTCTGAATAGCTGTAAGAGCTTTCTGATCAGTCTCTAGAATGAAATGTGCGCCCAGGAGGAATCTTTGTAGCTTTAGAATTGACCAAACCATCGCTAACAACTCACGGTCTAAAACCGAGTAGTTCCTCTCTGCCGCATTTAGTTTTCTAGAAATGTACATAACAGGATGCAGAGTATTTGCATATTCTTGCATCAGTGCTGCTCCAATCCCAGTGGATGAAGCATCACTCCGAAGAACAAAAGTCCTATCAAGAGTAGGTAATCTTAAGATGGGAGGAGAAGAAAATATATTCTTGATTTGGTCTAGTGAAGATTGGCATTCTTCAGACCAACGGACCAGATTAGGCGAACCTTTCTTCAACAATGTTGATAGAGGTGCCATGATCGAAGATAAATTTGGAATAAATCTCCCATAAAATTGAATTAAACCTAAGAGACTCCTAACTTGTTTCTTCGTTTTAGGAACAGAGATGTTCAGTATTTTGGAAGTATTGTGGTCTTCTGTCTTCAAGAGACCATGACCAACATGATGACCCAGGAAAGAGATTTCACCAAAACCAACAAAAGCTTTAGAAGGTTTCGCTGTCAAATTATTCTCACGTAGAGTGGACAGTAAGTCATATAACCCTAAATAGTGATCTTCCCAGGTATCACTGAAGAGACAGATGTCATCTAAGTATGCGATGACATCCGAACGATGTGACAGAATTCGACGCATGATGCGAACGAAAGTGGCAGGGGCGTTCATGAGACCAAGAGGCATAACATTCCATTGAAATAGACCCCTAGGTGTAGAAAAAGCAGTAAGAGGTTTGGCATGCTCTGCTAAAGGCACTTGCCAATAACCTTTAGACAAGTCAAGTTTAGTGAAGAATCTAGAATTAGAAAGTCTAATCAGTAGATCTTCTAACAAAGGCATCGGTTCAGCGTCGAACTTTGTGACCTGATTCAATTTGCGATAATCAACGCAAATTCGTATGTTCTTATCCTTCTTCCGGACAATAACCATGGAAGAAGAATATGGTGAAGTCGATGGTTCAATTATATTTAATTGAATCATTTCATCCAATTCCTTTTCCACTTGCGACTGAAAGTGTATAGGAATAGGATACGGCCTAACCCTAATTGGATTATTGTCGGTAAGAATTATGTCATGTTCTATGACATCTGTGTGTCCAGGAATGTCAGTGAGAACATCCTGAAATGTTTGTAACATCGACGAGACTTGTCGATGTTCGTCACCAGAAAGATTAGGAGAAACAGAAACGTTTTTCCAAGATTCCGTGGAATGTAATGGAACCACTGGAAGGGGAAGATTGACATCTGAGAAGGTAGATTCCTCATCCTGTATGACAGACAGGGATGAATAATGACCGTGAGGTGCAGGAGCATCATCCGTTGCCTGGAAAATAGGCAGCAAATAGTCCGGACGTTCGTGAAATTCCGAAAGCATGTTTATGTGGAAAGTTTTATGCTTTCCATCAATATCGACCACATAGTCAACATCGGAAATCCGAGAGACTATTGCATACGGACCTTTCCATGCAATAAGAAGTCTATTTTCCCTACTGGGGAGTAGGACGAATGCTTTGTCACCTGGACAAAGTTGTCGTAGACATCTATTCTTGTTAGCAAACTGTCTTGCCTTCTCTTTAGCAATTTCTGATGAAGCAGTTGCTAGCTTACATGCCTCAATGATCTTTTGTCTAAGAGCAATGACATACTCATATGAGGATTGAGTTTCATCGCTAATATCATCGGCAGTGATGAGATCGTGTAATAAAGACATAGGGCCGCGTGGACGCGCGCCAAAGACAAGTTCGAAGGGAGAAAATCCTGTGTGTTCATTAGGGACTTCTCTATAGGCAAAGAGAGCCGCGGGTAAAACCCTGTCCCAATCTTGAGGATGATCTTCAGTTATCTTACCAAGCAAAGTCTTGAGCGTTCTATTCAGACGCTCAACTAACCCATTAGACATAGGATGGTAGATACTACTGAGAGATCGTTCAATATGTAAGGTAGACATTACCTGTGACATAGTGTCAGATATGAGTTGAGTGCCATGGTCTGACAATATTTCTCTGGGGAACCCCAAGCGAGAAAATATCAACCAAAGAGCATCTGCGATATCTGTAGTAGATATGCTCTTAAGAGGAATAGCCTCTGGCCAACGTGTGCACATATCGACACATGTAAGGATAAACTGATGTCCTCTGGCCGACCTGACCTTAAAAGGGCCAATAATATCTATGGCCATTTTCTGAAATGGCCGAATAGGAATGTCAGCAGCCTGGATAGGCGCAGCATGTCGTGGTCCTCTAGATTTGACCTCCTGACATACCTTGCATGATCGGCAGTAAATACGAATGTCCTTATTGACAAAAGGCCAAAAGAAAGCCGCAAGGACTCTCGACTTCGTACGGGCAAAACCCATATGTCCAGCACATTGCGAGTCATGAGCATGTTGCAATATTTGCACTCTCATGCTCTTGGGAACAAGAATTTGCGAATGTGCCGACGTAGTCGAATCTTGTACCATACGTACAAGTACGCCGTTTCTCATTGCAATCCAAGATTTTCTATTTGTATCCTGATTCGGATCACCTTTCTTCGCAAGAACGAAGAATTTTTTTAAAGAAGGATCTTCTTCTTGCAATTTTATGAAAGAGTCACGAGTGATTACTAAGTGACTATCTTGGCTATCAACTTCATTATCACTATTCAGTGAAGTTTCGGGTGTTTGTAGAGCTTGTGCTCTTGTAACTACTGCATTTGTAGCTTGCATGTTATTATCTTCCCAAGCAGCAATCTGCTGTGGGGTACACTCCCTAACTCCGTGAATACGACCAATAATAAGGTCCGCAATAGGATTAGGTAAGAGACAAGCATGCACATCTCCAGTAAAGAAAGGAGTGGCAATGCGAATTACAGCAGTAGGATATTTTTCTAGAGTGCCGCCAAATGTGACACATTTAATAACCTTCCTGTAGCACAAGATGGATCTACAAGCGATTGTCTAACACCAATAGTGGTGCATCCGGAATCGAAAAGTAGTGAGACCGGAGTATCATTAACAAGACCCTTATGTAGGATTAAAGAACCCCTCCCGTCATGCGCAACAGCAGCAGGAAGAGCGGGAAGTGGGTGACCACAACTCAAAGTAGTTATGGTACCCGGTTCGAATAAAGTACTGCATTGGGGGCATTTGTTTGCTCTCTCAAAGTCAAAAGCAGAACTAGTGACAGCGTCAAAGTTTTTACTATCAACAACATGATTACAGGCTCCCTCAGTTTCCTGTTGTACAGCATTAGCCTGCTGATATCTCTTTTTTTTTTGTGTTGAGATCTACCCCGACTATTATTACCTCTGAAGTTATCAGAGTTATTATTATCTCTGCAGTTATTATTGTATCTATTGTAATTGTTATCCTGGTTCGAATTCCAGTTTCCACGATTACTATCATGTTCACATTGATGCGAACATCTATTTGTTTGGTTCTGAGGTCTTCGGCAGGAATAACCTCTATTACCATATCCTCTTTTGAAATGCTTATAATTATTAGGGTGATAGTAACAAGTACTATCAGGTTGTCTCCAATTCTTCGAAGAAGAATCACTATGAAATTGGTTTCCATGATTTTGACAGAAATTACCGCTACTCTTTCTATCAAAATTTTGTTGGAATCTACGAGCAAAGTTTTGGCCATACGGAGCTGCCGAAGCAACTGGTAAACCTTCTTTCACCTTAGAGTTACCCATGGTTATGTGTGGGTGCGCAGTTACGTACTGGCAACAGAAATCTTCCATTTCTTTTATTGTTTTAGGTTTACGTTCATGAAGGAAAGCAAGGAAAGACTCATTGACAGACGACATGACTTTGTCTCTAAGTATTAAGTCCATAAGTCCTTCATAAGTTTTTTCCGTCTTAGATAGTTCAACCCATCGTGAGAAAGTAATGCGTATTCTTTCTTGCAATAAACTCGGAGAATTCAACTCCATTTTCAGGTAACATGTTTTTAAATTGTAGACGATAGCCGTCTTCGTTAAGCTGATATTTCTTTAACAAAGCGGCCCTGACAACCTCATAATTGTTCTTGTCAGGTTCATCCACCATATTTAATATACTTAGAGCTTTACCTGTCAGTATCCCTGATAACTGATAAACATATTTTGCTTTGTCTATGTTATGAGCTGTACATGCTTGTTCAAATCTGTCCAGATAGAACATTATGTCATCACTGGAAGGACTAAATGTTGGTAACTTAATCTTAAAAGTATCATTATTAGCCTTCCCAGAAGATGAACCCTTGTTTGAATCATTACCATTACTCATGCTCGTCAATTTCAATTTCTCCAACTCTAAAGCTAAGAGTTTTTCTTCATGTTCCATTTTTGCTTTCCTCTCATCAGCCTCTCTTTGTAACTTCCTTTCTTCAGCTTGAGCCTGCATTTGAAGTCTTTCATTTTCAGCTTCTTTTTCAAGTCTTTTATTTTCAGCTTCTTTTTCAAGTCTTTTATTCTCAGCTTCTTTTTCAAGTCTTTTATTCTCAGCCTCTAGCTGTAGCTGGAGTTTTCTCTCCTCAGCTTCTGATTCCCTTTTTTGTTTTTCCATTTCCATTTTGAATCTCTTTTCATCCACCTGCATCTGCAGTTTCTTTTGTTCAGCTTCCATCTGCAGTTTCTTTTGTTCAGCTTCCATTGCTTTATCATATCGAGCAGTTGCAAATTCTTCTAACTTATCACCAGTCTTCCCAAGCAATTTACCCTGCTCAATAAAGTGCTCAAATGTAGACATGATGAGTAATATATAAGTCCAAAACCTGAAATAATTAACTAATTTATTTCAAACCTAAGTGTAACAAGTCTTAATTAAGCACTTGTATATTCACATCACCTTATATTATCCCAGTCTCTGTGGGAAACAAGTCTCCAATCAAAGAACTTGTATATGAAATATCAACAATCAATTCTTGATCATAAGTGCACTTCTCATTCAATAGTGCACGACACTATTCATCATTCATTTATCATCAGTGTAGTAGTAACAGTGCATTAGCATAGCCCATTAACTAATTACTATAACTGTAAACAATGACTATGTAAACACATGCAGAATGTAAACATTGAAAATGTAAACAATACAAACAATATAAACAATAACAATGTAAACAATAACAAAGATCAGCAACAATACAAAAACGTTCGCAGAAATCAACTAAAAATAAAGCAGAAATTAATGACATATCACAAAAAATGTGACGATATCTGCGCTATAATTAAACAAAATACATGACACCACAGTGTATAAACAAAAATGTTGTATGAAACTAAATTATAGACAAGAGTAGGCTAACAAATACAAACAAATCAAAACAAAACTAAAGAATGTGAAATAATAACGAAAACAATATTAAAACATGTCATCACAGCTAACATAAATAGCAACAGAAGTCGCTTAGCAAATTCCAGTATCGGAAATTTGCAAACCCTACAGAAAACGCTCACAATAGACGACCTCTATGACGTGGCATAATCTAACGGAGACACCACCCAACCGAGAACCCGCTGAAATATAAACATATAAATATACAAATAACATATAAACATATAACATATAGAATGAGATGATACACAGAAGACTCAGCAGAAGTATAAGGGCACAGTTTACATACAAACAGGCCACTTAACTTATAGGCTTCCAATCGTAGAACAGCAGAAAAACGGATGTCAATCAACGTCCTAAAGAGCGAAGCTCCAACGATGATGGCACATCTGAACTGCTTCCACTGCTAACACGATGGTACAAGAGCTTCTGAAATACTGTGTGTTGAGTTGTTTCGGCACTTGACCTTCTAATCCAAAGTAAGTTGATGGAAATCGGTACTTGGCCTTCTTCAGAAAACAACCCGTTTCAACCGGCACTTGACCTTCTCAAAAAACGACAGCACTGGAACCTTGACAGCAGCAACTTGCTTGACTTGCGTAAAAGATAACAGCAGTCCGAGTTATCCGGCAACATGTAACAACGCCGGGTACTGTCAAATTCTTGTTTCCGTCAAAAAGTTGAAATTTTGACTTTTACCGGGCAACGCCGAGTACTTTGAAAATTTTGAAGATGTTGACTGTATTGAAGAATGTTAATTTCTTGAAGGATGATGATGAATTCTTGTTGAAAATGAAGTGGGTAAGGGACCCCGTGTTTGCTAGTACCAGAATCAAACCAGCTTATGGCCACCAAATGATGCGTGATGCCATATGATGATGGATGGTATCCGCATGTCTGGTTTTGTGTGGTGTGCAGATGTGTTCAGTCAAAACAATGTTCATACAAAAATAACAGGGCAATCCACATAGGACGTCAGTAAACTCACGACGTATAAAGTCAATGATTCTTGTAACAGCCGTTGACGTTTTTCTTCATTATTTATTGTGGACGCCACAGTGACAAAATGGTTACGCGAATATGTAGGCACATCAAACAGTCATTATCACAGCAACATTCAATACAGCAATAGACGGTAGACAGCATTACAATGATGAGTCAGATGCATGTTATATTTCATAGTGCTGTAAATGTAGTCAGGTGGAAAACTCCATCCTTTTCTATAACAGCCAGGAGATAACCAGATGTATGAGATCAGTTCACTCTCCTTAGTCTGACTTCAGCAAGACCGACACGTCTGCCGAAGTATAAATAATGTCCTCAAAAATATCCTCTAGATAATAAAGGTTTTCCAAACCTAGTTCATTTAACAAAGTAGCAAGTAATGGTCCTTGGTACATGCATCAACCGATGCAGTACAATGCAGCGACATGTGAGCTGGGAAAAAACATCTCGTGACGACGACTTTCGAAGACAGGCTATGAATCGAAATCGCTCACGACCCAAAATCGATAGAGTTAATGAAAAAAGTCAATTTACCTTGCTTTCAAGAAATACAGAAATATCACGCCTCCCGGCATGTGCAAATACACTAGAGGTATTATCCCGAATAAACGAAATATCCATAAGAGGACTACACATCCCTGACAGAACAAAAAATAGCGGAGATCCCCTCTTCAACGAGGCATCTCTTTCGCCATTCCAAATCGCTCACTCCACTAGTGGTGGGCGGAAACCGATCGACCAAAAAGCAAGACAAGTCATGCGCAGTCCAGCGCAAAATGACCCCAGCTCAAAACTTAACTGCATTCGATACCAACGCGAGAAGACAAATGCTTACCGAGAAAAGTGACTATAAATTTCAAGCAGTTGTTGCCCTTGCGTTATAAAATAGATATTGTAAAAAACGATGTTGCGAGAATTTATCACGCAACAGTACGTCACACGTGTATTATGTGTCTCGCCTTCTCCATCTTCTCCGTGTCTTCTTTTCTTTCACCGGGATTGCGACGATTTTAGGTATTGAGTTATAAAATGTCAGGAGAGTGGTTAGAGCACTGGTGTCTCGCGGCAAAGGTTCCAGGTTCTAATCACGGTACCGACAGGCTGCAGTCTACTAGCTGTAAATGGGTGCCTGGCTCTGCTTTTTGAGTTATGGAAGGAAAAAGCAGCGAAGAATGGTCACCCCACCTCTCGATGCTGGACCTAGTATGGTGAAGTCTCTAACACTTTCCTACGGTAGTATCTGCTACGGGACTACCTTTTTATACACTCGGGATTTTGTCGGCGGATACATTCAACCTCCGTCTTAAACATGAACAGTTGTGTGTCTCTATTGTTGTCAGAAAGGATGCTAAGCACCAGTACAGACTACCTGCATGTTTTCAAAAGCTAATTGGCGGTAAAGTCTGTACATTTTCTGTGACAAAATAGAGGTAAAGTTAGTTCATTGTGAGAGAGTGCTATAGACGTCATACACAGGGCGATTGAGACCAGTCCTAGAGTATGGCATTGCAGCATGGGCAACAGCAGCTAAGTCAAACTTTGATAAAATCAGCAGACTCCAAAATCAAGCAGTGAGAATTATAACGGGCGGCATGAAGACAACACGTATAAAAAAAAACTCGAAAAGATATCACGCCTCCAGCCAATGGAGGATAGAAGAGACTGCAGGGTTCAGCAGCAAGCAGAGAAATTCAAGAGACTAACAGACCATCCAATGTGCAATAGAATGAATGCTCTTAGAAGGCAAAGACTCAAACGAAGCAACTTTGTAGACTCAACCAAACCACGAGAGCAGTTTCCATAAATGCAATATCAACTATTAAACCCATCTACACTGCACACAAGTTTCCAGTTTGGAAACAACTTCGTGTCCCTGAAATGATAGAAAACATTCCTGGAATTGAAAGAAAGAAGAGCCAGACTGCAACAGAGAGAAAATCCATAGTGACACAATGCATAGAGAAACATTACCCACGCAACACCTGGACCCACGCATACACAGATGGATCAAATGGATCAGCAACAAATGAAACAGAAAATGGTGGTGGAGGTGTCTTTCTGACCTTAAGCATTGTTGCACACACAAAAAAGCCGTCAGTGGCAACAGTGTGACGGCATTGTCTCCCCTGCTTTGCAGTAGTGGTCCAACAGTGGTCAAAACTCAAGAGTATCTAATATAGGCTTCAAAGGTGTCTACCTTCGCACAGGATAACTCTTGGCAGATGTGTAGATAGAAGGTTAATGACGCTTCTACCACAAATGAGTTTTCACAAGACATTCAGATAAGCGAAAACAATGCTGCATTTGAATAAGCACGTTAATTCTAGAATCTGCAAACAACGTTTGTGAAGGATTAAGCAATGGTTTATGTTAGCTCGTTTAAGCCCCCAGGGGAATTCTTATTATTCTGGTATAGCTCAGTTTAGAGTGTGTGTATTAAATTGACTGAGACAAACATGCAGTAACTTCAAAATGATTAAATCGCAGTTAAATTTGTAAATTTACAAATAACAAAATTTAATAATCACTTAAGTTTTAACAGTTTGAAAATAATTTGAATAGTTATGGGTCAAGAAAAGTTATCTTCACGGTCGTGATAGGAGGTACATTGTTACAAGAAATTCAAGTGGCAGCATATATTGAACTTAGCTGCCAGTGACCTTTTCTGCTCCTTCTGATGGGTTGGTTCTGTTCACACTGATCACACTCGTCGCTGGTCAAGGTTGTCGGGTGTAGCTCGTTTCCAGAAATTTCAAGGAGAGTCTACAAAGATGGTCCCTTGCATTAAAGCTTAGGTCACTTTTCCCTTCTTGTTCCAGAGATAGTACTTTCTGCTGGTATCGCCAATAACTATAGTAAAGAATAGAAACGAAACGCTCTTCTGAGTATTGCGTTTTCCAACCCATGGTTATGGGTCCCTATCTTCCCATTCCACCATCCCATTTAACTCAAATTTACCCTCGATGAGAATTAAAGTTAATCCCTCGGGATAAAACTTTCGTTACATTTAAATTGAATAGCTTTTATAGTTACTTTACATTTAAATGCAAAGGTTAATAGTGCAGATAGAATATGTTTACATTTACGTTTCCACTGATTGAAAAGTGTTCACAATATAAATTGAATATGTTTTCATTTATGTTTACACCTATTTGAAAAGTTTGAAACTTCCATTAATTTTAAAATGAATATTTTCACATAGACATTTACACTGGTTTGAAACTGTAAGTATTATACTTAGAATGTACATCATTTCTTTCATCTTTTCCTCCCTGCTCCATATGGAACTTGGGACTACTTTATGCGTTTAGTTCTCTTTACGAAACTAGCAATAAAGCAATCACCAGCACTTGGCAGTGGTGGTTCATGAATCATCATTCTATACGCTGAGGTTGCCAGCCTCAATTGACTGGGACATCCACTGGCGACTTTCACATATTAAAATTCACATTGCAATATATATGTATATATGTTAGTTCACATATTAGTAATATAAAATGTAAAATCACATTTTACGCCAATCCGGGCTCACAGACCTTTTGCTCAGTCGAATAAAAAAAGACTTGAATCGGTTTCTTACACGCGTCTGGGGTGTCGTTAATTTAAAAAGTTCCCTCTCTGACTTAGTGTGTTTCCTTCAGTTTCCTCAGACAGCAGCTTTCCTTATTAAAATGATAGAGATTTCCTGGGCTGTTTTTGTAAGCCCTGATAAATACTCAAATAAAAGGTGTCCGGTCTGATAAAATGGAATTCTGAATTCTAGGGTTCACTCTGGCAAGGTCTGGTGTCTTGACAAGCGAACTTCACAGTAGTTTTGACTGACAGAAGCGTCAGGTTATATTCACTGCCTTCCCACGCATTCGTTATTATGAAGCTGATATGATCAGCCAATCTGATTTGAATATTTTGCATGACTCATCTAGTGCAAAATTTCAAACATTACTTTTCTGAAAATGGGCTGTAAACATCCGATTGCCGGGCAGGCGAACTGTCAGACCTATCGTTAACATCACACGACAATGTGTGTAGGATGTAACAAATTATTACTTTCGCTAAAGTAATGTCTTATCTGTTGCTTGAAGACACACAAAATCCGTCTCTTTACAACTTTGGCGGAGACGCACCCGTGCCTTATCAGTAACTAAGCAGATTGCGCTGGGCGATGTACGTGTTAATCTGTGTTCTGATATCGGCCGCGCCTGCGATTAACCAACTTGGTTGTCGATAATGTTCTCTCAGCCGCTTGTCGTAGATTTTTGATAGGAAATTAAGACTTGGGTTGGTCCCTTCTGAATAGATTAGAATAAGTGATAGTCACAGTGAGAGATCATAATAGAAAAGAGATTTCCACGAGTGATATGGTAGAATGTTCTAGAGGCTGTCTCTGAGATCGAGAAATCTTCTCTCTCTCTGCCTATCTTCTACGACAGATTTAGAGGAGACAGACAGTCTAAACACACACACACACACACACACACACACATATATATATATATATATATATCCTGGTTTTAAGCTAGAAATTATACTTTATTCTGCTTTCCACTGAAACACGTCACTAGAAAATAATACAGACTATATTTTAATTAATCTGCACAAAAATCTAACTAGGGAAATAAGCGATTTAACACTTTAAACACTTCACAAAATTACTAGATATCTAATATATAATATTTACCTCCGCACAGAACTACAGATTAATACCACGAACTAGACTTCGCTGGCTTGGCCATGTTCGCCGCATGGAAGATGGTCGCATCCCAAAAGATATCTTCTACGGACAATTAGCAGATGGCAAGAGAACAGTTGGGCGACCACAGCTGAGGTTCAAAGATGTGTGCAAGAGAGATATGAGGGCACTGGACATGGATCCAGCAACATGGGAGGATGAAGCTGCCGATCGCACTAAGTGGCGATGCTATTTACGGCGCCACCTCAGATTGGGCGAAGAGAGGCTCACACAAGAAGCAGAGGTGAGGAGAAAACGTCGAAAGGAGCACCAGGAAAATAAGCAGCTGAGGGCTGTCACCTCAGGGGCGCATTCCCATAGTCAGTTATGACTGAAGGGGCTATTACTATTACTAGAATCATTCAATATTATGGTAGTCTAGAACTCGGCAAAATGTTGCCCAGAAACTAAAGACTTTTCAATACGCAAGATATTTTTCTAGCCTGGCGATCTGTCTACTGCAGATTTTGGAGTAAGAATGAAAATCTAGTTTCAAACTCTGGTTAATAACTTAAACCCGACAAAGGGTCCCAACTTATTTCGCAAAACGAAATAATCTCCCCTTTCCGTCTTAAACACCTTACATTTAACACTTCCCACTACTAGACGTTTGCCATAACTGACACTTCTCGTCTTCTCACCTCATGCTGACCAGGGCCAACAGTGAGTGCCGTGTCAGATGGGATTTCCAGACAAATGTCTCAAACTGCGTCTTGGAGATGTCGGTTATCGCGCCTCACCTGAGCGCTCAGCCGATGCAACTCGTTGTGGCAGGTGAAAATGCAGACGATATGTCGCCTATAAGTCTGGCGAAAGCGAATATTCACAGTTTACGTCTACAACGCAATAACCTCCCGAGCCTGGCATCTACGTAATAACATCACTAGTGCGTTTCTAAATGAGAACAGACACTCGGCGAAAGTTTGAATGGGAGAATAGTAATCTTTAACTGATTCAGTACGTAATTATTTTCAGCTCTGGACGGAATTATTTTTAGGCCCCAAAAATTTACACATACATAATTTACGTTTACAGACAATGTGTGTCTAATCATGAGTTAAGTATAACATATTATATATCAAATTAAAGTACATTGGATGAACAATATAAATCCATATGCTTTTCTAGCTAATTTTATGTTATGTTTATGTTATAACAGATAACATGTACACGGAAAAAAGATAACTTGAAATTTTGAACAAAAATTTTCGACTTACGTAAGGCTTGTAACATAAATTGTTATCACAATACAGTTTCACTGCTCTCTTTGTGCAGGTAATCCATTTAGAAACACAGAAAAAGTAAGAAAGTTATGGTTGATCGCACAGTTTGTTCACTGTTCACATATTAGTAACATATCCTGTGTTTTCGGTCATTATGGCGATACGACAAAACACGATTAAAGATGAAGATAAATGTGAAAAAATTCCTTCAAACGCAAATAAAAGACGTTGAAGCTTGTTGAAATTTGCCCAGTTTTGTGTTTACTTCCGTTCGAGATAAATTCCGGGCAGTATAAAATATCAGAATAGAAAGAAACAACGAAATAAATCAGCGTCTTTTAAAAGATCTTGCGGTCACAGCGGTCGGCCATTGCGTCTTTTAATAGATCTTACGTACGGAATCAGTTAAGTCGCAAACGAACGAATGCGAAAAATTACAAAAAGGATAAAAGAGTGATAATAAGGTAGAGGACACGGGTAGAGAAAGAAAGGAAAATAGAAAATTTAATGATCATAATACTCTCTGTGACACCGCTCCTGCAAATCTTTAGTATTATCATCCACCAGGAGTGTCAGATAAACAGACAAAACACAGTACCAAATATCTGCTACTTATCAGAGAAAGAAAAGGGTGCAACTCGGAAAAATCTAAATAAAATCAATACAAAATGTACCGATTACTTACTTACTTACTTAGTCGTTCCCCTTCTACCGTGAGGTGTAGAGGTTTGGAAGAGAGAGCGCCAGACTATCCTATCGGCTGTCTTCCTCCTGGCCTGGTTCCATTCTAGTCCTCGATCCTTCAAAGATTGTCTAATGTTGTCCTCCCAGCGGACTCTGGGTCGTCCTCGGGGTCTGGATCCTTGGCTCTTTGTTTCCCATGCTTGTCGTGGTATCCGATCTTCTCCCATTCTGCAGACATGGCCAAACCATCTTAATTGGGACTGTTCTACTTGGGTCTGCAGGGGGTAGGATTTAAGGCCTTGACGTATCGTCTGGTTGCGTACCATGTCTCTTCTTGTTACTTCAACCACCTTCCTCAGATACCTCATTTCTGAGGTTTGGATCTGGCTTTTATGGGTTGTAGTCATTGCCCATGACTCGCATCCGTATGTCAAGACTGGGACATAGGTGGAGCGGTATACAGCCATCTTCGTTTTCTTACCAACCTCTCTCTTGCTGAGGAATCCTCGATTTATGGCCTGAAAAAGTCTCCCAGCTGCTGCTTTTCGAGTGGCCAACTCTTCTTTGATGCCTCCCTTTCGGTCTATAATAGCTCCGAGGTATTTAAAGTGGTCGACCTGCTCCAGGACCTGTTCTCCCAGCTTAATCTGATGTTTTCTTTCTTCTCGTGATATCACCATGGATTTTGTTTTAGAGCTGCTTATGACCATCCCTCTCTTCTCCAGCTCTTCCTTCCAGACTTGCAGGTTGGATTGGAGATGTGCCTCTGATTTAGCAATCAGGGCGACATCATCAGCAAATGCCAGCTCCGAAATACCGATTACTACCTTAGTGAAACAGAGATTAGGAAGAAGAAGGGGTCGTCCCAATCCATTCTGTGACAAACAGAACAATTCTCAAGTAACTTCAGAGCAGAATCAGAGGCCCTGAAAACTGTAGCAGAGGTTATAATGACAAAGGAAAGCTTAGAGACGCAAGTTGTTATCTTAACCGATGCACAGTCAGTAATTGCAATGTTGAAAAGCCAAAATATTACAGACCTGGATGACATCAGAATAGTACTCCACAAACTGTGTCAACGATTCAAAAGTGTTGTGATCCAGTGGATCCCATCTCATTGTAATATCACCGGCAATAAAGAGGCTGACAGACTGGCGAAGGATGGTGGAAATCTACGTCAGCCTGAAGCAAGCATAACTTTCGAGGAATCAAAGAGTTTTATCAGAATCAGATACAGAAACACATGGGATGTAGAACATCCAGGTCACACACAAAATGATGCATGCTACCAACTCAACAGAAGAGAACGAGTGGTAATCTTCAGACTCCGTACTGGCCACAACAGATTGAGATGCCATCTATTCAACAAGCTAAAGATAGGAACTACCGATCAGTGTAACTGTGGCACTGATAGAATGACTACTGAACATCTGCTTCAAAGTTGCCCAACATATACGGAACAGAGACAGCGCATATGGCCGACACCAGTACCTTTCGTAGACAAGCTCTACGGAAATTCAAATAGCCTCAAACAGGGACCGAAGACGCATCAAAAGTGAGGAATGCAGTAAGCGACCCATATCTTGACTGCTCGGGTCAGGGTCAGCGAACCAGAGCTGACCAAGACCCTACTCTACCTCCAAGTGGTGGTCCTAAAAACAGGCTGCATCTCTGCAGTTTGGCTGAGAGAGTAGGGATCGAAGAGGGAAGGCTAACCCGGTCCCAAAAATGCCGTGCCGAAAACGGATGTGTCGGGCCGAAAGGCGCAGATATCGCAGCTTTGCTGTACACGGCGACACAACGTAACAAATGTCCTTTTTAGGACGAACGCAGAAGAAGAAGAAGAAGAAGAAGAAGAAGAAGAAGAAATAGCCTCAAACTGACTATTGCATTCTTTGAAAACAATGTAGTAGACGTCTGAGAGTGTACGAAGAAGTACATTTTCTGTAACAAAATAACGGTTGAATGGATGGGGAAAAAAACACACACACACACAAATAGTAATACGTCTTATAAGGAGAAATGACAAGAAAAACCTACGTTTCGGCCACAAGGCCTTCGTCAGGGACAGACAAACAAGAGACAGGAGGGAAAGAAAATGAGAATTAAGTAGAGAACATGAAACTATAAAAATAAGAGAAAAAAAAACTCCCTTCTGTAAAGTCACATGTGAAGCAAGATGGCTGCCACTAAACCGGAAAGCGGAAGTCGATAGTACAATAAAAACAAAAAAATAAGAAATAATGAAAACAAGGACTGGGAAAAGAGTGAGGAAAAAAAATTGTTAAGAAATAAATAAACAAAACAAAACAATAAATAAATTAAAAAAAATAATAATAAAATAAATAAATAAATAAAAAAAATAAAAAAATGATAAATTAATAAAATAAAATAAGAATAATAATAAATTAATTAAAAAAAAATTAAATTAAAAAAAAATTACTATAAAAACAATAAAAATAAATAAATAAATAAAAATATTAAAATATATAGTGAGGGAAAAGCGATTTAAAAAAAAAAAAAAAGCGTGATCGCATCAAAGTAGACAGTCAAAATACAACCGGGACTCGATAGAGAAAGGCGTCTCAGACAAAAAAATTTTGGGTATTCAAACCGTGTGGTTTGAGGCAACCCATGAGATGGATGAGGCGTTGTTCCTGGCGAAACCGACTGTTGGCGTCCGAGGAATAGGATCTGATGGCTGTCATCTGGATGTCAGTGGCAGCATGGTGGTCAGGGCCATTGAAGTGGATGGCCACAGGTGTGGATTTAAACTGAGAGATGTCGTAGAGGTGTCTGCAGAATCGGTCGCCCAGTCGTGTGCCCGTTTGGCCGATGTAAGTAATGGTGCAACGTTTGCATATAATAGCATAAATGACGTTGCGAGAATCACATGTGAAGCCATGGGTGATGGTGAACTTGGCGTTAGGGAACGAGACTAAACGTGTTTCGATTACATACTGACATGTCTTACATCGTGTTCGGTTACATTACTTAACAAAATAACGGTAAATTTGGTACATTTTCTGTGACAAAATAACGGTAAATGTAGATCATTGTTTGTCGCAAAATAGTGGTAACGTTATAACATTGTTGTGACAAAATAACGGTACATGAAGTTCATTTTCTGTGACAAAATAGCATTAAAGTTATTAAATTTTCTGTGACAAATTAGCGTAATGTTGGTACATTATCTGTGACACAAATGCAGTAAGTTTGTCTGTCTCCTGTGACACAGGCCGGGAAAGTTTGTATATTTACTACGATACAAAAGCTGTAAATTTAGTACAATTTGGCAAAAGTAACGCCTTTTCTGTTACACTTACTTACTTAGTCGTTCCCCTTCTACCGTGAGGTGCAGAGGTTTGGAAGAGAGAGCGCCAGACTATCCTATCGGCTGTCTTCCTCTTGGCCTGGTTCCATTCTAGTCCTCGATCCTTCAAAGATTGTCTAATGTTGTCCTCCCAGCGGACTCTGGGTCGTCCTCGGGGTCTGGATCCTTGGCTCTTTGTTTCCCATGCTTGTCGTGGTATCCGATCTTCTCCCATTCTGCAGACATGGCCAAACCATCTTAATTGGGACTGTTCTACTTGGGTCTGCAGGGGGTAGGATTTAAGGCCTTGACGTATCGTCTGGTTGCGTACCATGTCTCTTCTTGTTACTTCAACCACCTTCCTCAGATACCTCATTTCTGAGGTTTGGATCTCTTTTCTGTTACACAAAAATAGTAAAGTTAAGACATGTTTTTGTGACAACAGCGGTAATATTTGTACATTGTCCTAAATACCAAATCCATAAAATTATTAAATTTTTCTGTGACATAACGTTAGGACATTATCTGTGATAAAAGCTGCTACTTATGAAATTTTATGTGATTAAAGCTATAAAGTTAGTGCATTTTCCGTGACAGAAACAGTAATGTTAGTTCATTATTTTCGATACCCATCCGCAATCTGTCATTTTCTAAGGCCACATTCACTGTCGCAAAAAAGTTTCATATGCGAGACCCGCAATGTCATTAATGCTATCCTATGTAAAAGTTGCCATAAATCCTATATTGCCCAGACAGATAAACCACTTATTGACATATTTAGTCAGCGCCACTATGAAATCTCCAGGCTGGGATCTACGCCAATGACCATGCACTTCAATGGCCCGACCACTAGGGTCGTATGGGCATCCAGGTCATTGCGATCAGATCCTGCTCCCCTGATGCTGCTAGTCAATTCTAACTTGAACAACGACTCATTCATCGCATGGGTTTCCTAAAAACCAGACGATCTTAACATCCAACATTCCTTTATCTGGGGTGACCTTTTCCGCTTTTTCTATTTTTCATGTCTGTCGCCGCATGTGTATTATTATTATTATTACTGTTATTTTTGAATAATTGTTTTTCAAATTTTCTAACTATAAAGAAAAAAAGTTAATTAAATTTTATTAAAACAATTGTTTTTATTAATTTTAATCAATTTAATTTTTATAAGTTTTATTTATTTATTTAATTTAATTAATTTTTCTAAATTTTATTTAATTATTTATATTTTTTTAAATTTCCTGTTGTCCCTTCCTCCATTCACGCATTAAGTCTTCTCCTACCATCTCTCTAACTTGTTATTAGTATAATGAATATATTTGGGTTGTTTCTCGTTCCCTTTCACTACTTAGTTTTTAACTTTTACACCCGGAAGTGGCAGCCATTTTTCATGCCGCGATCCCAGGTCGATCTAATGGGCACACTAGGTCTCAGCGGATCTTACGGGTAGTACCAGCTTTTATTTATTTTCTCATGTTTCCTACTTAGCTCTCGCGTTCTTTCCTTTCCCCGACAAAAGCCTTGTTGCCGCAACGTTGGCTATTTTCATTACTAGCAACATCCCGCCAAAATTGGCAGGTTTTTAATTATAGTGTGTTGTTTCTGTTACATGTATTACATTGCTGCTTCTTCTATAGTCTCGCTTGCTCGCTGTGAATGACGCGATCGTCTCTTTCTTTTAGCCATCTTATCATTTTGATCCATAATAATAAGTCTGCAAGAGTTAAATCCGTTTCGCGAATGAAACTGGACAGAAGAGTATCTTGATTGCACACCGTCATACTTTGCTATTTTCGCGAGAGTACATATAAGGGGAAACAATACAATTATTGTCTAACTTTCAACCTCAGTTGCACCCCCTAAGCTGTGCATGAAAGTTAATGCACTCTCTCGAAGATACAAAAAAGTGCGCAAACGACGGGGTGCAAAGTGTGACAGGCCGACCGACCGAAGTACCTTACGGCGGGAATTATGATATTGGATCTTTTGTTCTAGTAAGACGAATCGCTTATTTTCAATGTGTTAAATATCCATTCACCCAAAAGGCCAGAAAGTTAGCATATTTTCTGTGATAAGAAACATTACTCATCTACAAGGTTTTTTTTTTTATATTTGCACATGCGACCTAATATAACCGACGAACCTTGTATCTAGGTTGAACGTGCGTGCTAACACA
The DNA here is from genome assembly GCA_024509875.1 of Oreohelix idahoensis. Classification (NCBI taxonomy): domain Eukaryota; kingdom Metazoa; phylum Mollusca; class Gastropoda; order Stylommatophora; family Oreohelicidae; genus Oreohelix; species Oreohelix idahoensis. Next base: position 279,307 of record JAMPIV010013047.1, on the reverse strand, counting down.
CGGCAAAACTCCTATTTTAAAAAGAAATGTGACATGAACGCGGTAAAGTTAGTACATTTTCTGTCTCAAAAGTGGTAATGTTAGTACATTTTCTGTGAAAAAAGGGGTGAACTTAGTACAGTGCAGTCCACTTAAGCAGAACTCGCTCAAATCGAATTTCGCTTAAGTAGAAGCATTTCTGAAAGTCCCGGCCAAATGTCGTCTTTGGTTTTGTTAAGGAAAAACGTCCAGTTTATGTCGAATTCTGATAACTAGAATTTTGGAATAGGACGAAAAACATTTTTTGTCTTTACTCCCCTTGATCTGCTGTGATAGTCCAACAGTGGCCACAATTCTGAGTCTCTACTGATGGTCTTCAAAGGTGTCTGCCTTTCGCTCAAGATTACTCTTGGCAGGGATGTCAATTGAAGAATGGTGCTTCAATTCTTGAGAACTTCAAGATGTTCAAAGAAATCAAGTACTACGGCTGACAGGATCCAGGCCGTGTAAACTTTTTATCTTTCCTAACCTTCTATGAGTTAGGATTTCTCTCATTCTGATGAGCCCCCAACTGATTTAACTTTCATTCGACTATAAATAAAACCCATCTGCCTCAGAACTCTACCCTCTATGAGCATTAATGTTGATCCCAGTAAGCAGAAAACATCCATTGAATTTATATTGAAGATGTTTACATTTATATTTGCACTGGTGAAAAGGTTAATATTAAAAGTATGTACACCATTTCTATCATCATCCACTCCCTGCTCCATATGGAACCTGGGACTACCTCTGCTTTTGTTCTGTATGAAAAACGCACATAAAGCAGTTAGCAGCACTTCCAGGGGTAGTTCATGAAATCATCATTCTATATGCTTAAGTTGCCTGTATCGTATGACTTGGACATTCACTAGCAGTTTTCACATGTTATTAAATGCAAAATATTGAATTATAAAATGTACAACTTACCCCAAATTTCTTTTGGGAATACAGACTGACTTCTGGCTGAGGAAATAGTTCAGGCAACTTGATTAAGACGTTTCTTACACGTGATCTTGGTGTTACTTTATAACAGACTCCCACTATGACTTAGTGTTCAGATTCCTAGGATTCCGGGCTTTCCTTATTAATGAAAATAGAGTGCTCCTGGGATACAAGTCCACAAGATGCTCAAACACGTTGTCCGGTCCTTTAAAGTGGAATCCTAATCCTATTCTTTAATCTGGCTTGTCTGGCTGTCTTCTTGACGAGTTGAATTTCACAGTGTGGTAAACTACCAAGGCGCTAAATTATAAGGCACCATCACATCCAGATTGATACTATATGACAAGGCTCCAATCAGAAATGTTGTATTTTTACATTTTAAATGCCAAGCCAATAGCATGCAAGAGGCGAATATTTCCCTTCTCTCACGAAAAAACCCTACATAACAAACGCACAAATAAATGTGTTCTTTACAATCCCTATATACGGTATGCCATGTTCCGTCTATTACCAATCATGTTTACACTCAGGACTTCAAAATTTATCAGAGGTAATCTGTTTCACGATGGATAATTATTCTTCCGCCAAGTATGATAAATATCCCGCCAAGTATGATCCCTTGTACATTTACCGATGAAGGAGGTTGATCCTTTGTTTTTTAAGCAAATATAAAATATCCTTATTCACGGAAGAAGCCTTAAGAAGGAAAACAATGTTCTAGAAGGAAAGGATAAGCTCCGAGGGACAGAGGAGTGGACTGGAAAGAGTATCCTAAAGGAAGACACTCGATAGGACAGCATGACACTCTCTCTGGTTAACCTCTACACTCCAGGGTAGAAGAGGAACGACTATGTAAGTATGTGGAAGGAAAGATATTCATTTTCACAAATGTATCAACCATTACCTGTTCAAAATTAACCTGTATAACAAGTGTAAATAGTGAGGCAAGAAGAATAAAGGCGAACATATACACGCAAACCTGGACAGGAGATGACGTGGCTGATTAAATTGTTGTTACTTCGTGTTAATGTTGGCCTCAAACCTTCACCACTCTGAGCAATGCAGAAAGTACCCACTTCTGTTTTTAAACAATCAAAGATCACGTTGCCACGAGAAGCTTTAGGCAAACGTTCCGAGTCAGTTTCCGCAGGGACAGATACTTCACATTAGACGATTATAATCGTTCTCCCTTTTTGCAAACGTTACACGGTGACTCACTGAGCTACTCAATTAACACGTTATTTATGAGTTAAATTCAAGCCGAACTCATGTTTGAAAATACGGTTTCCTTACTATCTGAATGCATACATCGTCCTGGCAGGTCTCTGACAATCCCATCACAATTTTCAATTACCTGCATTCACTTATCTGGCCGTCCACATATGACGTCACGCAATTTTTGCCATTTTGTAAACCCTACCCCTATCCCCCTATGACACACATCGTTACAAAAACCCAAATGCCGCTCTATGTGTCGTCACAAATCTTAAACACCCCCTCCCCCCATTTAGTTTTGTCCTACTGAACAGAAAGAATGTAAAACCAATGTAAATTAGTTGACTAGTACAGGCATCAGGAGTTTACAATAACTGCTTTGCTGGTCAAATGTTCCTAAATATATTTAAAATATCGCTCATTACGGATTAATTTAATTTCAAACAATAAAAATAAATGAAATTAAAGTAAACACACCAATAATTTTAGTTCATACATATGTTAAAGTTTCATAACATAATGTTAAGCTTGAGAGAAAATCCACACACATTAAAAACAAAAAAAAAACTGAAGTTGTTATCAGTAAACTATTTTCTGTTGTTATTATTGTCCGCCAGTGATGTCGATGTTTTCATAACCCAATCTATTGCCAGTAAGAAAAGAAATGGAGACAAGAGGCATCCCTGTCTCACTCCCGTTCTAATCCTAAACGGTTCTGTAAGTTGTCCTTCATGAAGAACTCTGCATGTCATGTCTTCATAGGTCTTCTTTATTAAGTTAATGATCTTCATGGGGACTCCATAATGCCTCATCAATTTCCAAAGCGATTTTCTGTCTACACTGTTAAATGCCTTTTCATAGTCCACGAATCCGATGTATAGCGGTGAATTCCATTCCAGACTTTGTTCAACTATTATTTTCAATGTGGCTATCTGGTCTGTACAGGATCTATGTTATGGCTTTCTTTATTTCTTTTCTACTAGTTCGTTCACAGCTGATTTGTAGCTCCTCTTTGTGGCAGAGATATTATGATTAATAGATTTTATATATCTTTTCTTTATTCTACACTTATCTTTTACCTTTCTTTCGCTCTTTTACCTTTCTTTCGCATACGATAGATTGTTAGCAATTCAAACCTTTGTCATTTCCTTTCTAATTTAGCAACTCATTTTATTGCGGTTAGTTAAGTTCTTTGATGAGAGATCGAATCGTGTTAATTCGTTCTCAACAGGGATAATAAGGAAGACCATTGTCTATCACTTTTCCCTGATCTGTTCGCCTATAAGTTAATTATTCACGGTGAAAGATTTGAGATCAAAGACGAGCTTGCTTATATTGCGTTTATGACCATAGTCTGCAGGCAGTAATAGGGTGATCTGGTAAGACGAGGAAATCTCGCACGAGTCGGGTCTATTACGTTACGTCGGATCTCAAATGAGACCGTACGCAACAGAGAGAGAGTCTGGTTTCGGCACTGGTGCGAAGAAATTCGTTTGATTCGCAGAATGAGAAGGAAATATGTAAATCTGGACGTAGGTCCTAAATGTATTAAGTCTAGGCCAATTTCTTCCTTTCCTATATTTAAACCCCAGCAGTTTAGACTTCATTCATTCAGACTCCGCAGTTTCTCTAGAAATATCTAGCTTCGTTTCTAGATTACTTTATTAAGTATAATCTCAGTTTGCGTTGGAGAATGGTCTTAAGTAGTTCTGTGTGAGGTAAATATATATTAACTAGTATTGTCGAGTGTTTATTGTTAGTTCGAATTATATCTTCACTAGATTTTTGTGCATAAGTGTTTTGCCAGTTAGGCCAGTCATTCTAATTCTCTAAGTTTACTGTGTTACAGTGGATAGCAAAATAAATTATAATTTCTAGCTAAAACTCATTCAGCTATAAATAAATTTAATTAAATTGCTAGTAACCAGTCAGAGAACATTTTAACTAACTAAGTAAATGCACTGATTCATTATTGAGTATTGACGGAATATGTACGTATTTCTAATTCATGATGATTGATTTTTTTTAATGACTAGAGTTTATTTCACGGGAGATTTAAACGACGAGGCAAGCTCTAAGCTTATAGTTTCTGATTTAAGTTAAATAACCGAAGTGAATATTATATTTTACGCGAGGGTAGGATAGGATGTGTGTATAATATTATGATTAAGTTTCTGTATGTTTCTTTTTCTTTTATACAGTATATGGGTCAAGCCCAAAATCTACCAGCGGTTTCAGTATATATGAGAATAACCTAGAAGAAACATTTTTGTACTTAAATACGGGGGTTTCCAAGTTACGACATGTCTGGCATTGTGTTTGCATCCAGAAAGATACAGAGTACCCATCTCACGAAATTTAAGACTAAATGATGTAACTGGGCCTATCGAGCCAGATTATATTTCTTCCCTAAATCTCATGTACATTCAGCCCCTGTGGCGAAATTACAAACAGTAACATTTCCGACGTTTGACTAATTGTGGTGTGACCAAGACTTTTATATTGAGAGAAGTTACCAACCTGTCATCTCCTAAGTACTGGAAACCTCGAGATTCTGACAATGTGAGCCCATTAAAAAGATTTCTTAACTGAACTGATTCAAGTGACATAAACAGTAATCCTAAAATATAGTTGTAAAGTGAACGCTCCCCGGAACATTGGATGAAACCTGTATCTGCAGAGCTGGGGTTCTCTTTATCAAAAGAACGTGGATTCACTGTGTGTGTGTGTGTCCTAAAGTTTTCGCCTGAAGGTGAAAGACATCAAGTTTGTAGGTAAGAAAGAATGTCAGTGGCCACTGGTGTATGAACAGAGAGAAAGCAGGACTGAGTGATTCCCTTATTGTATACTTCATGCACCCACTTTGTAATTTCTTTATGCAAGTTTGTTGCTAATGATGTTTTCCTCTTAGAATAGATTAATATATCTACTCTGTTCTTAACCGTATAGGGAAATCCTAGACCATAGCGTATAAATCTGTGACTCTTTGGGGGCTATATCTTTTCTGCTAACGGGATCGTGGGCTCAACAGAGGGGGAAAGGATTACACCTATGGGTCTATTCTTTTAGTAATTCATTAACTTATGTGTATGTGTATTTATTTGTGATTGATATTCAAACTTATGGTTGTGGTGAATTTTCTTATGATAAATAAAATTTACATAAACTTATTCAAGTGTGTCGGTCAGCTCGTCCAAAAATATCTATATTCCATCGTTATAGTTTTCACGTCTGTGCGTCTAACTGTCGTCACTTATGTGTGTGGGTATGTGAGTGGTATATATTTTACTATATATATATATATATATATATATATATATATATATATATATATATATATATATATATATATATATTCTAGTAGACTGTCTGACTAATCTAGATCTGTTGTATAGATATGCTGACCGAGAGAAGCTTCTCGAGTTTCAGCGACAGACTCTATTATTTTCCACCATCTCACTCGTGAAAATCTATTTCTTATATTATCTCCCAATGAGCTATCACCTGTTCTATTTCTATTCAGAAGGGACCAACCTAAGTCTTAATTCCCCTTTCACAAATCTACGAACCTCTTCTGGTTGCTGGATGTCTGGGGGATTAGTTGGAGATGTCTATTGAGAAGTTCCTCAAAATGTTCTGTCCATCTCTTCATTTGTTCTTGTATATTACTAAGCAATTTTCCATTCTTATCTTTTATGGGGCCATTTGCTTGCTTATATTTCTCTGTTAGCTTCTTTGTGTTGTTGTACAGGTCCCTCATATTTCCTTTGACTGCAGCTTCCTCTGCTTCCCTTGCCAACTCATCAATATATTTCATCTTGTCTCTTTTGATATTTCTTCTTACTTCTTTGTTTGCTTCTATGTACACTTCATGAGCAAATAAATTAAGGGGCTGCAGTAAAACTGGTAAGGAATATAAGTTTATAAACTAATAAAACGGTATTGCATCAGTTTTACAAATAACAGTTCACATGAGACAAGGGACGTTTCGGGTTTTACCCTTCGTCAGCCACAAACAGGTGACAAAGACAAAAATTACATATAAGTGCTACAAAACTATACGTTGATGAGAAACAAATGGGCGATACAAGCAGATGGGAAAAGTAAACAATAACAATTCAAGAAAACCGTAAAATCTAAAAGAAATACTGAAACAAGAAAGTAAATAATCCAACGAAACGAAAAAAAGAAGAATAAACAAAACTGTGGAACTAGTTAAAGATAGCTTAGCTCGATGCAAATAATCCGTGGAAGAAAGCAGTAGTCTCTTGTCACAGAATTCGCAAGGAAGTGACGTCCGATAGCGACAAAACAAGAGATATAAAAAGATACGAAACGAACCAAAGCAAAAACAAAAAAGATAGATCATAAAGACAACGAATAAAGAATGAAAAAGAGAAAAGCTACCAGAATTTATGCAAAATGATGTTGTATATTTAAACCGCCGGGAGCTAGAACGCCCATATTAAAAATAAGGCGATTCTCCAACGAAAAGCGAGTCTTGTCATTACCGGCACATGAACGCAGGGCAGTGACATGTATATCGGAATTACCTGAATGGTCCGGTCTATTGAAATGAAGGGCCACCGGTAAATGTTTGTCCTGATAGATGTCATTCAAGTGCACACGAAACCTGTCTGCCAAACGCCTACCAGTTTCACCAATATAGGTCATGCCACATCTCTTGCAGATGATAGCATAAATCAGGTTTCTGGATTCGCACGTAAAAGACTCTCTAATGATAAATTTTCCTTTAGGAAAAGTGACTGTCTGAGTTTGGAGTACAAACGGACAGGTCTTGCATATCCGGCGTTGTCACGGTTTAGTACCAAAGTAAGATGGGCTAGAATGTCGCAAGCGACTGTGTACAAGAATATCCCTAAAATTCCTATCCCTACGATAAGCTACCAAAGGTGTATCACGAAATAACTCTTTGGTATCAGGATCAGAGTTGAGAATAGGCAGATGTCGAAACAGAATTCTCTTTACCGCCAGGCAGTGAGGATGGAAAGTTAGAACCAGTTTGAGTCTGTCAGATTGGACAGAAGGTTTAGTAGTGAGTGCCGTCTGACGAGTGACGCGTGTGATACGATTAAGTGCATCAGATAACACATGTTCTGGATAAAGACGTCGGCGAAAGAACTCAAGCATCTCTTGAGCTCGCTGATGAAAATCATCGTCATCGTGGCATAACCGACGCAAGCGAAGAAGTTGAGAAAAGGGAATGGAATTTTTACAGCTAAGAGGATGCGATGAAGTATAAAGAAGGAAACCATGAGCGTCAGTAGCCTTATAATAGACAGACGTTTTAAGACCAATAGGGCTAATAGTCACAGTGATGTCAAGGAAGTTCACTGAGGTCGTAGAAATTTCAGAAGTGAATTTGATGGCAGGATTGAAATTACCAACATAGTCGATAAATCGACGGAGGTCTACCTCAGACATGTCAGTAATGCCAATACCATCATCAATGTAGCGGCGGTAAAACTCGGGTATTGGCCCATCATAATTTTGAAAGACCAAATATTCAAAGTGGCCCATAAAAAGGCAAGCGTAACTAGGGCCCATCTTAGTACCCATAGCAACGCCACTGATTTGGTTGAAGAATTGGCCATTAAACTCAAAAGAGTTGAGATTAAGAACCAACTCAGCAAGGCGAAGAAGCGGACCTGTACTTATAGTAAGATCAGTACGCTGGTCGAGAAAAAATTGGAGTGCCTTAAGACCATCAGCATGTGGAATAGAAGTATAAAGGGAACAAACATCTAGAAGGAAAAGACGGTAAGTACGATCAGGCGTGAATCTGATAGAATCAAAGGTTGTGATAGCATGAGTAGTGTCTTTCAAATAAGAAGGCAGATTGGCGACCAAAGGCTGGAAAATACTATCAAGGAATTCAGAAATACGTTCAGTGGGACAAGAGCAGGCTGAAACAATAGGCCTACCAGGGTTAGCAATTTTATGCACCTTAGGAAGCATGTAGAAGGAAGGCTTACCAAGACTACTATCAAAAATATGGAGAGATAAAGCACCAGAAGGGAGATGATCATCATGGACAAGGCCCCGGATAGTCTCATAAACAGTAAGATTATTCCATTCAGGTAATTCCGATATACATGTCACTGCCCTGCGTTCATGTGCCGGTAATGACAAGACTCGCTTTTCGTTGGAGAATCGCCTTATTTTTAATATGGGCGTTCTAGCTCCCGGCGGTTTAAATATACAACATCATTTTGCATAAATTCTGGTAATAATAATAATAATAAATTCTTTAAGCGCCAAACACGGCGCATAAGGCAGAAACCAGTGCTCTCCAGGTTGTTCGTTGTGACGCCACTCCTCTTAGCTCTTGCACATTATTTAGGCCCAACGTTCTTCCTTCTCTTATTATTATTGTTCTTCTGAGTGTTTCTTTTGGTCTTCCTTTTTTCCGCTTACCCTCAGGAACCCAAGTGAGCGCCTGTAGTGGTATTCTGTTGTTTTGCATTCGTAGGACATGACCGATATATGACCATCGTCTTTTCCTTATATAGTCGGAGACATATTTCTGCCTAGAGTCTTCTCTTATTTGTCGATTAGTCTTGAATTCTTTCCAACTGATGTTCATGAGTTTTCTAAGACATTTGTTCTCGAATGTATTCAGCTTGTTCTCCAATGATTTTGTTATTTTCCAACTCTCACAGCCGTATGTTAACACTGAGATAACATTTGAATTAAACAGACGAAGCTTGGTATGTATATTCAATGATCGTAATTTCCAAATGTTAGATAATCTATTGAAGGCGCTAGCTGCCAAAGCAATTCTAGTATGGATTTCTCTTGTTGTGTCACCATCCTGAGTCATTTTACTGCCTAAATAATTGAAACTTTCAACTTTCTGTAGTTTTTCCCCGTTCAAGATGATATCAAAGGTCTCGTTAGAAAAGTTCATAGCTTTAGTTTTAGAGGCATTTATTTGGAGACCATGGAATTCACCTGATGGCAGAACTAAGAACCAGATAGATCACTTCTGCATAAGCGCTAAATTTCGCTCATCAGTTCAAGACGTCAGAGCATACAGAGGTGCAGAGATCGGAAGCGATCATAACCTCTGCATAGCTAAAATGAGAATTAAACTGAAGAAGTTATACCAACCGAATAAAAATAGAAGAATAGATGTACACAGACTGCAATCAAATGATATAAAGAAGGAATATAATGTCAAAATGAACAACTATTTCGATGCTTTAGGCAAAATTGACAACGATATCACCACCAAGACAATCGATACTAAATGGGAACAACTGAGAACAGCAATGACAGAAGCAGCTGTAGCGACCACCGGATACCTAGTACATAAAAAGAAAAAATGGATGAGAGAAGATACTTGGGATAAAATACAAGAAAGGAAAACAGCAAAACTTAAACTACTAGCGGCAAGTACACATAATGCAGTTGAATCTTGCAAACTAACTTATAACTTGTTAAATAAAGAAGTGAAGACAAAAACTCGAAGAGATAAAAGACATTTCATCAATGAACTGGCCGTAGAAGCTGAAAATGCTGCAAGAACTGGTAATAGTAGGTGCCTTTATCAAATTACAAAACAACTATGTCACCAGCCTACTGCTATGGAAACACCTGTTAAAGGTAAATTAGGGAATTCAATACCAACAGAAAAAGAACAAATGAAGAGATGGGCTGAGCACTTCATGGAGGTGCTAAACAGACCACCACCAACAGTAACACCTGATTTTAATAATGAAACATCCACAACCACTTTGCCAATAACTTGCGATGAATTCACGCTGGACGAGATCAAACAAGCCGTTAAAAGATTAAAAAATTTTAAAGCTGCTGGAGTTGACGAAATTTCAGGGGAAATGATTAAAGCAGTTAATGACAACAACCTCTTGAGAATTTTAGATATTATAAATGCAGTATGGAGAGAAGAACAACCACCACAACAATGGAAAGACAGTATTATTGTAAAGTTACCGAAGAAAGGTGATCTATCAGACTGTAATAACTGGCGTGGTATATCTCTATTATCAGTACCTGGAAAATTATTATGTTGCATGATGTTAGAAAGACTTAAATTGCATGCTGACGAAAAGATCAGAGAAGAACAAGCGGGTTTCAGGCCGAAACGATCATGTATTGATCAAATATTCACACTAAGAACAATTATAGAAGAATCAGTGGAAAGGCAATCGCCACTTATTATCACCTTCGTCGATTTTCAAAAAGCCTTTGATAGTCTACACCGCCCATCATTGTGGAAGATACTTACAATCTATGGTTTTCCAACAAAATATGTGAATATAATCAAAGCGCTATATGACAATGCAAGATGTTGTGTTAGAACAAATAAAGGGAATACAGAATGGTTTACAGTAGAAACAGGGGTGAAACAAGGCTGTATTATGTCACCACTACTTTTTGGAATAGCTATTGATTGGGTTATGAGAAACTATACCCACAATGAACAATTGGGTATAAAATGGACAAATGGAAATTCCTGGGGGACCTGGATTTCGCAGATGATGTAGCATTCTTAAGTTCAACACCAAGACAATCCCAAGAAGCAATAAATAATTTGTGTCATCTCTCGGTTAAAATTGGTCTCCAAATTCTGGTAGCTTTTCTCTTTTTCATTCTTTATTCGTTGTCTTTATGATCTATCTTTTTTGTTTTTGCTTTGGTTCGTTTCGTATCTTTTTATATCTCTTGTTTTGTCGCTATCGGACGTCACTTCCTTGCGAATTCTGTGACAAGAGACTACTGCTTTCTTCCACGGATTATTTGCATCGAGCTAAGCTAACTTTAACTAGTTCCACAGTTTTGTTTATTCTTCTTTTTTTCGTTTCGTTGGATTATTTACTTTCTTGTTTCAGTATTTCTTTTAGATTTTACGGTTTTCTTGAATTGTTATTGTTTACTTTTCCCATCTGCTTGTATCGCCCATTTGTTTCTCATCAACGTATAGTTTTGTAGCACTTATATGTAATTTTTGTCTTTGTCACCTGTTTGTGGCTGACGAAGGGTAAAACCCGAAACGTCCCTTGTCTCATGTGAACTGTTATTTGTAAAACTGATGCAATACCGTTTTATTAGTTTATAAACTTACACTTCATGAGCCTTGGCTTTGGAGCTTCTGGTTTTGCTTCTGTTTAAATCTGCTTTCTTGTTTTTCCTGTCTTCTATCTTGCTAATGGTTTCTGTTGTTATTCATGCTTTGTGCTGATGTTCTCTTTTTCTCAGTACTTCTTCACATGTCTCGTTCCATATATTTGTTACTTGTTGCCAGTGGTCTTCCGTATCTGTTTCATCTTCCAGCTGTTGGAGTACTTGGTAATTCTTGGATACTGTGATTGAAAAATTTTCTCTTATTTCCTGATTTCTTAGATATCCCACATTATACTGTTGTCTATAGCTGTATGCTGTTGTAAATTTCTTGAGTTTTAATTTTGTTTTAGCCAACAGAAGATGGTGGTCTGATACAACATCTGCTCCTCTACATACTTTCACATCATGCATTGATGACCTAAACTTCTTACTTATGCATATGTGATTAATCTGATTCTCAGTTCTATGGTCTGGTGATATCCATGTTGCTTTATGTATTCTTTTATGTGGAAATATGCTTCCTCCTTTAGCTAGTTGATTTGAAGCACAGAAGTTTGCTAATAGTTCCCATAGTAAAACGCATTTATGTCTGGTCACTGTCGGTTTTCACCCGTGTGTTACCTGGGCCCAAAAGGGGAGCAAAGAATAGTAACGCTGTACCCTACCAGGCATGTCGTAAAAAGCGACTAAATAGGGCAACAACAATTTAATCAGCCACGTCATCTCCTGTCCAGGTTTGCGTGTATATGTTCGCCTTTATTCTTCTTGCCTCACTATTTACACTTGTTATACAGGTTAATTTTGAACAGGTAATGGTTGATACATTTGTGAAAATGAATATCTTTCCTTCCACATACTTACATAGTCGTTCCTCTTCTACCCTGGAGTGTAGAGATTAGCCAGATAGAGTGCCATGATTTCCTATCGAGTGTCTTCCTTTAGGATACTCTTTCCAGTCCACTCCTCTGTCCCTCAGAGCTTATCCTTTCCTTCTAGAAAATTTTTTTCCTTCTTAAGGCTTCTTCCATGAATAAGAATATTTTATATTTGCTTAAATAAACAAAGGATCAGCCTCCTTCATCGGTAAATGTACAAGGGATTGTATTTATCCAAACTTAATTTCATACCTGTGGTACACACACGGAACAGAAAAAAGTCTACGGGAACAGAGATTCCAACAAACAAATTATTCGTCTCCATCATCCAATGTTAAATCTGTGAAGATTTATTATTAACCTTTCGTTATTCCATAACATTTTAATTTTCCGTCATAATTATAATCTTTCTTTCCACATTTCAAAGAAATCATTTCTCGTTTCAGATGGATAGAGAGAATCACAGAAATCCTCTAACAGCATGAGCTGACAGCAGCCAATACGCTATACGTGGCTCAAGTACGTGAATATCAGCTCAGCGCTACTCCTCTGCTGCTTCAGGGGCATGAGAACGTAAGTACGTTCTTTCTCAATTCACGATATTATGTCTCAGTTCACGATATTATTTCTCAGTTCACGATATTATTTCTCAGTTCACGATATTATTTTTCTTCTAAGGTTTCCTGCAAGAGATGTTTTTTTTTCTCCCCATAGTGGTAGTAGTGACGAAGAGCACATATCTCCCTGACTACCCGGTTACTTACTGTCTTTGTCTGTACAGCTAAATATAACGTTCTCGGATGCTACCACCATGTCATAGATTATATTACCACTTCCTGGATCGTTTAAACTTTAATAACAATCAAATGTATGTATGCGTACTTCGTCATCAAAACATGTGGGTTTCTTAACTGCTTCTTCTTGGATCATTAGCCCCTGACTGACAAAGCAGTCAGTGGCCATCACGCCTAGTGGCGTCTTGTACGGCAGCAACAAACTGTCCCCGTTTTGATCGGTCGGTGGCCATCCTTCGTGCCGTGCTCCAGATCTGTTTCATGCTTTGCATCTCGGCCTCCACTGTTCTCCGCCAGGTTGTCTTTGGTCTGCCTCTCTTTCACCGTCCTTCTGGGGTCCATAGCATAGCAGTTCTGGTGATGGTGTCAGGGTCCCTTTTGAGGACATGGTCTACCCAGTTCCAGCGTCTGCCCGCAATGATGGTATGCATGCCTCTGTGACTGCACCGTGTAAGCAGTTCCTTGTTGAAGATTGCATTCGATCAAAAAATTCGAAGAATTTACTTTTGGCAGGTTGTGTGGAATCAGGATAATTTAGACATTTCCTTTTCTGTTACTCTCCATCACTTCGCACCATACAAACTCTCCATCACTCCGCGCCATACACTCTCCAGCACTCCGCGCCATACAAACTCTCCATCACTCCGCGCCATTCAAACTCTCCAGCACTCCGCGCCATACAAACTCTCCATCACTCCGCGTCATACAAACTCTCCATCACTACGCGCCATACAAACTCTCTATCACTCCGCGCCATACACAAACTACAGACAGTACGCAACTCTCGTATAATTTTAATTTGATGTTTGTGCTGTATTGCGAAGATTTCCAAATGTTTTTTAGATTTGCAAAGGCTGTTCTGGCTTTATTCATTATGTTATTGATGTCTTTATTTGTTCCGCCATCTGGTGTTACTATGCTTCCTAGATATGTAAATGTATTTGCTTCTTCCTGTTTTTTGTTCCTCATGTTTATGAGCTCAGGATTTATTACATTGAATGTCATGGCCTCTGTCTTTAGGTTGATGTTCAGTCCCACTTGTTGGCTATATTTACTCAGTCTGTCTGATTTTTCTTGGCTGTGGTGATGTGAATGTGAGACTAGTGCAATATCGTCTGCGTATTTTAGGTCTTCCACTGTGGTGAACGTTATCCATCTTATTCCTCTAAGGATATATGTTGTCTGGCGCATCACCCAGTCTATGACACTTAAAAATAGATTGGTTGACAAGGGCAACCCTGTCGTACACCTGTTTTTACTTCGAATGTAAGGTTGCTCATCCAGTAAGTTAGCATAGAGACTTTTTATGATGCAAACAATACATCTAGGGATTCCGTAAGCCTGTGATATTTTCTATAAGCTGTCCCTGTGTATGCTGTCAAAAGCCTTCTCAAAATCGACAACGTTTATATATAGCCGTCTTTGCCATTCTGAGCACTGATCTATTATGTTCCTGAAATGAAAATATGATCTGTGCATCTTCTGCTCTTTTTGAATCCTGCTTCTTCCTTCCTCAGTTTATGATCTACTGCTTTTGAAATTCTGTGAATAATTACACAGCCCTACAAAAAAAAGTTTTTTGGTGCCAAACATTTTACTCTTGATTGTACATAAATGAGGCCTGCTCAATCCAAATATCACATTTAATTGTCTGTAGCAGCTCTAGTTTTTGAGATACAGACATTTTTGTATTTCATTAATACAGGGTGACCCAAAAAAACAAAAAAAAAAAAAACAAAACGGGCCCGCGCGCGCACAATAAGTGCGCGCGCGGGCCCGTTTTTTTTTGGGTCACCCTGTATTATGACAATATTTTCTATATAAGGCTATGTAAAAAAAACTATTGCTGTCTAGTCCTTTACAAAAGAAAACTGCTTGTTTACTCTCTGAGTTTTCCAAGAATCTTCCCAAAAATTGCCTTTTTTAGATTTTAAGCCACTGCAAGCATGTTAGTATGCTACTTATTTTATTACACTTCTAACAGAGAATGGCATCATCTTCAAGAAGAGCATGTTTTCTTTCACCGCATTTATTTTGTTATATTTGTGGAGAGTACACTTTCAAAGAAGAACATTGGAAGCATATTACTGTTTTTGTGAAAAAGGCATACTTTGCTTACTTTAAAGTAAAACTAGGTGACCAGGACAAGTCTTGGGCTCCTCATATTGTTTGCAAAACATGTGTTGAACACCTGCGACAGTGGACTTGTGGGAAAAGAAAATGTTTAAAATTTGGAATTCCAATGGTTTGGAGAGATCCCAAGAACCACTATGATGACTGTTATTTCTGTGTTGTGAATATTAAGGGAATTAATGGAAAAAAATCACAAAAAGTGGAAATATCCAGGTTTAGATTCTGCTAGGCGACCTGTTCCACACGGAGATGACATACCAATTCCAACTTTCAGTCAGATTTCGGATTCCCTGCTAGAAGATGAGACAGCAGTGGCATGTGGAACAACAAGTGACAGTGATAGTGATTTCGAAGATGATTTTTCAGATGCTCAACGCTTCGACCAGCTTGAACTAAATGATCTAATCCGAGATCTATATCTCTCCAAGGAATCTTCAGAACTTTTGGCTTCAAGATTGAAAGAAAAAAAAATTACTGACTGCTGAAACAAAGGTTACATTTTATCGCAGCAGAGAGCAAGGTTTTATTCCATTCTTTTTTGAAGGGTGTTCTCTTACACAATGGTAACAAATATGGCTCAATTCCAATTGCTCATTCTACTACAATGAAGGATGAGTATGCTACAATAAGCACAGTTCTGGAAAAATTGAAGTATTTAGAACATAACTGGATGGTTTGTGTAGATCTTAAAATGATGAACTTCTTGCTTAGCCAGCAAATGGGATTCACCAAATATCCATGCTTTATGTGTTTGTGGGATAGCAGGGCAAAAGATATGCACTGGACAAAGAAACAGTGGCCGTTGAGGGATGAATTTAAAGTTGGAGAAAAAAATATTGTCAATAAGCCTCTCATTGATCGAAAAAGAGTTCTACTGCCACCATTACATATAAAGCTTGGCTTGATGAAGCAATTTGTTAAGGCACGGAACAAAGATGGTACCTGTTTTAATTACTTATGCAGAAAGTTTCCAGAATTGAGCATAGACAAACTTAAAGCTGGAATTTTTGATGGACTTCAAATTAGAAAGTTAATAAACGATCCAAATTTTATTGATTCCATGAACAAAACAGAGTCCACAGCCTGGTCATCATTTGTTTTAGTTGTGCAAAACTTTCTGGGTAACTTTAAAGCAGACAATTATCCTGAATTAGTTGGAAACATGCTGTCGAGTTTTTGTGAACTTGGATGCAACATGAGCATAAAATTGCACTACCTCCATAACCATTTACATTTATTTCCGGAGAATCTTGGCGACTTTAGTGAGGAGCAAGGTGAAAGATTTCACCAAGATATAAAAACAATGGAAGAGAGATACCAGGGACTTTGGGATGCCCACATGATGGCAGATTACTGTTGGACCCTTAAGCGTGACTGTCCGGGCATATCACATTCCAGGAATTCCTCGAAAAGATCCTTTTTGCGTGTTGACTAAACAAGTGCTAGTGATAAAGTTTTATTACATTTTTGGTACAATATGCACAGTAATTACATATAATATGAATGCAGACTAAAGTCAAAATGCCACTGATAGCACCTAACTCTAGGATTGTACATAACAATTGCCCTACTAATATGGTCATTCTTAGTTATCTCAAAAACTAGAGCTGATAGAAAAAATCTGATTACATTTTTGGAATCAGCAACCCAAAATTACCCAAGAACAGCTATAAATTTAAGGCATCAAAATGTGTGTATACCAGTTTTACCCTGCCCAATATTTTGCTGGGAACTGAGAGGGGGGTAATTCCTTTCCAGTTGTTGCAGTCTGTAAAGTCACCCTTTTTTGGTAATTTGATTATTTTTCCTTTCTTCCATTCAAATGGCGTTGTCTCCGTATGCCAGCTTTGTGCAAAAGGTGGCTCTAAGAGTTCAGCTGATAATTCAGGATCAATTTTAAACAGCTCTGAGCTTAAGTTGTCTTGACCAGTTTTCGTCACTGATCTCCTAAAATATTTGAACTTTCTTCAGCAAAAACACAAATATGATCGTCATCCATTAAACTACAGCAAAGCCAAATAAACATTACGTTAATGTATGACCTATATAATCTGCCGTAAATCGTACAAGCAATGTGAACTGGGAATAGTTGTGCTTAATCGCAAGGCAAAAGGTCAAGAGGCGAGAAGGAAGATTATTTCATTGATCATTATTTTATTGAGTGCCCTTACAGAGTGGTAATGTGTGTGGTTTTTTTTTTTCAGTGTCGGAAAATTAATCTAACATTTGAGCACAGCAGTAATGGGAAGTCTAGAAATTAAAAAAAAAAATATTTCAAGAATCATCTGTGACAGGTGCGAGAGTTTTCCCTAGAAGTATACTACTGGACAAAAGTTAAGGGCCGCCATTCAGTTTAGACAAGGTTTATATAATTGATGGGCAAACTGTAAAGACAAGTGAAAATGTCATTAAAACTGAGCTCAGAGAAATGTGTATACATTTCTGTGTGCACTAAGTTAATTTTTTTAAAATGTCCAAAAACTGGGTCACTTTAACCCGCACGTGAAAATTGCCATTGTTGCTGCAAAAACTCATGGTTTTTTTTACTCGAAATCGTCTTACGTGCACCAATTTTTGGCATTTTTGTTTTATTTACGCACCAAACTCAAGACTTAAGCAGCCCGATATTAATACGTTTTTACAGTAGTCTATCTGCGCGCGAACGGGAGCGCGAGAGCAAGATGATGTCAGTTTGAATGTGTTTTAAGGGATTTTTGGAAGACATTTACTATTAAATATGCACTTTCGCTAATCATGGTTGCATAGAATGAAGTTCTGCGGCGATGCATGAACCATGTGTGGGGAAAAACAAACTGTACCCTCAATTATGTCATGCCTTTGAAGGCTTTATCGTGGATGACAATAGTATCACAGCTATTATACAGAATCGTTTAGGATTAGAACGGGAGTTAGACAGGGATGCCTCTTGTCTCCATTTCTTTTCTTACTTGCAATAGATTGGGTTATGAAAACATCAACATCACACAACAGAAATGGAATCCAGTGGAATCTGACTAAACAGCTTGATGATCTGGATTTTGCAGATGCTTGGCTCTTCTGTCCCAAAACCATATGTCGTAAATTTATTTTGAGAGAAAGAGTCTTAGAAATAGTGGTCCTGTTTAGAGTGGAGAATGGTGGTGAAAAGCTCAGTGATAGAAAATGTAGAGAGTAAATAGTTGCTTCACAGAGTGCTGGGGAGAGTAAGGACAGACTTATTTACGACAAATCGTTCCTCTCAGTCTTCTCTTCACTCTCCTGGTCAAACAATTATTTGCCAGTTTCCAGACACGCACCTGCGCTCACACCGATTTGGTGCTTCAAACACACAGACGCACGTGAATACAAACTATATTAAACAGATAGGGGAAATTTTGGGCTTTGGGTATTCCAACACAGTACTAAATAAGTTTGGGCTGTTTATTAACCTTAAAAAATCAAATCACAAACAAATATCAAGTGTTTCAGGAAAAATATCATATGTACCGAAAATACAAATAACAAGGTGAGGGGGGGGGTGAAGAAGATTGGTATCGACTAATCCCTTCCCGCTTGTATTAGACTTACTTACTTAGTCGTTCCCCTTCTACCGTGAGGTGTAGAGGTTTGGAAGAGAGAGCGCCAGACCATTCTATCAGCTGTCCTCTTCCTGGCCTGGTTCCATTCTAGTCCTCGGTCCTTCAAAGACTGTCTAATGTTGTCCTCCCAGCGGACTCTGGGTCGTCCTGGAGGTCTGGATCCCTGGCTCTTTGTTTCCCATGCTTGTCGTGGTAGCCGATCTTCTCCCATTCTGCAGACATGGCCAAACCATCTTAGTTGGGACTGTTCTATTTGGGTCTGCAGCGGATGGGATTTTAGGCCTTGACGGATCGTCTGGTTGCGGACCATGTCTCTTCTTGTTACTTCAACCACTTTCCTCAGATACCTCATTTCTGAGGTTTGGATCTTTCATTTGTGGGTTGTAGTCATTGCCCACGACTCGCATCCATATGTCAAGACTGGGACATAGGTGGAGCGGTATACAGCCATCTTCGTTTTCTTACCAACCTCTTTCTTGCTGAGGAATCCACGATTTATGGCCTGAAAAAGTCTCCCAGCCGCTGCTTTTCGAGTGGCCAACTCTTCTTTGATGCCTCCCTTTCGGTCTATAATAGCTCCGAGATATTTAAAGTGGTCGACCTGCTCCAGGACCTGTTCTCCCAACTTAATCTGATGTTTTCTTCTCGTGATATCACCATGGATTTTGTTTTAGAGCTGCTTATGACCATCCCTCTCTTCTCCAGCTCTTCCTTCCAGACTTGCAGGTTGGATTGGAGATGTGCCTCTGATTTAGCAATCAGGGCAACATCATCAGCAAATGCCAGCTCCGAAATATAGACCTGTCTCATCTTCCAGTACCCCACTGAATACTTTCTTGTTCTCTCCTTACATGCCTTGATGACATCGTCCATAAGGAGTATGAAGAGGTAAGGTGATAGGATATCACCTTGTCTTACACCAGTGGTGGTCCTGAACTCTTCTGACTTATGGTTTGCTGTCCTCACATAATTTCTGCAAGACTTGTAGAAGCTCTGTATAGCATGAATCAGAGGTGCTGGAATATTCTTCCTTGCCAAACAGTCCCAAAGTTTGCTCCAGGGGACCCTGTCAAACGCCTTTTCCAGATCTATGAAACAAAGATGGATCTCACTCTTATACTCAAGGGCCTTTTCACTCAGCTGTCTGAGTGTGAAGATTAGGTCTTGAGTACTTCGGTTTGCTCGGAATCCGCACTGGACCTCATCCAATTGTGGCTCAGCTAGGCGTCGGAGTCTCTGCTCTAGGATTCTAGAGTAGATTTTACCAGGGACACTGAGAAGGGATATGCCTCTATGGTTTCCACATTGTCGATTGTCACCCTTTTTGAAAATTGGTGTTATGATTGCAATCTCCCAATCCTTTGGTATGGTCTTGTTGCACCATGCTGCCTGTAGGACCTTTAAGAGTAATAGGTCGCCTGATGCTCCCATGTACTTAACCATTTCTGGTGTTATACCATCATGCCCTGCTGCTTTGCCCATCTTGATTTTCTCTAGTGCTGCCCTTAGTTCTTCCATCTTTATGTCATCTTCACCATCATTGGTTTCCTCTTCTGTGTCAGTGGTTATTATTTCTGATGCTTCATCATGCTCACCATCCAGGAGTTCTGAGAAATATTCTTTCCATCTTTCCATTACTTCCTTCGGGGCAGTAAGCAATTTGCCTTGCTTGTCCTTTATAAATTTGAGAGGGCATTGTTTTTCTTTACTCATGTTCTTTAGGGTCTTATAGAACAATTTCTGGTTTTCTTGTGCATCTTTTTCTAGCTTTTCTCCAAATTCTTCCCAGGACTTCTGTTTTGCTGCTAGCACTTTGTTCTTTGCTTCTGTTCTGAGTGTCACATATTCTCTATATTTTTCCATTTGTCCTGTTGTGTTTTTAGCTCCTAAGTATTGTTTCCATGCCATTTTATTCTCTCTTATTTTCTCTTTGACTTCCTCTGTCCACCAAGGTGTCCTCTTTCTCTGGTTCCCAAGTCGGACTTCACCGCATGCTTCTGTAGCAGCTGTCTTTATGATATCCTTGAATTTATTCCAGAGGGTTTCCAAGTCATCAGGTCGTTCTTCTGTGTTGCTCACTGCTGTAGCAATAAGCCCCTGATATCTGGTCTTAATTTCTGGCTCTCTCAGCTTGTAGGTCCTAATGCTCATTTCTCCTGCTCGTTTACTTGGTTTCTTGCGTGATGTTGGGCAGTTCCTAGGCTGAGCAACTCTTTCAGTTGTTCGTTTGATTGTTAGCAGGTAGTGATCACTTCCAATCTCTGGCCCCCTCCAGACTCTTGCATCTCGGACATATCTGAATGAGCTTCTCCGAACAATGGCATAGTCGATCACTGACTTCTCATTCTTGGTTGGTTCACATCTAGTGTATGCATGTATGCGCTTATGGGGGAACTTTGTGTTTGTAATGATCAGATTCTGCTCACTGCAGAATCTAAGGAGTCGCTTTCCATTGTCATTGAGAGTATCTTCTCCATATCTTCCGATAACTCCACCCCCATCTAGCATGGTCATTTCCAACTCTGGCATTAAAATCTCCGAGCATAATAACTTCATCTAGGCAGTCATCCACTGTCCTTTGAAGCAGCTCGAAGAATTCCTCCTTGACCTCTGCTCTCTCATCCTCATTTGGCCCATACACTATGACCAGGTTGACTATGGTTTCTCCTTCTTTTAGTTTTACAACCATAATGCGCTCCGAGACAAAGTTCCATCCCTTGATACTATCTTTTAGATTTTGGGCCACAATGCAACCCACGCCCCCTTTAGCCCTTTCAGATATGGGTACACCACTGTAGAGCAACGTGTTGCCATCGAGATCCATGACTCCTTGTCCTTTTTTCTTCGTTTCCGTTATAGCCAGGATTTCTAGTTTTGCTTTCCTCATCTCTTCCACCAGCTCCTCTTCCTTCCCATTTATACTTCTTGTGTTCCAAGTTCCATAAGTCGTAGTCCGTAGTCCGTTCCAGTTCGTCGCCTTTAGAATCAGTTCGGTTTTCTCTCTTGTAGTTCGCGTAATCATGATTTAAAGCAAACAGGTGATTGGCCTGTTGTGCCTTTGCATGGTGGAGGGGCTGCCTCCTTACGGCCTCCATGCAGGCCGCCCTCCTCCTTTTTCATCCGGGCTTGGGACCGGCATTGGCGGAGTTCCCGCTTGTATTAGACAAAGATAAACCCAGTCCAAAGATAGATAGTTATCAGGAACATAGGTAATGTAACCCAACAGTGAATTTAATTACTCTGAAAGAGGTGTTACAATATTAGGTATGGGGTGGTAGACAAAAATCCTGTTATTCCCAATTGTTCTTCCCTTTACTAAGCAAATGAAAAAAAGGGGGGGGGGGTGTTAAACAGAGTTAACAAAATATCCCACTTAAAGGAACAATGCAGGGTATACAGAAAATGTATTACCCGGTAGGCAAGTTAACAAATGGTTTGCAAAAATTAAATCTCCTGTCATTCATGCACGCTTGTGAGGGCCCACACTCATATACTCCCACACACTTACCGATTGCAGCATCAGACAATCCATAGAATTATATAAACAGCAATTACACTCTTGACATATGAAAATGTCTGGTACTTCGATGTCCCGCCCCAGATGTAGCAAGATTTGCTGATAGCAAATATTCCCACTTATCGCCGGACTTGAAGCCTAAGAGTTCTTGTGTTTTATTATATAAAAAAGGAGTCTATGGGATGGCACTGACACAATTTAACACAGGGATGAGGATGGAGTGGTCTCTTTAATTTCGCTGCTGGAGGTAAAATTCCTTCAAGGCGTGATGATAGCAACTGACCGGTAGGTTTTAAATCCAGTGAGGAAAAACTAGGCCCAGTCACAGTTCAGGTAAATATGTACTCTCTCACAGTAGGGCAGTAAAAAAAATATCGCTACTGGCACTGTTCATCTTCCAGTTTATCTTACAGATTGTAATTTAATTTGATGGTTTCTTTTTAAATATTCTTGGGTAGGCTTTCTTTCATGTAATTATGATAGCTAGGCCGCATCGGACCGCCACAAGAGTAAATTTAAAATGTTTCATCAATATGTCTGGAAGTTTTAAGATAATTTCTTTATTGCTGGGATCGCAGGTTACGATCACTCTGTATGAAAGAAAAAAACATGTAATATACCGAAAAATCAAATAACA
The DNA here is from genome assembly GCA_024509875.1 of Oreohelix idahoensis. Classification (NCBI taxonomy): domain Eukaryota; kingdom Metazoa; phylum Mollusca; class Gastropoda; order Stylommatophora; family Oreohelicidae; genus Oreohelix; species Oreohelix idahoensis. The sequence goes on along the minus strand of JAMPIV010013047.1, from coordinate 256,487 downwards.
TTCTAAAGCGCGATGAATTTCCCGTTAAGACTATAATATACACTCGCGTATTTAATTATATATTTAAGAAGACACTTCGCGAGTTTAAATGGTTAAAACACACATCTATATATATGACTTAACTCAATTAGTTATAAATTCCTTCGCGACTTTTAAAAGTTAATTTAATCATTTAAGCATCTATTATCTTTTGAAGTAATATAATAGATATATCATTACATTTACAACTGGAACTATTGAGATGGTTTAATTTAATAGATTTAAATTAACACAAAATCCAGTGAAATAGAATGAATGAACTAGACCACTGATCACTTTACACAATTATAATTTACCGTTTTGCACAGAATAGAATTCACTGTAAATATATGAAAATCCAGGGGAAAATCTAACACGATTTCAAATATAGCTAGTGCTTCTGTCAAGGTCTGGCCAACGAGTGATAAAATGCATTTCTTCGTGGTCTGTATATATCTAAAATGGAATGTAAGATGAGTGGGACATGTTAAAATTTGACACCTTTTTAGATCTCATGAGACTTTCGGGGATCTGACCGCCAGACTAAAGAGAGATGCCGCCCCTGGTCTTCCGTATCTCCGCTCGTTGCGTCCGCGTCGGCTTTCTCGTTCGCTCCCACTGCGATCGGTACTGTGGTTAACACCGAGATGCGAAATACCGACAGGAAACTTGCGTCGCTCGTTTCAGGGACCACTACTGCCTTTTTGAAAGCGTGCCGCTAGTCTTTCCTGAGATCTCCCCCGTATCTTTGATCGTGATCGCTATTATCGTTTGATGCTGGCAACGCCCCCCACTGGCCAAGTTAATGAAAATAACTGCATATGATTGCTCAAGAGATATCCGTGGGCGTGATTTAACCTCTCCTTAAATCAATGCGATGACCAGAATGAACGGTAGATAAACTGTCCACATATTAATCAGCAAACGTGTTGACCATCTGCGTGGAAAGGTTGCATAGCTAATGAGTCCGGGTGAAAAAAAATCCCGTTTGACGAAAAGTTACCACAATATTCGGGGGCACTGATGCTATGCGAAGGGGTCGTTACGAAGGGTCGTACCATATCATCCAACACTTCAGGGGTACCGATGTTATGAGAGGGTTCTTACCATCATCTAACAATTTCAGGGACAGCTGAGTTGTCTGTCACACCATAATCAGATGCAAAAGAAAATGAAAATTCTCGATGAGAGGTCACAACAAGTGGGCCTGAAAATGCACAGGGAAAAGACAAAGATTATGAGAATAAATGCAAGAAATGATAACAAGGTTGAACTTGAAGAAACACCACTAAAAGATGTAGAATCGTACACATATCTTGGAAGTAATATATACAAAGTTGGAGGGACAGACAGTGATATCAAAATAAGAATACAAAAAGCAAGAGGAGCTTTCATTGCATTGGGAAACATATGGAAAACAAGAGAAATCAAGTCCAACACGAAAATAAGAATCTTCAACTCAAATGTTAAGTCAGTCCTATTGTATGGCTCTGAGACATGGAGAACAACAAAAACAACAACCAAAAAGCTACAGACTTTTATAAACGGGTGCTTGCGTAGAATAGAAGGACTTAAATGGTATGACAAAGTCACAGATGTGGAATTGATGACAAGAACCAGACAAGTGCCAGTGGAACAAGAGTTGAGAAGAAGACGCTGGCGATGGATAGGACACACATCGAGGAAACCTGTTGATAGCATTACAAGGCAGTCCTTGTTCTGGAATCCACAGGGAGAGAGGGGCAGAGGTTGACCAAAAAACACATGGAGAAGAGAACTGGATACAGAGGTGAAAATGATGAGGAAAACATGGAAAGAACTTGAGAGGATGGCACAGGACAGGAAGACTTGGCATGTGTTTGTTAAATGCCTATGCTCCTTGGGGAGCTAAAGGGTATTGAATATTAAGGATGATGTCAGAATGGCCTCAAGGGCTGGATTAGATGGAGTTGACGAAAATGAAATTGTAAATTTGCTTGAATCTCAGACAGTAGAATTGAGCAACGAAGAGTTGTTGCCGTTGGAGAAGATCACCACGGAAATAGAAGAAGAAGAAGAAGAAGAACTCAGCAACTTGTGCCAGCCAGGAACAACCACCAGGATTACGACTTACAGTGAAACTATTAAAGGAGGTCTTCCAAAATCTTGAATCCTGCCTTACGATCTTCGAACAAGATGATCCTAACATACACTGGAGTTTTATGGTCAGGACGTTTGGTTTGGTTTGGGTTTTTTTAAGGACTATCTTTATTGCACACGGACATCTCCATCAGTGCTCCGATCGCCTCCCTTATATCATGCAAGGAGGATCTCAGCACAGTGCACGAACTCCGTAGCACCGGCAAGAATCCCGATATGTGTATTTAGGAATCACACCTTCTATAAATATATTTGATGGGAAGGTTTCTAATTTTTAAATTTTGCCAAGGCAGCGGCCTTATGGCTTACTCTTTACGATTTCCAACTGCCGTTAAAGATCCCAGCCTAATAATAGCACATCTCATAAGGAGCGAATTATTAAAGGTGACTCTATGTGTATAATTAAATTCGCTTCAGAAGAAACAAGCAATCAAAGAGGACGCAAAAAAGCGAAAACTTCTTGTAGATAGCTGAGGCTCGCTGCTTCTGTCACAGGCACTATACGGAGCTAACGCCCTTACCCGCAAGTCCGATACTGTAAGTAGTAAGTCGATCAGAAGACAGAATATTGACGTCTTTCATTGACAACGTGTCGGAGAAATTACTCGCTAGAGACAGCAGACTGACAAGGGCTTGACTTGAGATCTGTAATACAGTCACCCCTGTTTCTTTCTTACATTTCCAAATATCTGACGAATTACACATTTCTTTTACAGAGTTGTATTTTTATAGTTGTTTAATTTAAGTTTACTTGATAGATGTATTATATAATTTTTTTTTTCAGTCTGGCATATTGCCTTTAATTTTTGTTTTACTAAATGGCATATTTTGTTTTACTAAATGGCACATTTTTTGTTTTAATAAATGGCATATTTTTTGTTTTACTAAATGGCATATTTTTTATTTCACTAAATGGATTATTTTTTTGTTTTACTAAATGGCATATTTTGTGTTTTAATAACAGGCATGTTTTTTGTTTTACTAAATGGCATATTTTTGTTTTACTAATGGCATATTTTTTGTTTTACTAAATGGCATATTTTTTGTTTTACTAAATGCATATTTTTTGTTTTACTAAATGGCATTTTTTTGTTTTACTAAATGGCATATTTTTGTTTTACAAAATGGCATATTTTTTGTTTAACTAAATGGCATATTTTTTGTTTCACAAAATGGATTATTTTTTGTTTTACTAAATGGCATATTTTTTGTTTTACTAAATGGCATACTTTTTGTTGTACTAAATGGCATATTTTTGTTTTACTAAATGGCATATTTTTTTGTTTTACTAAATGGCATATTTTTTGTATTTCTCAATGGCATATTTTTTGTTGTACTAAATGGCATATTTTTTGTTTCACAAAATGGATTATTTTTTGTTTTACTAAATGGCATATTTTTTGTTTTACTAAATGGCATACTTTTTGTTTTACTAAATGGCATATTTTTTGTTTTACTAAATGGCATATTGTTTGTTTTACTAAATGGCATATTTTTTGTATTACTAAATGGCATATTTTTTGTTTTACTAAATGGCATATTTTTTGTTTTACTAAATGGCATATTTTTTGTTTTACTAAATGGCATATTTTTTGTTTTACTAAATGGCATATTTAATGTTTTACTAAATGGCATATTTTTTTGTTTTACTAAATGGCATATTTTTTGTTTTACTAAATGGCATATTTTTTCACTACTACAGCAGCTGCTACTCCTGGCAGGAAGCCAGCAGTCAATTGTCCTTGGAGCAGTGGTTTATGGGACAGTTTTATAAGATGAGGTTGCCAGCCTCATGGATTACCTGATGATAAGAAACTCTATTCAGCACGATAGAACAGGAGGTCATCTGATCATCAGAAGTACTCCCCCGTTGATCAAGTGTTTCGGCTCCTTAATCTCATTTACACTCTTAAAATCTTAAAAGGGGTGGGAAAGCCCACTATGGTCATGACTCCTCCGTGTCAGGCCTTTGATAAGATGCACTATGATTGGTAAAGTGCCACCACATTGATAAAGCTTTGTTTCTCGCACCAGATTAGTATGGACTGGTTTTTTTTGTGATAAAGCTCGTCCAGTCACAATGTTCTGTAAATAGGTCAGGTTACCGACTGTTGGGGCCCTGACAAGGTGTACTGTTAAGTGCGTATATTCTGATGCAATGAGTGAGTGTAGACATCAATAATGACAAACGCGAATGGATGACAGTTCGACAAATGCACAGGACACTCACTCCAATCACAGGTGGAAGTCAAGGATGGCTGGACTACTGTGGTCGTTTCATATTATTTAATAGGACGTACACATAGACAGTACGAGCATCGTTACAGGAACACAGGTCGACATAAATAGCATATTGTTGATCAATGGTCTACCATCATAAGTTAGCATTCATGTTGAATAACATTGCAATGGAACATCTGTAAACAAGCGCTTAGATTTCCCCTGTTTATCAATACAATCATCAGGCCTTACTGACCGAGCATGTCAGTTAATAAATACTGTTCAAACTTGACTCCTAAACAGGACCTCTTTTCTAGCGAAGATTCCTTTAGGTAAAGTACAGCAAATCTATGTGAAGATAATGTTAACCCACTAGTATTGGGTTTTCTTTATAACTGTGATCTCTTAATCATCACCGGATAATAAGGGGCGTCCCTGTTCTCTGATTGATGATCGACAAAAAGTTAGGGTCCAAAATGGCTTCTGGTTCCCTGTTGAGCATCGCTCACTATACGGATGTATAGCAAATCTTCAATAGAAGCTTTGTTCATAAACACAAATATTTTCTACAAGTATCAGCATATTCTGTCCTCGTAATTGCTGCACATAAACATATACAGTGCTGCTAGATAACATGTCGTCTCGACATAGGTAAATTCATATAGACGTCTGCCCATCTGAGCCTAGGAATGAAAGCGTTCAGTGAACAGTTCTTTACCTTGGCATAGGAAATACTAGCAAACACAAACGCTCTCCTGGCGTTACTGAATCAACACTGGGGAACTCATAGAATTCACAATCCTAGAAGAAACTATCTTCGTTCCCATAATAAATCATAGAGATCACAGACTTTGGACAGGTCTAAAGCCATGACATCCTGCCAGGCTCCTTCATCACCGAAGCACTCCCTAACGTATCTTCATGCGCCGAAAGTGCCTGACCCCAAAGTACAGTACAAGGAAAATAGTCCGACGTAGACGTACAAAGATAACACGATATAAGACCGAATCGTCTCAAACAGACAAGGAGTAAACATAGATTCGGACCATAAACATCCCTGCATAAACCTAAACAAGAATAATCTGTTTCTGGCTATACCAGACACAAAATATGACATAAGTCTAGATTCATACGCCAAGTTCGATACTCAGGAAAGATACAAGAACAGATAACTCATAGAATGAATACACAACGAGTAATCTGAGTTCTGTCCCTTAGCCTAAGAATCGTGAATTCAAAGATAAATATATTTTTATCAGACAAATAAATACATTTTACATTTGTATGCGTACCAACCGTAATCTGTGCGTCACACTAAAGAATATGTGCGCAACAGACTACCACACCCCCCGGGAAAAAAAAAGAAAATCATTTTTTTTTCATCTGAGAGCAACATACAATAGGCTCACAACGCACAAATACTGCGCAGATGAGAAATATCTGGAATTTATAAAGCCAAATTAAGGCAAAGTCGAAATATAGATCGACTGGTGAGAATATATCTCAACATCTCAGAGAAAGTATTTCTCTAAGTGTAAATATTTCCAGGGAGGTGTCACCAACGCATACTACTATACTTGCAATGACACAATGCATATAACAATTTCATATTTAAGCACTATAAGTACATGATTGACAAAAAAGAAAAATCATCAACGAGTATCGGTGAATATATATATCAATGAACGTAGTGATAGTAGTGATACAATCACTATATTACAAATTACAATGTGTATTTATCTTGATATAGAAAAGAAAAACTGTTGTAGAGTTGGATGTGTTAAGAAGTCCAAGACCCAACAGTTAGGTGGAATCATGTGGGCATCTAGACAAAATGTCTGCCATCACATTATCTGATCCACGGATAGCTCGTACTGAGAAATGAAAAGATTGAAGAGCAATTGCATATCGAGTAGACCTCGAGCTCTTCAAATTTTTACTCTGTATAGCCGTAAGAGCTTTCTGATCGGTTTCTACTATGAAATGTGCGCCTAGAAGGAATCTTTGTAGTTTGAGAATTGACCAAACCATAGCTAATAGTTCACGGTCTAAAACCGAATAATTCCTTTCTGCAGCATTAAGTTTTCTGAAGATATACATTACAGGATGCAGAGTTCCAGAGTACTCTTGCATTTGTGCCGATCCAATCCCAGTGGATGAAGCGTCACTACGAAGAACAAATGTCTTATCTGTAGTAGGTAACATTAAAATAGGTGGTGTTGAAAACAAATTTTTAATCTTATCTAAAGATGATTGGCATTCCTGTGACCAGTGGACCATATTAGGCGACCCTTTCTTCAGTAAAGTAGAAAGAGGTGCCATGATAGAGGATAGATTCAAAATGAATCTTCCATAAAATTGAATAAGACCTAAGAGACTTCGCACTTGCTTTTTAGTCTTAGGAATAGAGATGTTAAGTATCTTAGTGATATTATGGTCCTTTGTCTTTAGGAACCCTGACCAACACGATGGCCTAGGAAAGAAATTTCGCTAAAACCAATGTAGGCTTTAGAGGGTTTCGCTGTCAGGTTATACTCGCGTAAAGTAGATAGTAATTCAACTAACCCCGAATAGTGATCTTCCCAAGTATCGCTGAAAAGACAGATGTCGTCCATGTACGCGATGACATCTGACCGATAAGATAGGATTCGACGCATCATGCGTACGAATGTAGCTGGTGCGTTCATAAGGCCGAAAGGCATGAAATTCCATTGAAAAAGGCCTCTAGGTGTAGAAAAAGCCGTAATTGGTTTGGCGCGTTCAGATAAAGGAACTTGCCAATATCCTTTAGACAAATCTAGTTTAGTGAAAAAATGAGATTTAGAAAGCCTAGTAAGTAGCTCTTCTAGTAAAGGCATAGGTTCAGCATCAAACTTCGTAATTTGATTCAATTTGCGATAGTCAATGCAAAGACGTATGTTATTGTAAATTAATATGAAACAAATATAAAGGTATGTTATCAGGCACTCGCATGAAATAAAGAAGTAGAACACCAGACAACAGAAAAACAACAGACATGAGTGGCTTACCCAGGATTTGAACACTGGACCTTCCGTGCGACAACCCCGCCTAGCCATGCAAGCGAATCACACTATCCGCTCTGCCATCTACGCATCATCAAAAAATGATGTTTCAATGGCAGGTCAATAGTGCGAACCACAATACACGACACCAGAAGTCCTCCATGGGCAGTTCAGCCTATTAATGACGTAATCACTTCTGTTGTATTTCTATCAAGCAGTATAGGCCGAATCCAACAAGACCCTTAGGACCTTAATACTGTGTCCAGTAAATGATAGTAGACTAGAACAGTGAGAACAGGATAGTGGGTAGGTTTGGTATTGTACAAACATTTATTACAAATAAGGGAGGGAAACCTGAGGCCTGTAAACAGTAAATTAATATGAAACAAATATAAAGGTATGTTATCAGGCACTCGCATGAAATAAAGAAGTAGAACACCAGACAACAGAAAAACAACAGACATGAGTGGCTTACCCAGGATTTGAACACTGGACCTTCCGTGCGACAACCCCGCCTAGCCATGCAAGCGAATCACACTATCCGCTCTGCCATCTACGCATCATCAAAAAATGATGTTTCAATGGCAGGTCAATAGTGCGAACCACAATACACGACACCAGAAGTCCTCCATGGGCAGTTCAGCCTATTAATGACGCAATCACTTCTGTTGTATTTCTATCAAGCAGTATAGGCCGAATCCAACAAGACCCTTAGGACCTTAATACTGTGTCCAGTAAATGATAGTAGACTAGAACAGTGAGAACAGGATAGTGGGTAGGTTTGGTATTGTACAAACATTTATTACAAATAAGGGAGGGAAACCTGAGGCCTGTAAACAGTAAATTAATATGAAACAAATATAAAGGTATGTTATCAGGCACTCGCATGAAATAAAGAAGTAGAACACCAGACAACAGAAAAACAACAGACATGAGTGGCTTACCCAGGATTTGTACACTGGACCTTCCGTGCGACAACCCCGCCTAGCCATGCAAGCGAATCACACTATCCGCTCTGCCATCTACGCATCATCAAAAAATGATGTTTCAATGGCAGGTCAATAGTGCGAACCACAATACACGACACCAGAAGTCCTCCATGGGCAGTTCAGCCTATTAATGACGCAATCACTTCTGTTGTATTTCTATCAAGCAGTATAGGCCGAATCCAACAAGACCCTTAGGACCTTAATACTGTGTCCAGTAAATGATAGTAGACTAGAACAGTGAGAACGGGATAGTGGGTAGGTTTGGTATTGTACAAACATTTATTACAAATAAGGGAGGGAAACCTGAGGCCTGTAAACAGTAAATTAATATGAAACAAATATAAAGGTATGTTATCAGGCACTCGCATGAAATAAAGAAGTAGAACACCAGACAACAGAAAAACAACAGACATGAGTGGCTTACCCAGGATTTGAACACTGGACCTTCCGTGCGACAACCCCGCCTAGCCATGCAAGCGAATCACACTATCCGCTCTGCCATCTACGCATCATCAAAAAATGATGTTTCAATGGCAGGTCAATAGTGCGAACCACAATACACGACACCAGAAGTCCTCCATGGGCAGTTCAGCCTATTAATGACGCAATCACTTCTGTTGTATTTCTATCAAGCAGTATAGGCCGAATCCAACAAGACCCTTAGGACCTTAATACTGTGTCCAGTAAATGATAGTAGACTAGAACAGTGAGAACAGGATAGTGGGTAGGTTTGGTATTGTACAAACATTTATTACAAATAAGGGAGGGAAACCTGAGGCCTGTAAACAGTAAATTAATATGAAACAAATATAAAGGTATGTTATCAGGCACTCGCATGAAATAAAGAAGTAGAACACCAGACAACAGAAAAACAACAGACATGAGTGGCTTACCCAGGATTTGAACACTGGACCTTCCGTGCGACAACCCCGCCTAGCCATGCAAGCGAATCACACTATCCGCTCTGCCATCTACGCATCATCAAAAAATGATGTTTCAATGGCAGGTCAATAGTGCGAACCACAATACACGACACCAGAAGTCCTCCATGGGCAGTTCAGCCTATTAATGACGCAATCACTTCTGTTGTATTTCTATCAAGCAGTATAGGCCGAATCCAACAAGACCCTTAGGACCTTAATACTGTGTCCAGTAAATGATAGTAGACTAGAACAGTGAGAACAGGATAGTGGGTAGGTTTGGTATTGTACAAACATTTATTACAAATAAGGGAGGGAAACCTGAGGCCTGTAAACAGTAAATTAATATGAAACAAATATAAAGGTATGTTATCAGGCACTCGCATGAAATAAAGAAGTAGAACACCAGACAACAGAAAAACAACAGACATGAGTGGCTTACCCAGGATTTGAACACTGGACCTTCCGTGCGACAACCCCGCCTAGCCATGCAAGCGAATCACACTATCCGCTCTGCCATCTACGCATCATCAAAAAATGATGTTTCAATGGCAGGTCAATAGTGCGAACCACAATACACGACACCAGAAGTCCTCCATGGGCAGTTCAGCCTATTAATGACGCAATCACTTCTGTTGTATTTCTATCAAGCAGTATAGGCCAAATCCAACAAGACCCTTAGGACCTTAATACTGTGTCCAGTAAATGATAGTAGACTAGAACAGTGAGAACAGGATAGTGGGTAGGTTTGGTATTGTACAAACATTTATTACAAATAAGGTAGGGAAACCTGAGGCCTGTAAACAGTAAATTAATATGAAACAAATATAAAGGTATGTTATCAGGCACTCGCATGAAATAAAGAAGTAGAACACCAGACAACAGAAAAACAACAGACATGAGTGGCTTACCCAGGATTTGAACACTGGACCTTCCGTGCGACAACCCCGCCTAGCCATGCAAGCGAATCACACTATCCGCTCTGCCATCTACGCATCATCAAAAAATGATGTTTCAATGGCAGGTCAATAGTGCGAACCACAATACACGACACCAGAAGTCCTCCATGGGCAGTTCAGCCTATTAATGACGCAATCACTTCTGTTGATAGTAGACTAGAACAGTGAGAACAGGATAGTGGGTAGGTTTGGTATTGTACAAACATTTATTACAAATAAGGGAGGGAAACCTGAGGCCTGTAAACAGTAAATTAATATGAAACAAATATAAAGGTATGTGTTTCATATTAATTTACTGTTTACAGGCCTCAGGTTTCCCTCCCTTATTTGTAATAAATGTTTGTACAATACCAAACCTACCCACTATCCTGTTCTCACTGTTCTAGTCTACTATCTTTTACTGGACACAGTATTAAGGTCCTAAGGGTCTTGTTGGATTCGGCCTATACTGCTTGATAGAAATACAACAGAAGTGATTGCGTCATTAATAGGCTGAACTGCCCATGGAGGACTTCTGGTGTCGTGTATTGTGGTTCGCACTATTGACCTGCCATTGAAACATCATTTTTTGATGATGCGTAGATGGCAGAGCGGATAGTGTGATTCGCTTGCATGGCTAGGCGGGGTTGTCGCACGGAAGGTCCAGTGTTCAAATCCTGGGTAAGCCACTCATGTCTGTTGTTTTTCTGTTGTCTGGTGTTCTACTTCTTTATTTCATGCGAGTGCCTGATAACATACCTTTATATTTGTTTCATATTAATTTACTGTTTACAAGCCTCAGGTTTCCCTCCCTTATTTGTAATAAATGTTTGTACAATACCAAACCTACCCACTATCCTGTTCTCACTGTTCTAGTCTACTATCATTTACTGGACACAGTATTAAGGTCCTAAGGGTCTTGTTGGATTCGGCCTATACTGCTTGATAGAAATACAACAGAAGTGATTGCGTCATTAATAGGCTGAACTGCCCATGGAGGACTTCTGGTGTCGTGTATTGTGGTTCGCACTATTGACCTGCCATTGAAACATCATTTTTTGATGATGCGTAGATGGCAGAGCGGATAGTGTGATTCGCTTGCATGGCTAGGCGGGGTTGTCGCACGGAAGGTCCAGTGTTCAAATCCTGGGTAAGCCACTCATGTCTGTTGTTTTTTCTGTTGTCTGGTGTTCTACTTCTTTATTTCATGCGAGTGCCTGATAACATACCTTTATATTTGTTTCATATTAATTTACTGTTTACAGGCCTCAGGTTTCCCTCCCTTATTTGTAATAAATGTTTGTACAATACCAAACCTACCCACTATCCTGTTCTCACTGTTCTAGTCTACTATCATTTACTGGACACAGTATTAAGGTCCTAAGGGTCTTGTTGGATTCGGCCTATACTGCTTGATAGAAATACAACAGAAGTGATTGCGTCATTAATAGGCTGAACTGCCCATGGAGGACTTCTGGTGTCGTGTATTGTGGTTCGCACTATTGACCTGCCATTGAAACATCATTTTTTGATGATGCGTAGATGGCAGAGCGGATAGTGTGATTCGCTTGCATGGCTAGGCGGGGTTGTCGCACGGAAGGTCCAGTGTTCAAATCCTGGGTAAGCCACTCATGTCTGTTGTTTTTCTGTTGTCTGGTGTTCTACTTCTTTATTTCATGCGAGTGCCTGATAACATACCTTTATATTTGTTTCATATTAATTTACTGTTTACAGGCCTCAGGTTTCCCTCCCTTATTTGTAATAAATGTTTGTACAATACCAAACCTACCCACTATCCTGTTCTCACTGTTCTAGTCTACTATCATTTACTGGACACAGTATTAAGGTCCTAAGGGTCTTGTTGGATTCGGCCTATACTGCTTGATAGAAATACAACAGAAGTGATTGCGTCATTAATAGGCTGAACTGCCCATGGAGGACTTCTGGTGTCGTGTATTGTGGTTCGCACTATTGACCTGCCATTGAAACATCATTTTTTGATGATGCGTAGATGGCAGAGCGGATAGTGTGATTCGCTTGCATGGCTAGGCGGGGTTGTCGCACGGAAGGTCCAGTGTTCAAATCCTGGGTAAGCCACTCATGTCTGTTGTTTTTCTGTTGTCTGGTGTTCTACTTCTTTATTTCATGCGAGTGCCTGATAACATACCTTTATATTTGTTTCATATTAATTTACTGTTTACAGGCCTCAGGTTTCCCTCCCTTATTTGTAATAAATGTTTGTACAATACCAAACCTACCCACTATCCTGTTCTCACTGTTCTAGTCTACTATCATTTACTGGACACAGTATTAAGGTCCTAAGGGTCTTGTTGGATTTGGCCTATACTGCTTGATAGAAATACAACAGAAGTGATTGCGTCATTAATAGGCTGAACTGCCCATGGAGGACTTCTGGTGTCGTGTATTGTGGTTCGCACTATTGACCTGCCATTGAAACATCATTTTTTGATGAATCACTTCTGTTGTCTGGTGTTCTACTTCTTTATTTCATGCGAGTGCCTGATAACATACCTTTATATTTGTTTCATATTAATTTACTGTTTACAGGCCTCAGGTTTCCCTCCCTTATTTGTAATAAACGTATGTTATTGTCTTTTTTTCGTACAATAACCATCGGCGAAGAATATGCAGAAGTGGATGGTTCAATTATTTTTAAATCTATCATCTCATCCAACTCCTTCTCAACCTGTGCTTGAAAATGTATAGGGATAGGATAAGGTCTGACCCTAATAGGATTATGGTCAATTAGAATAATGTCATGTTGAATGACATGAGTTTGTCCGGGAATGTCAGTAAGGACATCCTGAAATGTTTGTAACATAGCCGAAACTTGTCGCTGTTCTCCTAGAGATAAATCAGGAGAGACAGTAAAATTTTTCCATGATTCACTAGAATGAAGTGGATTCATCGGAAGCGGAAGATTAACATCCGAAAAACTTGTTTCCTCATCCTGTATTACGGACAGTGATGAGTAATGACCATGCTGGACTGGTGAATCGTCCGTTGCCTGGAAAATAGGCTGTAAATAATTGGGACGTTCATGGAATTCCGTAGGCATATTGATGTGGAAGGTTTTATGCTTTCCATCAATTTCGACAATGTAGTCAACATCGGAAATTTTCGAGATATATCGTACGGACCTTTCCAAGAAATAAGAAGTCTGTTTTCCCTACAAGGTAGCAAAACAAATGCTTTGTCACCCGGACAAAGTTGTCGTAAGGTTCTTTTTTTATTGGCTAATTGTCTTGCTTTCTGTTTAGCTAATTCAGAAGAAGAAGTTGCCAATTTGCATGCTTCGATAATGTCAAGTAGGGTTTATATTCATTTAATTTCCTACATCTTCTTCCTATTCGTTCACCCAAATTCTCTCTTTTATTATCTCTGTATTTCATTTTTTCCTGTATATTTTTCATCCATTCGTTTTGCGAATATTATTTTCATATAATTCGCAAACTTTACCTGTTTCTTTCTCAAAACTGAGAATCGCGCTAGGACGATATTACGTAGATGTCAGGGCTGCAGGGCGTCAGAAGGCGTGATAAGTCGGTTCGCTGAACATAGGACGTAGCAAATCGTCTACATTCTCACCGAGCGCGCGAGCTTCTTCTCGGCATTAGTCCCGGTGAGGTGTGATACTTTACATCTGCACCGGTCAGTATCCAGACATTTGTCTGGAAAATCCCAAACTGACACGGCGCTCACTTGGGCCATGGTCAGCTGTAGTGTGAAAACTGCCCGCATTGGAGTCAGGCTGTCTGGGATTTGAAACTGACATGCGTACATCGTGGTCAGTAGGTGACAGTTACGACACGCGTTAAGCGGACGTAATGTTGGGAGTAGGGGGGATAATTTCGCTTGGCGAAATAAGTTTGGGCCCTTTGTCTGATTTTAAGATATTGGCCAAGTTTGAAACTTTAATTTCATTCTCGCTCATAGACTCACAGTAGATAGGTTGCTCGTAAACAGAATAGCTGTTAGCGAAGTATCTCAGTTTGTTTCGGCAATTTGTCGAACTTCTAGACTTCCAGAAATATTTTCAGCATTTTTATTCTTAAGTTGTGCGACTACCTGTAATTCTGTGGTTGAGGTAATTAATATGATAGATATATAGATTTTGTGAGTGTTAAAGTGTTAAATCGCTTAATTCATTTTAATCTATTTCTTTAGCGCAGAAGAGAAATAAAGTGGTAGGCTATTATATTTTCTAGGGAAGCATTCAGTGGAAAGCAGAATAAAATTAAAATTTCTAGCTTATAACGGCAATTGTAGCTATTTATAAATTTAATTTAACTGCTAATACTCAGTCGAGTGTATTTTTCTAAACTAACGTATAAACTCTAGAATCCAGCCTCATGAATGGTGACGGAATACGCACGTGTTCTTAATTTATGAGGATTGCTGATTTTTAAATATAACTTACGTCACGGGAAGTTTAAATGATAAGCAAAGCTCTCTGCTTGCAAGTTTAAATGTAAGTTTTAACCAGTACAGATTCTGTTTATTATATTATATGTGTTATTTTTCCTCCACACAGTGAAAGTTTTGGGGTGACCCTAACTTTACCAGACTCTAGTAGTAGTTTCCATACTTGTGAAGAAATAGACAGTCCTTATTTTGAACCACGTGGGTTTTCTCAAGTAACACTGATCTGACGGTGCAAGTTAGACAGAAATACTAATATCCCTATAACGGGTTTTCAAAGACTGTAATGATAAATACTGGACCTTGGAGCCAGCACTTAATTTCTTCTAGAAACTCTATATAATTTGCTGCCTGGTGGCGTGAATATTAACAATCATTTCCCGACTAGATTATATCTTGTGGACAAATCTGTGGTGTGACTAAAGTGAATCCTATACTGAGGGAAGGCACCGACCTGACATTCATCATTTTTTAGAAACCTACGCTATTGACACTGTGCTCTGCTAACTCCCGCGCCTGGAATAATTGTTAGGTGACTTAATCAGACATTTGAACAAATTTGCATACCCAAGTAGTCGTTCCCGGAGACTCCAAGTTAAATACGTCTTTTGGAACTGGGGACTTCTTGGCAGAAGACTGCATTTTTTGAGTCTGTGTGAAAATCTAAAATCAATGTGTTCCAAGAGGCAGCAAGCAAAGTCGTGAGTACAAGTATGAGAAGCCATGGCGGAATGAATGAGTGTACGCTGGTTTGAGTGATATTTTTCACTATTTTTTCTTTGACACCCTGTTGCTGTCCTAATTTTTTTTCAATCTGCATAATTTGTTGCTAAGGCTAGAGTTCTTGTGTTTTGTCTTAGGTTAAATCAGATTTTTTTCAAACTCTGTGCATATAATTACGAGATAAAACAAAGATAACTCTTAGAATCAAACTCTATGTATCTGTGACTCGGGCGCCATCATCTGTTCTCTTAACGGGGCTGGGCTAAACCTAGAGTAAACACCATAACGGGGCTATCATCCTTGCAACATTTCCTTGAAGTTTTGTGACTATGTGTATATGTATTTTCCTTGATGTACTTTCTTTGATGTTGTGAGCCGATTTTTCCTGATAATAAAATCGCTCTTGAACTTAATAATCGTGTTTGGTCAGCTCGTTCTAGATAATATATATATCATTGTTATAGTTTTCCCACGTCTGTGTGTTTACCTGTCGTCACGTGTATGTGCGTGCCTGTGAGTGATAGAAATATACGTAATATGTATATTGGTGTAGTCTGTCTGACGCTGTAACAACTGTTGTAGAAGATAGGTGAGAGAGAGAAGAATTCTTTTCGCTTTCAGAGACAGCCACTATATCAAATCTATCATCTCACGTGTGTGGAAATTCTGTTACCTTTCACTAACTCTCACTGAGTCTATCACCTATTCAAACCTATTCAGAAGGGACCAAACCTAGTCTTAATTCTCCTATCGAAAATCTACGACAAATGGGGACTCGTTTCCGGTCTTTGAACTTAGAATAGGAAGACGAGTACGACAAACGTGGACTCGTCTATCTGGATTTTGTACTTAAGATTCTGTATTCTGATATAGAGTAAGAGTGTGATGTCTTGTGACTGTGTATCTTTTAAAAATAATTACCCCCTAGACTAACGATCTGTTTACGGGCGTGCTGACCACACAAACTAATAAGTTTTTTTTTCCACAGCATCTTTGAATAATATACATTTTGGTTACAGGTTGATTTTGTCGGGATATATGTTAACTGCTGATTGTAATACTAAATGCTGGTAAAGTGGTGAGTGTATAACATTCACTGGGTACTGAGGCAGAACGGCGTTTGAACTAAGTTAAGGAGTGTGTTTCGGACTTTTTGTCCAGATTAATTCCCTCCCTTACCCGATCTGACTTCAGGGGCGAACTTATAGTGGATTTTAAAATTAAGGGGATTTTTTTTTCTCCGAAATTTTTTTTTGCAATAATTATTTTGCTTTTCCACTGTAACTACTTATTTTTCAGGGATTAATCTTAACTACCATTTATTTGGCGTAGTCGTGTTTTGCATTGAGTGCTTTATTGCCGATAATAGCAGCGATAGTTAGATTTTTTTTGGAGGAGGTATCCCAGGGTTAAATATATCATCTTTTGATTTTTTGGTAATTTTTTTTCTCGTAAGTGGTAGGAACCAGGTTATTCTTTTTCCTATTTTCTTTCTCGACTAGTCTCAGTCACTGATTTAATATGGCCGAGAGGGCGAAACTGAGGCAGATGTTAAGACAGGAAGCAATGGAAGAGGGACTGGAAGGAGAAGAAGCGAAAGCATTTGTCAGAGACGAACTCGAGAGATATGATGCGGAGAGGAAAGCAGCGGAAGCTAAGGAAAAAGCAGCCGCAGATTTACAGCAGAAGAAGATGGATGAGGAAATGGAAATTCGCAGGATGCAGCATGAGGAAAAAGAGAAGGAGAGACAGCATGAGAAGGAGAGGGAGGAGAGACAGCATGAGGAAAGAGAAAATGAGCAACGACGACAGCATGAGTTGGCTCTTAAAACTCTAGAATTCCAAAGTCGTGGTGCTGCCTCTACCTCCAGCAATGGAGAATCTTCTCCTCATTCCTCCCTAACTGATCCTGCTAACACTCAATCTCTTCAACTAAATGCTATGTCTTTCACTCTTGAATCTTTTCCTTGTCCAAATGAGAAGATTGACACATGGTTAGAAAAATTTGAGAAAATTGCAACTCTGTACGGGTTAGAGAGGTCGCGTTGGAATATGAAACTTTCCCAGGCCCTAAAAGGTTCTGCTTATGATGTTTATTCTAAGCTGGAAAGTAGCCAACAAGACGACTACGATGTGTTGAAGAAAGCGTTACTGGAGCGCTTTGAAATGAACGCTCGCAAGTTTTTGCAACTGTTTCGCAACAGCCGGAAAGAGAATTCTGAAACTTTTCACCAGTTCTCATCTCGTCTTAAGGGATATCTAACAAAGTGCCTTGAGCTTTCGCAGCTCCCCTCTACCTATGAAGGTCTTGAGGAACTTGTTCTAACTGAACAAATAAAGAACACTTTGTCTGCTGATACCCGGAGATTTCTCGCTGAGCAGGGGGCAGAAAAACTTGAAGACATTTTGGAAAAGTCTGAGCGTTATCACAATGCGCTGGCTGAACTACCGGCCACAAAGCGGAAACCGACAGAGGAGCATTTTCGAAAACATAACCTAGAGCAATCTTCTCAGGCTTCTAACCAAAACAACCACAGAGAAACTGGACCTCAAAACCCCCCTCCTGAAAAATCCAAGTTCTACAAGAACAAGTACCCCAACCACCCCAAACAGTCTGATCAACCCGACCGACCTACATGGCAGCGTAGCCAGAAAGGACAAGGTGGCAAAGGGAGAACCCCTGAGCACGGGACATATGATCAGACCGAGCACACCGAGCCTAAACGCATCGGATGCTTATTAACAGTCTCGCAAGGCGGAATTATTGACAGTGATTCCCAACCTCTTGGGGATAGACCCTCAACGCGAGGTATTGTTATTTTGAACGGTTCTCAAACTTCTTGCTTATTTGACACGGGGCTTTCTTACGATTGCATTGTTGCCAGAAACCTGGTTAAACCCGGTCAAGAGACAGGAGAGACCGTCAAACTTTGTGGAGTTCGTAAGAGTGATGCACCTACAGCGCTTCCCATCGCATTGGTGGAGATACACTCTGACTTTGTCAGAGTTGTGATCAAAGCGGCTGTTATGGATGATCCCATCTACCCAGTCATACTTGGCGGGAGATACGTGTGTATTGGGAAACCGGAAGAGCCGATTGTGGCAGCAGTAACTACAAGAGGGCAAACCAAGAAGGAACGGGAGCCTGCGCCTAATTTGTTACCTATGGAACTTAAAGAAGCGCAACAAAAGGATCCTACTTTGGCACCCTGCTTTAGGAAACTGCCCATGGCGAAGGAACCCAAACAGCACGGGGACATTTTTTCTGAGGATGGCGTACTTTATCGGAGAACGGGCAAGCCTGACCAAGGTTACAACCAGCTCCTAGTACCGAAACAGTACAGAAGCCAAATCCTAGAAATGGGGCACTCTCTTCCCTTTAGCGGACATATGGGACAGAACGCCACAAACCAACGTATAACCACTCATTATTGGTGGCCAGGAGTGAATACTGATATCATCAGATATGTCAAATCCTGTGCCCAGTGCCAACGTGTGCCACCCAAGCAACGGGCACCCCCAGTCCACATGGGTGAAATGCCAATAATGGGAACACCATTCGAACGGGTTGTGATCGACATTTTAGGGCCTTTCGAAAGGACTAAAAGAAGGAACAGGTTCATCCTGACCTTAGTCGATACATGCACTTTATGGGCAGAAGCTATCCCGCTAACATGCGCAGATGCCAAGCATGTCGCAGAAGCCCTCGTGCAGATTTTCACTCGGTTGGGATTCCCTCAGCAAGTGTTGACGGACAATGGATCTCCATACCGAAACCTGTTGATGGATGAGATCGTTAAGATCTTGAGGACCCAGCACATCCACACTAAGCCATATACTCCGGCCGGAAATGGGCTCGTGGAACGTACTAATGGAAACCTCACCATGATGCTAAGTAAGCTGGCACAAGTGAAACCTGAAGATTGGGATCTCTGTATTCCTGCAGCATTATTTGGCTACAGAGAATCTCCTCATACTTCCACAGGATTTCCGCCAGCTACACTCTTATTTGGCAGACCCATTAAGGGCCCGCTTGAAGCCTTACTTCAGTCTCTGACAGACGAGAAGGCGGATGAGACAGTCGTCTCAGCAAGTAAATATGTGTCGGTTTTAAAGGAAAGGTTGAAACTAGGGTGGGACCTAGCAACGACTAACTTTAAGCGAGCACGCACCAAGCACGCTAACCGATACAGGAAAGTCGCGGAAGAGAGAGAACTGGAAGCAGGAGAGAAAGTTTTGGTGTTGCTCCCTACCGAGAACAACCAACTGAAGATCGGATGGCAAGGGCCGTTTACCGTCCTGAAAAAGATTTCTAAGGCTAACTACCAGATCTCTATTGAAGGAAAGGAGAAGGTTTTCCATTTAAATCTCTTAAAGAGATACTTGGAAAAACCAGTGCCAACCTCCGACCATCTCCTGACGATCGCCAAAACTGACGAAGATGACGATAGTGGCAGGGATATTCCACCGCTATCACAGGAAATCTTTCAAAAATATCAGCCACGGCGACGCTCTTTCAAGCGCGCATATGAGACATTCCAGGGGAAGGAAACTTTGAGGAGTGGACTTGAGTAGGAATTGGACAGAGATGGAGGAGGAAGATGAGAGGGAAGAAGACAGACACCCCGAAGCTACGGTTATAGGAAATTAAACTCCATAACGTAGACATGGAGTGCTTCCATATCTTAAAGGGGGGAGGCTCTGTCACGTAGGGTTTATATTCATTTAATTTCCTACATCTTCTTCCTATTCGTTCACCCAAATTCTCTCTTTTATTATCTCTGTATTTCATTTTTTCCTGTATATTTTTCATCCATTCGTTTTGCGAATATTATTTTCATATAATTCGCAAACTTTACCTGTTTCTTTCTCAAAACTGAGAATCGCGCTAGGACGATATTACGTAGATGTCAGGGCTGCAGGGCGTCAGAAGGCGTGATAAGTCGGTTCGCTGAACATAGGACGTAGCAAATCGTCTACATTCTCACCGAGCGCGCGAGCTTCTTCTCGGCATTAGTCCCGGTGAGGTGTGATACTTTACATCTGCACCGGTCAGTATCCAGACATTTGTCTGGAAAATCCCAAACTGACACGGCGCTCACTTGGGCCATGGTCAGCTGTAGTGTGAAAACTGCCCGCATTGGAGTCAGGCTGTCTGGGATTTGAAACTGACATGCGTACATCGTGGTCAGTAGGTGACAGTTACGACACGCGTTAAGCGGACGTAAATGTTGGGAGTAGGGGGGATAATTTCGCTTGGCGAAATAAGTTTGGGCCCTTTGTCTGATTTTAAGATATTAGCCAAGTTTGAAACTTTAATTTCATTCTCGCTCATAGACTCACAGTAGATAGGTTGCTCGTAAACAGAATAGCTGTTAGCGAAGTATCTCAGTTTGTTTCGGCAATTTGTCGAACTTCTAGACTTCCAGAAATATTTTCAGCATTTTTATTCTTAAGTTGTGCGACTACCTGTAATTCTGTGGTTGAGGTAATTAATATGATAGATATATAGATTTTGTGAGTGTTAAAGTGTTAAATCGCTTAATTCATTTTAATCTATTTCTTTAGCGCAGAAGAGAAATAAAGTGGTAGGCTATTATATTTTCTAGGGAAGCATTCAGTGGAAAGCAGAATAAAATTAAAATTTCTAGCTTATAACGGCAATTGTAGCTATTTATAAATTTAATTTAACTGCTAATACTCAGTCGAGTGTATTTTTCTAAACTAACGTATAAACTCTAGAATCCAGCCTCATGAATGGTGACGGAATACGCACGTGTTCTTAATTTATGAGGATTGCTGATTTTTAAATATAACTTACGTCACGGGAAGTTTAAATGATAAGCAAAGCTCTCTGCTTGCAAGTTTAAATGTAAGTTTTAACCAGTACAGATTCTGTTTATTATATTATATGTGTTATTTTTCCTCCACACAGTGAAAGTTTTGGGGTGACCCTAACTTTACCAGACTCTAGTAGTAGTTTCCATACTTGTGAAGAAATAGACAGTCCTTATTTTGAACCACGTGGGTTTTCTCAAGTAACACTGATCTGACGGTGCAAGTTAGACAGAAATACTAATATCCCTATAACGGGTTTTCAAAGACTGTAATGATAAATACTGGACCTTGGAGCCAGCACTTAATTTCTTCTAGAAACTCTATATATAATTTGCTGCCTGGTGGCGTGAATATTAACAATCATTTCCCGACTAGATTATATCTTGTGGACAAATCTGTGGTGTGACTAAAGTGAATCCTATACTGAGGGAAGGCACCGACCTGACATTCATCATTTTTTAGAAACCTACGCTATTGACACTGTGCTGTGCTAACTCCCGCGCCTGGAATAATTGTTAGGTGACTTAATCAGACATTTGAACAAATTTGCATACCCAAGTAGTCGTTCCCGGAGACTCCAAGTTAAATACGTCTTTTGGAACTGGGGACTTCTTGGCAGAAGACTGCATTTTTTGAGTCTGTGTGAAAATCTAAAATCAATGTGTTCCAAGAGGCAGCAAGCAAAGTCGTGAGTACAAGTATGAGAAGCCATGGCGGAATGAATGAGTGTACGCTGGTTTGAGTGATATTTTTCACTATTTTTTTCTTTGACACCCTGTTGCTGTCCTAATTTTTTTTTCAATCTGCATAATTTGTTGCTAAGGCTAGAGTTCTTGTGTTTTGTCTTAGGTTAAATCAGATTTTTTTCAAACTCTGTGCATATAATTACGAGATAAAACAAAGATAACTCTTAGAATCAAACTCTATGTATCTGTGACTCGGGCGCCATCATCTGTTCTCTTAACGGGGCTGGGCTAAACCTAGAGTAAACACCATAACGGGGCTATCATCCTTGCAACATTTCCTTGAAGTTTTGTGACTATGTGTATATGTATTTTCCTTGATGTACTTTCTTTGATGTTGTGAGCCGATTTTTCCTGATAATAAAATCGCTCTTGAACTTAATAATCGTGTTTGGTCAGCTCGTTCTAGATAATATATATATCATTGTTATAGTTTTCCCACGTCTGTGTGTTTACCTGTCGTCACGTGTATGTGCGTGCCTGTGAGTGATAGAAATATACGTAATATGTATATTGGTGTAGTCTGTCTGACGCTGTAACAACTGTTGTAGAAGATAGGTGAGAGAGAGAAGAATTCTTTTCGCTTTCAGAGACAGCCACTATATCAAATCTATCATCTCACGTGTGTGGAAATTCTGTTACCTTTCACTAACTCTCACTGAGTCTATCACCTATTCAAACCTATTCAGAAGGGACCAAACCTAGTCTTAATTCTCCTATCGAAAATCTACGACAGATAATCTTTTGTCTCAGCGCGATGACATATTCGTAAGAAGATTTTGTGTCATCGGTAATATTATCAGCGGTTATGAGATCATGAAGCAAAGACATAGGGCCGCGCGGTTGCGCGCCAAAGACAAGTTCAAAGGGAGAAAATCCTGTATGTTCATTGGGAACCTCTCTGTATGCAAAGAGGGCCGCGGGTAAAACCCTGTCCCAATCTTGAGGATGATCCTCAGTTATTTTCCCTAGTAAGTTTTTGAGTGTTCTATTTAGCCGCTCGACCATCCCATTGGACATAGGATGATAGATACTGCTCAAAGATCTCTCTATCTGCAGAGTAGACATTACTTGAGACATGGTATCCGATATTAGTTGGGTGCCATGGTCTGATAATATTTCTCCGGGGAATCCCAGTGTAGTGGATTTTGATGGTATTGTATGGTTGATGTTACCTAGTGTGATGTATGAGGTCAGCTGTGAAGGCTCCTGAGATAAATGTAGATGTGAATTACAGAAGGCCCTTCTTACTACCACTTACGACCTCACACATATCTTTTTTACTAATGAATGTAGCTACGTTAAAAAAGTCTAGGGTACTGATATGTAATGTGTTGTGGTAGATTACATACACACACACACACAGATAATCAATAAGTCTAATACTAATAATAATAAAATTTATAACACACTGAACTAACTCAGGCTATTTTAGTTTTATAATTTAAATCTTTTGATAAATTTATTTGTTCTGAACTAAACGTTTAGTTGGTCAGAACATAAGAAATATTATGGAGTTATAAATGGAATGCATAATTGTATGACATAATAAAATGGAAAATGTGTACCTAATTATTTCAAATGACTGGTTAATAGTAATTATATTAAGATAGTCCCAGGAGAACTTATTACTAGATATGCTGTTGGGGTGGTGACATCACTCCCACTCTGTGACTACCAAAACATTGTCCATTTACTGATGGGAGGAATACAAGTTTTATTTCCCAAAATGGTATGTTCTAGTTGATGGTAATATAGTTGGTGAGTTAGTTAGTAAATTAGTTGGTGAATGTCCAGCAGGCCAGACGCTCACGTATCTTGACTGAGTAGTTCTGGTGCTGGAATCTGGTGGCCCCACCTCTCCGTGCTGGGGGCAATATACGGCTGCTCTGACACAATGTTAGACTGCACTGGTCCACACTTGTGTATATCACTACAGCATTTGACACCGCTTTGGTGCCAAACAGAAACTCACAATTCTGAAACAAAAGTATTGGGTCATGTGTCAGAACTCTACCTCCTGAGCCACTTCTGCACACAACACTACACAACAACACCACACGGACTGGGTCAGATCTCTCTGACCACACAGCACATCTTACCCAGTTGGTTTCACATATTACTAGTTCCCCAAGACTACCTTGCATCTGAGATATGTTCAATAGCTTCCTGCTATTGAATAGGATAGGTGATATGTTCCACTGATCTCAACACCAGATCCTTTCTCATAGTTTTATTTAGGCGTTCCTATATATTTTCTTTGTATGTATGTCTCTAGACCCTGAACTTGGGCTGGGGACCTAGAGCGAACACTTACTTGTCGTAATCATTTTTATGATATGGCAGTATCAATCACTCGAATTATTAAAATATACCAAATAAATATTGTTCATTCTTACCAGAATTCAGAATTGAGAACACAGTTAAATTTGCTAGCAAAACTCAGCTGAGCTGCTGGCTGTATGATGGCGTTCCACTATATATTTGTATTCTTCTGGAATCAACACCACTATTAATTTAAACTGCGTCTCTGAACAGACTTATTTCAAATGGCAAAATTTCACATCTCTGTCCCGCTACTATAAAATGCGTTGACCAATCGCCGACTTCCCCCCTAACTTTCAAATTTTACAACCAAAGTCAAATCAGTCAGATCTCAGTCAAGTATGTATTACGGTCTGTTAGTCCGTCTGTTTCTACTTGTTTTTTCATAAAAAAACACGCTTGGTTCTACATGCATTTCCTACACGAATCTGCTTCCTAAGTTATTTTTAGCTACAATTCTCCACCTTTTCCCCTCTCTTTAATTACAGCTCGATTTTTACGTTTGCATGCTCAAGGCCAAAATTTTCGAAACTTTAGTGACATTGGTTAACAGTGCAGTCGCTCGTCTGATATGAACAATACAGTCTTTTGTCAGTATCTTCCGTATTATCTATCCGTCTGTATAATTGAAAGCATATTATTTCTCTGCTCAAGATGGGCTATCAAACTAGCTAGGTTTTATTTTCATGACTCTATTATTAAGAAAAAACATATTTTTTCTCAAGTTTAGTTTTTTGAAATTTGTTCGAGAACCTTCTCTCATGTGTTTTGCCGCGGCATTCAAATAAAGACCAAGTATCGTATAAGTCCAAGAAATGACTGTTTCTGACACGAGCTAAAGTCGTTTTTTGTCCATTTCCTTACCCTCTGTCAACTTGTGACGTGAATGTTTTCTTTTACTACCAATTGCGTCCTTTTAGCCTTGCGATCTTCAAACACGTGTTCAGTCATATTTTTCCTTTTGGTGTCCTCCGTTCTCTCCCGTCTACAAAGGGTAAACGTTTCGTCTGCACGTCTAACTAGATAAATTGAATGGTGGCAGGAAGGGCGGGCATGGGCGAGCATGTCTCCTAGTATCTTACGCATTATTTTTATCCCTACATTTAATCGTTAATTTTGGAGATATTTTATCGTTGTATCATGGTGACATCATCACACATCTCCCCACCTGAGAACATGCACTACGGCAAGTTCCAAAACCAGTGATACACATAGATAAAATTACTCCTCACGCCTGCCACTACTCTAATCTTGATCACAGGTGTGCCGACTGAGGAAATCTGCACCGGCATTCAATGACCCTGGGATGTATTCAATAATAAACTGATAAGGTTGCAGTAATAAAGACCATCTCAGCAATCTTGCGTTTTCATGCTTAGCCTGAGATAAGAATACCAGGGGCTGATGATCCATCTGGACCACAAAAGTCCTACCATACAGATAGATTTGGAACTTCTTTATTGCCCAGATTAACGCTAAACATTCCTTTTTGCTTGTAGAATATCCTTGTTCCGCTTTATTCAATTTGCGACTTGCATAAGCGACTGGGTTCAGTTCCCCATCGGGTGAAGATGACTGCAACAAGGCCGCCCCGAGGCCTACATTACTTGCATCTGTTCTCACCACAAAGTCCTGTGTCAAATCAGGCAATTTGAGAATAGGCTTGCTAGTGAGTTTTTCCTTTAATTCCTGGAAAGCTACTTCACATTGCGCAGTCCAAATAATTTTATCTGGATGTCCCTTGCGAGTCAGATCAGTCAGAGGAGCACAAATAGAGTTAAAATTTTTGATATATTTTTGATAAAATCCGCATAACGACACGAATGATCGCACGTCCTTTTTTGTTTGTGGTCTAGGTGCTCTCTAGGTGCTCTCTGCAGTTTTTCCAAGTTCTTGGGATCAGGGGTCATGTTACCCTGATATACAGTGTGTCCCAAGAATTCCAACTCTTTGCATCCAATACAACATTTTGTTGGCCTAGCAGTCAAGTTCGCCTCCCTAAGCCTATCAAATAACATTTTTAGAGCGTCAATGTGTTCTTCAAATGTCTCTGTGGCGACGAGAATATCATCCATGAAATTCGTGATACATGGGTTATTCAGGGGATCCAACAATTTGCGCATCATCCTTGAAAATACACTCGGAGCATTTTTCAATCCGAATGGTAGCATGTTGAATTCATAATGTCCTTCCGATGTGCTAAACGCTAAATAAGGTCTCACTTCAGGCTTCACTGGAATCTGGTAATAGCCTTTACTAAGATCCACCTTTGAAAAGTATTTTGCCTTGTTTAATCTGGCAAATAACTGTTTTGTGTCTGGTAATGGATCCACTTGTCCTTCTGTGACAGCATTCAATTTCCTGTAATCTATGCACAGTCTGTGTTCCCCAGACGGTTTCCTCAACAAAACTACACTGGAGCTAAAAGATGATTCACTGTGTGAAATAATCCCCTCCTTCAACAAATAATCTATTTCTTCCTTCAATGCCTTCTCCTTCGCGAACGGAATAGAATAGGCTCTCATACAGATTGGGTTTGAGTCTACCAGTTTCATGTCATACTGTAGCAAATTTGTATGTCCTGGTTTATCTGTTAATACATCTGTATGTTCCTCCAGAACCTGTTGAACTCTCTCCCTCTGATTTTTAGTCAGGTGCTTACTGACTTTTACTTGTGCCGCTGTTTCACAAGGATGTAATGGGTATTCATGCGAGGTGAGTGGTTCCTTTTGCATTTGAGTTGCAATAGCCAAGGTCAGTAAGGGGGTGCTTTCCTGGAGTGGTCTGTCCAGATACTTCTTTAAAAGGTTTAAATGATAAACTTTCTCCTTCCCCTTTTTGTCAATTTTATAATTTGTTCTAGACACCTTCTCTAGAACCGTATATGGACCTTGCCATCAAATTTGTAATTTATTCTGGCTGCCGGGTAGTAGAAGAAGCACCTTTTCTCCCACAGCTAATTCTCTGTCCTTTGCCTTCCTATTAAAATATGCTGCATGTTTCTTCCTGGCTTGTCTCAAATTATCATTTGCCAGTTTCCATCCAGCTTTCAGACGAGTGGTCAGTTCGTTCACGTATTGATAAGATGAGGTAACGGTCTCTTCTGCCTTCTCATCTGTCCAGGTCCTTAATAAGGTTTCTAATGGACCTTTTTTGGCCTCCCAAATAGCAGAGTTGCGGGAGCCATCCCGGTTGAACTATGTGGTACCTCCCGATACGCAAACAACGCGGCGGGCAGGAATTGATCCCACAGATCCGGTTTTTCGTGTGCCAGCTTCCTCAGGATAGAAATGAGGGTCCCATTAAACCTCTCTACCTGGCCGTTCCCTTGCGGATGGTACGGAGTACAATGAAAGTGTCTGGCTTGAAATAGCTTAAAAACTTCTTCCGTTAGTTTCCCCTTGAACTGAGAGCCATTATCAGTCAAGATTTGATGCGGGAATCCTAATCTTCTGAATATTGTAAGTAGGGCCTCTGCTACATGTTTTGAATCAATTGATGGCAGGGCTACCGCCTCTCCCCACATGGAACAAGTGTCCACCAGAGTAAGGATGTAACTGTTCCTCCTCTTGGTCCGAGTGAGAGGTCCCACAATATCCACTGCAACCCTCTCAAAAGGTGTTCCCACTATGGGCATTTCCCCTAGAGTTGCAGGAGCAGTCCAGTGCTTTGGAGCTACCCTTTGACATTCTGGACAGGATTTGACATATCTTTTTATATCCTCCGTTATCCCTGGCCAGAAGTAATGACAAGCTATACGCTGTCCTGTGGCGCTGATCCCCATGTGACCACTGAAGGGAATCGCATGCCCGAGTTCCATAACTTTATCCCTATATGAAGTGGGAAGAACCAGCTGGTTGTGACCATTTGTTCCAGTTCCGGCCTTCCTGTATAATAGTTTGTTCTTCATAAAGTATTCCCCCTTGCTTGGAGGTGTGTGGCATTTGGGCAATTTTTTAAAACATGGCTTGAGTGTCCTATCCTCAGCCTGCGCCTTCCTCATCTCCTCTGGATGAGCATTTATAGGTTCACCTTCTTCCTCCTTTTTCTGTGACCGGGTCTGCACTGTCGCCATGATCACAGGTCTCTCGGGATTCCCCAAGAAGACGTATCTACACCCCAATATCAGAGGGTAGATTGGTTCATCTATCACTGCTGCTCTGATTTCTCCTTCCACATAGCGAGTTTTCACCGTTATCCTTGCGATGGGAAGTGTCATGATTGGTATGTCCTTATTCGCCCCTTGTATTTCCACTGTTTCTGTGGTATACTGACTTGGGTCCACTAGGCTAGACTTCACAACTGAATCATAATCCAAACCTGTATCATAAAGGCACCTTATGGTGACCCCATTACAAATAACATCCTCACAAACTGGGGGGTGATAAGGTTCCTGCTGTCCATTAGGATTAACCTTTAATCTTTGAGTCCCCGACTTCATTGCAGCAATGTTTAAAGGTTTCCTTCTACAAAATTCGGTGTTATGGTTATCTTTCTTGCACCATTTGCACCATCTTTTTCCTTGGTTAAACGGTTTTCTTTCATTGTATTTTTGGTCATTGAACTGTGAGTTTCTGTCTTGATAGTCATTTCTTGGCCGTTCAAAGTTTGTCCTGCCTTTATTACCCTGTTCTCTATTTTCAAATTTATTAAATGGCTGTGGAGCTTTAAAAGTTTCTATGTGCTTCTTTTTAGTGCCACTTACCTCTGCCTGGGCTGCCTGATACCTCTCAGCGACATTTAAAACCTCCCCCAACTTCTCTGCACCTTATTGCATGAGAAATTTTCTCAAGTCTGGAGCCATGGACTCTCTCAATTGCTCTATCATGATCATCTCTTTAAGATCTTGGGTCTTCCCCAGAGCAGTCCATTTCTCCAAATAGGTTTCCAATCTGGCAGAGAATTGGTGGTATGTCTCCCCAGACAACCGTTTGGCATTTCTAAATTTCTTACGATAAAATTCACCATTTTTTTCGTACCTCAATAACAAAGCCTGCTTTAACATGTCATAATTGTCTTGGTCTTCTCTGTTCATTTTTGCGAAGACTTCATAAGAAGTACCTCTCAGTCCCTGTGATAACTTTAAACTCCACCTCTCTCTCTCTAACCCATATGTAGTAGCTAATAATTCAAAACGACTGAGGTACCCCTCGATGTCATCGTCTTTTTCAACAAAATGGTCTAAATGAAACCCCACAGCTGATGTTGAGGCTCCCTGACTAGGCGCAGCATCTGAGGCAAAAGGGCTGGCACCATTTTCAGGAGCATGGCCTTGTAACTCCAGCTCCCTTAGTCGTAATTCGTGCTCTTTTTGCAACCTTCTATCTTCTGCCTCCCTTTCGGCCTTTTTATCTTCTGCTTCCCTTCTCTTATCTTCTGCCTCCCTTTCGGCAGTCAATCTTTTATCTTCTGCTTCCCTTTGCTGTCGTTTTTCTTCTGCCTCTAATGCTTTAGCCTCTTTGTCAGCCTCAATCTGCAGCCTCTTAAGTTCTCTATCAGCCTCAATTTGTAACCTCTTCTCTTCAGCTAACCTCCTACCTTCCCTTTCAATATACTTATCACATTCAGCAGTTACATACTGAATTAAAACCTGACCATCCATTCCCATTTCCTTCGCCGTTAGCACAGCAGCTGATCTGAACTTTGCCAGCTCAGCCATCACACAAAATAACAATGATCAAGGTAAAAATCTAACTAATCAATAACTAAAGTAATTCTAATTAACTATTTACTAAGGTAATTCTAATTAACCAATTAATTAATTAATTACCACTGGCTGTGAAGATTCACCAACTTTTATTTTCACTTTCAATTTTAAGGGACAATTTAATTTTTACAATTTGTCCCCCTGATTTAATTCTCCCACCAGGAGATCCTAATATTACTGATAAGCTAATTATCCCTGGACAAGACCCCAATATATGTAGTGGATTTTGATGGTATTGTATGGTTGATGTTACCTAGTGTGATGTATGAGGTCAGCTGTGAAGGCTCCTGAGATAAATGTAGATGTGAATTACAGAAGGCCCTTCTTACTACCACTTACGACCTCACACATATCTTTTTTACTAATGAATGTAGCTACGTTAAAAAAGTCTAGGGTACTGATATGTAATGTGTTGTGGTAGATTACATACACACACACACAGATAATCAATAAGTCTAATACTAATAATAATAAAATTTATAACACACTGAACTAACTCAGGCTATTTTAGTTTTATAATTTAAATCTTTTGATAAATTTATTTGTTCTGAACCAAACGTTTAGTTGGTCAGAACATAAGAAATATTATGGAGTTATAAATGGAATGCATAATTGTATGACATAATAAAATGGAAAATGTGTACCTAATTATTTCAAATGACTGGTTAATAGTAATTATATTAAGATAGTCCCAGGAGAACTTATTACTAGATATGCTGTTGGGGTGGTGACATCACTCCCACTCTGTGACTACCAAAACATTGTCCATTTACTGATGGGAGGAATACAAGTTTTATTTCCCAAAATGGTATGTTCTAGTTGATGGTAATATAGTTGGTGAGTTAGTTAGTAAATTAGTTGGTGAATGTCCAGCAGGCCAGACGCTCACGTATCTTGACTGAGTAGTTCTGGTGCTGGAATCTGGTGGCCCCACCTCTCCGTGCTGGGGGCAATATACGGCTGCTCTGACACAATGTTAGACTGCACTGGTCCACACTTGTGTATATCACTACAGCATTTGACACCGCTTTGGTGCCAAACAGAAACTCACAATTCTGAAACAAAAGTATTGGGTCATGTGTCAGAACTCTACCTCCTGAGCCACTTCTGCACACAACACTACACAACAACACCACACAGACTGGGTCAGATCTCTCTGACCACACAGCACATCTTACCCAGTTGGTTTCACATATTACTAGTTCCCCAAGACTACCTTGCATCTGAGATATGTTCAATAGCTTCCTGCTATTGAATAAGATAGGTGATATGTTCCACTGATCTCAACACCAGATCCTTTCTCATAGTTTTATTTAGGCGTTCCTATATATTTTCTTTGTATGTATGTCTCTAGACCCTGAACTTGGGCTGGGGACCTAGAGCGAACACTTACTTGTCGTAATCATTTTTTATGATATGGCAGTATCAATCACTCGAATTATTAAAATATACCAAATAAATATTGTTCATTCTTACCAGAATTCAGAATTGAGAACACAGTTAAATTTGCTAGCAAAACTCAGCTGAGCTGCTGGCTGTATGATGGCGTTCCACTATATATTTGTATTCTTCTGGAATCAACACCACTATTAATTTAAACTGCGTCTCTGAACAGACTTATGTCAAATGGCAAAATTTCACATCTCTGTCCCGCTACTATAAAATGCGTTGACCAATCGCCGACTTCCCCCCTAACTTTCAAATTTTACAACCAAAGTCAAATCAGTCAGATCTCAGTCAAGTATGTATTACAGTCTGTTAGTCCGTCTGTTTCTACTTGTTTTTCATACAAAAAAACACGCTTGGTTCTACATGCATTTCCTACACGAATCTGCTTCCTAAGTTATTTTTAGCTACAATTCTCCACCTTTTCCCCTCTCTTTAATTACAGCTCGATTTTTACGTTTGCATGCTCAAGGCCAAAATTTTCGAAACTTTAGTGACATTGGTTAACAGTGCAGTCGCTCGTCTGATATGAACAATACAGTCTTTTGTCAATATCTTCCGTATTATCTATCCGTCTGTATAATTGAAAGCATATTATTTCTCTGCTCAAGATGGGCTATCAAACTAGCTAGGTTTTATTTTCATGACTCTATTATTAAGAAAAAACATATTTTTCTCAAGTTTAGTTTTTTGAAATTTGTTCGAGAACCTTCTCTCATGTGTTTTGCCGCCGCATTCAAATAAAGACCAAGTATCGTATAAGTCCAAGAAATGACTGTTTCTGACACGAGCTAAAGTCGTTTTTTTGTCCATTTCCTTACCCTCTGTCAACTTGTGACGTGAATGTTTTCTTTTACTACCAATTGCGTCCTTTTAGCCTTGCGATCTTCAAACACGTGTTCAGTCATATTTTTCCTTTTGGTGTCCTCCGTTCTCTCCCGTCTACAAAGGGTAAACGTTTCGTCTGCACGTCTAACTAGATAATTTGAATGGTGGCAGGAAGGGCGGGCATGGGCGAGCATGTCTCCTAGTATCTTACGCATTATTTTTATCCCTACATTTAATCGTTAAT
Source organism: Oreohelix idahoensis (assembly GCA_024509875.1). NCBI lineage: Eukaryota > Metazoa > Mollusca > Gastropoda > Stylommatophora > Oreohelicidae > Oreohelix > Oreohelix idahoensis. The sequence continues at coordinate 223,943 of JAMPIV010013047.1, read as the reverse complement.
TTTGGAGATATTTTATCGTTGTATCATGGTGACATCATCACACCCAGACGAGAAAATATAAGCCAAAGAGCATCTGCAATGTCAGCAGTAGTAATGCTCTTCATGGGAATAGCCTCTGGCCAACTTGTGCACATGTCCACACACGTTAAGATAAACTGATGTCCTCTAGCAGATTTGATCTTGAATGGACCAATGATGTCTATCGCCATTTTCTGAAATGGTCGAATAGGGATGTCTGCAGCCTGAATAGGTGCAGCATGGCGTGGACCTTTGGATTTGACTTCTTGACATACTATACAAGATCGACAATAAATCCGTATGTCTTTGTTCACAAAAGGCCAAAAGAAAGCCGCCAGAACTCTTGACTTTGTACGGGAAAAACCCATATGTCCAGCACATTGAGAGTCGTGAGCGTGCTGCAAAATTTTAACTCTCAAATTCTTGGGAACAAGAATCTGAGAATGACTTGACTTAGTGGAGTCTTGCACCATACGTACAAGTACGCCATTCCTCATTGTAATCCAAGATTTACGCTTTGTATCTTTATTCGGATCACCTTTTGTTGCAAGAGTGAAGAATTTCTTTAGAGTCGGATCCTCTTCTTGCTGTTTTATAAACGAGTCACGAGAAATTACCAAGGGATCATCTTGGTTATGCACTTCATTATCTTCAGTAGATGAAGTTTGAGGCATATTAAGAGCTTGAGCTCTAGTGACTACAGCATTAGCAGTTTGCATATTTTGTTTTTCCCAAACGGAAATTTGTTGCGGAGTGCATTCTTTGACTCCGTGAATACGACCGATGATAAGATCAGCGATCGGATTCGGCAGAAGACATGCGTGTACATCTCCTGTAAAGAAAGGAGTAGCAATCCTAATGATAGCAGTAGAGTATTTCTCTAAGGTGCCGCCAAATGTTACACATTTGACTACTTTTCCAGTGGCACGAGAAGGATCTACAAGTGACTGCCTAACACCAATTGTGGTGCATCCAGAATAAAAAAGAACTGAGACTGGATTGTCATTTACTAAACCTTTATGTAAGACAAGAGAACCTCTTCCATCATGCGCGACTGACGCAGGAAGAGCGGGAAGAGGATGGCCACAACTTAAAGTGGACACCGTAGTTGGTTCAAATAATGTTTTGCATTGGGGGCACTGAGATGCTCTCCCAAAATCAAAAGCGGAACATGCCATATTATTAGCGTCATTATTATCTTTAGTCTGTTTATAGGCTTCATGTGACTCTTGCTGTGCAGAGTTTGCCTGATAATGTGATTTATGTTTTTTGAATTGTGATCTACCTCGATTATTATTGCCTCTGTAATCGTTATTGTTTCCTCTATTGTAACCCTTATTTGGGTTTGAGTCATAGTTCTCATGGTTACCATTATCATATTCATTATAATGAGTATCTCTATAATTATGATCTTGTTGTCTCCATGATGGATGACTTGGATAGTTTCTATAATGACTTCCTCTGCGGAAATTTCTATAATTATGACTACCCCTGAATCGAGGCTGTCGGCTCGTCTCCAGTTCTTCGCAGAAGAACCCTGAAATGATTGGTTACCTTGGTTTTGACAACTATTATGGTTACCCTTTTTATCATACCTGTTTTGTGGTCCCTGAAATTTGTGTGAATAATTAGGGTTGTATGGTGTTGCTGAAGCAACTGGCATGCCTTCCTTAACCTTAGCATTGCTAAATGCTACGTCCGGATGTGCCGTGACGTATTGGGTACAATATTCTTCCATTTCTTTTAGTGTCTTGGGTTTACGCTCATGTAGGAATTCAAGGAATGGTTTATTTATACTTGACATAATCTTGTCCCTGAGCAACAAGTCCATAAGGGCTTCATATGTCTTTTCTGTTTTGGACAACTCAATCCAACGATTAAATGTAAGACGTGTCCTTGCAATGAATTCTGAGAATTCTACTCCTGATTCAGGTACCATTTTCTTAAACAAAATACGGTAACTTTCCTCTGTTAATTGATATTTTTTCAATAAAGCTGCCCTGATAACATCATATTTATCTTTGTCAGTCTCTTCAACCAAACTTAAACTAGTCAGAGAATCACCTTTCAAGTTTTATGATAACTGGTTAGCATATTGTGATTTATCCACATTATGAGCTCGACAAAAGCGTTCAAATCTATCCAGCCAGAATGTTATATCATCACTGGAAGGATTGAACGCTAGTACCTTGACCTTGTAAGTAAAGGGTTTACCATTACCACTAGAGGACTGATTAACATTACTCATATTTGTCAATTTCAATTTTTCTAACTCAAATGCTAACAGTTTTTCCTCATGTTCTCTTTTTTGCCTTTCTCTCCTCGGCTTCAGCTTCTCTGTCTAATCTCTTTTGTTCAGCCTCAGCTTCTCTGTCTAATCTCTTTTGTTCAGCTTCAGCTTCCCTGTCTAATCTCTTTTGTTCAGCTTCTCTGTCTAATCTCTTCTGTTCAGCTTCACTGTCTAATCTCTTTTGTTCAGCTTCAGCTTCTTTATTTTGTTTTTCCATTTCCATTTGGAATCTCCTTTCGTCTACTTGCATCTGCAATTTCTTTTGCTCAAATTCTAATTCCATTCTTTTATCCTCGGCTTTTTATTTTCTCTCTTCCGCCTTTTGTGCTTTTTCAAATTGACTGCTAGCATATTCCTCTAACTTATCACCAGTCTTGCCTAGGGATTTCCCTAACTCAATGAAGTACTCTAAAGTCGACATAATGTATACCAATATGTGACTAGATACCTGAAATAGCAATAATGAAATCTATCTCCAAATAAATGGAAACAAGATAGCTTGAATAATCAGCTCCCTTTATCCCAATCTCTGTGGGAAACAAGCCTTTAAATAAGGTCTTGTATAATCAACTGTGTACCTAAAATAACAGCAATTAATCCTCAGTTGATTCTTTCTAATAAGTTCACTACACAGCTAGTAGTGTATGATAAAGTATATTTTATAGTATATGTCAACCAACAACATACATAAAGTACAAATAGGAAAAACAATACGAAAACATTTGCAGAAATCAAATAAATCAAATAGGGAAATCAATGAAAATAATCACAGAATCTGTGATGACAACTGCAAGGGAATAAACAAAACAAATGACGTCACAGTGTATAAATATAAAGTTGTATAGAACTGAATTATAGGACAGATGAGACCTACAAATACAAAGAAACCAAAACAAAACTAAAAAACAGAAAAAATATCACAAAAACGACGATAAGCACAGTCTTCACAGCAAACAAAAAATAGCAACAGATGTTGCATGCAAATTTTCAATTAAGAAAATTGCTCCCTATAGAACACTAATATAGGACCAATATGACTCGGTATACCCTATACTAGTCACATCACCAACCGACTACAGAAATATACACAAATATTACATATAAACATGAAAACATAAATATACATATAGCATAAATACATATAATATAATTAAATGTGTTGCAGGCAGAATGTGTTGCAGATAGAAGGCTCAGTTATAATGGTACTGTATTATGGTACTTTATTAAACAATTACTTCTGGCCTAAATTATTAAAGTTCAACACAAACTATGGCAGTGCAGGAAAATCCACCGTTTACAGTTCCTAAGAATCACAAGTAGGACTTCTCGCTTCAGTTGCACTGTACATTTCGCAAACACAGTCAAATATATATGCTCCAACTTTGATGTGTAATGCTGTTTGTTTTCTGTAAACACCGTCTGTTCAACGAGCGCTGACCTATTTACTGCATACGATCGATAGGGCAGGTCATGCTGACATCGAGTGTAGAGTTGTACTGCTGGTGTGTCGCATCAGGCCACAGGAAACGGTCTGGTCTCAGTAGCTGACTTCTCAAAATGTCCACTGTGCAGATTGACCCAGAAAGCTGGCCTACCACATTGATAAGATGCACTATGATTGGTAAAGTGCCACCACATTGATAAAGCTTTGTTTCTCGCACCAGGTTAGTATGGACTGGTTTTTTTGTGATAAAGCTCGTCCAGTCACAATGTTCTGTAAATAGGTCAGGTTACCGACTGTTGGGGCCCTGACAAGGTGTACTGTTAAGTGCGTATATTCTGATGTAATGAGTGAGTGTAGACATCAATAATGACAAAAGCGAATGGATGACAGTTCGACAAATGCACAGGACACTCACTCCAATCACAGGTGGAAGTCAAGGATGGCTGGACTACTGTGGTCGTTTCATATTATTTAATAGGACGTACACATAGACAGTACGAGCATCGTTACAGGAACACAGGTCGACATAAATAGCATATTGTTGATCAATGGTCTACCATCATAAGTTAGCATTCATGTTGAATAACATTGCAATGGAACATCTGTAAACAAGCGCTTAGATTTCCACCGTTTATCAATACAATCATCAGGCCTTACTGACCGAGCATGTCAGTTAATAAATACTGTTCAAACTTGACTCCTAAACAGGACCTCTTTTCTAGCGAAGATTCCTTTAGGTAAAGTACAGCAAATCTATGTGAAGATAATGTTAACCCACTAGTATTGGGTTTTCTTTATAACTGTGATCTCTTAATCATCACCGGATAATAAGGGGCGTCCCTGTTCTCTGATTGATGATCGACAAAACGTTAGGGTCCAAAATGGCTTCTGGTTCCCTGTTGAGCATCGCTCACTATACGGATGTATAGCAAATCTTCAATAGAAGCTTTGTTTATAAACACAAATATTTTCTACAAGTATCAGCATATTCTGTCCTCATAATTGCTGCATATAAACATATACAGTGCTGCTAGATAACATGTCGTCCCGACATAGGTAAATTCATATAGACGTCTGCCCATCTGAGCCTAGGAATGAAAGAGTTCAGTGAACAGTTCTTTACCTTGGCATAGGAAATACTAGCAAACATAAACGCTCTCCTGGCGTTACTGAATCAACACTGGGGAACTCATAGAATTCACAATCCTAGAAGAAACTATCTTCGTTCCCATAATAAATCATAGAGATCACAGACTTTGGACAGGTCTAAAGCCATGACATCCCGCCAGGCTCCTTCATCACCGAAGCACTCCCTAACGTATCTTCATGCGCCGAAAGTGCCTGACCCCAAAGTATAGTACAAGGAAAATAGTCCGACATAGACATACAAAGATAACACGATATAAGACCGAATCGTCTCAAACAGACAAGGAGTAAACATAGATTCGGATCATAAACATCCCTGCATAAACCTAAACAAGAATAATCTGTTTCTGGCTATACCAGACACAAAATATGACATAAGTCTAGATTCATACGCCAAGTTCGATATTCAGGAAAGATACAAGAACAGATAACTCATAGAATGAATACACATCGACTAATCTGAGTTCTGTCCCTTAGCCTAAGAATCGTGAATTCAAAGATAAATATATTTTTATCAGACAAACAAATACATTTTACATTTGTATGCGTACCAATCGTAATCTGTGCGTCACACTAAAGAATATGTGCGCAACAGCCTCCTGTTGTCTTGTGCAGAGAATTTGACCCACTGCACATTGGTTGCAGCTTTCAACTTGAGTCCTTTTTTTATAAAATAGAGTTGTGCCTCGATTTGGCGAGGCGCGTCCCGTTCAACCTAGTCGGTTATATTAGGGCGCATGTCCAAATATAAAAGACCCTTAGGTCTGGTAGATTAAATACTTCAGTCCTGCTTTACTGCCAGCTTGAAGCAATTGTGAAAGTAACCCTAATGTTGAAAAAAAAAATACTGTACTGAATTCCATAGCCCGTACGATGCACTTTCTGCAGTTTCACTGAGCCTCTTATGTGCCCTTGTTCTTGATTGTCCTTTCCAACCCAACAGTTTCAGTAGAAAATACACTGAGACAGCCACTAGACCTCTTGCACCTAACTAAACAGCCATGCAGTGAGCGAGTCGTGTTTCAGTCCTTGACCAGATCATTATACTTTGTCGTAATTTTTGATAAGATAGGGCTGAGACCTTATGGTCCCGTCCGAGCAGAGGTGATAGTGATAACTATGTGAAAGTAAGGTGTAAGAAATAGGTTTCTTTTCCACGAGGGGTTGATAGTGTAAGAAAAAGAACAGTCTTGGATTGAGTAATTGCTCTAATCCAGCCTATCTTTACGACTATATTTAAATTAGACGCACTTTCTCACTTGGTACAGATACACATTACACTACTCTCACGTACACACAATTTTGTAACAGAAATACGTACAGAGGTGGAAAAAAAACTATGAATAACATAGAAGGGCAGGGGTTTGACCAACACTATAGCTTTAATGTTTATTATGTTTATTTTCACTAGATATATCACAACATCAAGAAAAGCATTACATCAATGAATTATAGTTTACAGACAAAGAAAAAAATACAATCTAGTTAACCCAATAGGCCCTCCCTCTAGTAAAGGAAAACCAAACCAAAATCCCAACAGAGGTAATTAACTCAAAAGATCAATAGAGTAATACTAGATTAAGGAATAGTCAGTACGGGAAAAGGACAAGTTCCCAATTTAATCTATCCCGTAAATACTCAGATTAGTGAGAGAGAAAAAAAAGATAAGTCTTTGATGTTAACAAAAGAAGTAATATGGTTCTCTCTTTCTTCTTCTTCTTAGATCCTTAACCACCGACCGTCAAAGCAGTCAGTGGCCATCACGCCTAGTGGCGTCTTGTAGGGCAACAACAAATTGATTCCACTTTGCTCGGTCGGTGGCCATCCTTCGTACAGTGCCCCAACTCTGGTTCATTCTTTGCATCTCAGCCTCCACAGTCCTCCGCCAAGTTGTTTTTGGTCGGCCTCTCTTTCGTTTTCCTTCAGGGGTCCAAAGCATAGCTGTTCTTGTGATTGCATCGGGGTCTCTTCTGAGGACATGACCAACCCAGCTCCAGCGTCTGCCAGCTATGATGGTGTGCATGTCCTCTTGCTTGCTACGAGTAAGCAGATCTTGGTTGGTGATGGTATTCGGCCAAAAGATTCGGTGAATTTTTCTTAGGCATGTTGTGTGAAAAGAGGACAATTTCGACATTTCCTTCTCTGTAACTCTCCAGCATTCCGCACCATAGAGAAGCACAGAAAGCACACAGCTCTGATATAATCTTAATTTTGTGCTTGTGCTGTATTGGGAGGACTTCCAGATGTTATTTAGGCTAAAGAAGGCTGTTCTTGCCTTATTCATTCTGATGTTGATGTCTTTGCCTGCCCCGCCGTCTGGTGTTACTATGCTTCTCTTTCCGTTCATTCAAATTCACACTTGCAGTGGCCACTTTCAGATTTGCTTACCCATAGATGATCTCATATATTCCATGGAAATAAAAAAACTTCTAACATGTACTAGGCCTTTATAAAGTCAGAGTATTGGCAAGTTTCAGCCCCAGACTATCCTGGTTAACAAATTTTATTTTCAGGGAGTCGCTGAAGGTGGTGTGGTATTTATTCCTGGAAGAAAAAATCTCTTGTCACTGCAGTTAGTTAATTGGGATAAGTCTTCTATGTGGTGGTTGCCGTAATCGGAAGAAATGTAGGTATTTCGTTCCGGTGTTGTCTAGCCTCTGGTGACTAAGACCCTCGGTGACGTGAAAGAAAAAAATAACCCACTGTCATAGGTCAGATAAACTAAGTATTAAATTCCGCCCTTTGTTGTGCCTCTTTCATGAATGAAGTAGGTGGACCGCATAGGGGTCACAACATGAAGCTGGGACTACAGTAATCTCTGGATGCTTATAGAACAAGTCATCCAAATAGGAATATGGCTCTTGTAATATCGAGCTAGACGTATTCAAAATATTCTGTAGCAAACTGATAACAGAGTTTTGGAGAATGGACATATATACTGAATTGGCGCAATCTCGCCGGTCTCTGGCAAAAGTCACACATCAGGGCAAATCTGCGGTTGATTTCTGAATGAAAGCTTTTCTACGCACCTTTGCCGACCACAGAGACTTTTGCTCGTGAGCAGCCGTCTTTTGATCCCGGCTCTCTCTGTAGCTAATTGCGTCTCCTGGGAACACGAAAAGACGGATGCGGACGGGATATGTGGTTATCGCCCCTTTCCGCATACGCTTACTTCCCCCTGTCAAAATGTAACCGATCGAAGGTACGTCTTCTGTCTTATCGCCCTTGATGCTACAATTATCGACCCGTTCTCTCTTAGGGACTTCAAAAACCCTTTGCCTCGCCCCCTTTTGGAGGAAAGACAGTTTGGGATCTAGTAGCTGTATTGAAAGCGCTTGAAAAAAGACAGGTAGGCGTGGCTAAACCATAATGTAAGACGGCTAGCGAAAGGCATGGCCTTGACGCGATAACCCGTGCATGCTAATGGAGAAAGCAAAGGTGGGGAAACGCACGTTGGACGATTTGATTGCAAAAGAAAGAGGGGTGACTGTGGTATTCAAGCGAACTGGTCGAGGCGATCTATTTTCATAATCTGTCACATACTTGGCCACTTTGAACGAGTTTTGCTCGTCCAATCTGGATTCAAACGGCACGGTCAGCTCAATCATTACAATCTGGTGCGATGATGAGGAATGTAGCTCTATATCTTGCCATCTTCAAGATCTTCTGATACTTTCTGATACTTTCTGATTAGTCGCATTGTACAACATTCTTACCCGGAAATGAAGATGCTGACAGACTGGCAAAGGAAACGGGAAAGCTACCGTAGCTTGAAACAAGCATAACTTATGAAGAGGCCACGAATTTTATCAAGAGCTGATACATACACATGTGAGTAGCAGAGCATCCATGCCACCAAAATAAATGATGCATATTACTAGCTTAGCAGAAGTGAACAAATAGTAATCTTCAGACTTCGCACAGGCCACGACAGATTGGGATACCATGTATTCAATAAACTTGTGATGAATTTACCGTGATACAACGTTAGTTAGTTGCTTATCCTGTTACAGGACGTGGCAATCAACCCCAGCTTTTATTGGCTGTTTGTGATTTTTCTAGGCAATTTTTTCATTCAGTAGTTTGCCATTGCTTTCTGAACGGTACGGCTCTTATACCATTGTTAAAAATCCACACAAAGCGATCTGCTACCAAACCGCCTGCAGCAGGTTTCGAACCTGGTATATCTGGATTATGAAACTGCGTTCATATCCATTAGGCCACAGACGCCGACAACGTTAAAATATCTCCAATTATAAAGATAACATGTAGGGATAAAAATAATGCGTAAGATACTAGGAGACATGCGCGCCTATGCCAGCATTTCCTACCGCCATTGAAACTAACTAGTTAGACATGCAGACGAAACGGTTTACCCTTTTAGACGGGAGGAAAACGGAGATAAAAATCATTATGACGGTCTGAACACGTGTTTGAATCTAGAAAGGCAAAAAGACGTAATTTGTAGTTTAAAAGAAAAAAAATCACGCCACTAATTGACACAATGTAATGAGTTGATAGAATAACGACTTTAGCTCTTGTAAGAGACAGACGTTTCTTTGACGATTTACGGTACTTTGACGTTATAGTTTGAATATAGCGGCAACCGCGTGAACGAACGTTCAAAAACTGATTTCAAAAACTAACCTTGAGAAAAGTAGGTTTTTTCTTAATAATAAGGTTATGAAAATAAAACCTAGCTAGTTTGATAGCCCATCTTAAGCAGAGAAATAATATACTTTTAATTATACAGACGGACAGATAACAAGGAAGATATTGACGAAAGACCGTATCAGTATTGTTGTGCATACTTTCACTAAAGTCAGAGACAAGAAAAGGCAAATTTCAGTAATAAACTAGAAAGTCGGGAGATAGTGGTTAAAAATTTAGGAAGCAGGTTCGTGCAGTTTTTACTTTTAGTCAAAAAAAAAAGTAAATTGTGGGAAAAAGATAAAATGTGACCGACGTACATTTTAAAAATTGAGATGTACTTTTGACTTTTTTTGGGAAAAGATAAAATGTGACCGACGTACATTTGAGAAATTGAGTGCATGTGCAGCCTAACGTTGGTGTCAGTGCAGCCTAACATTGGTGTCAGTGAAGCCTAACATTGTTCTCCAGCCACGGAGAGGAGTGAGCCACCAGACTCCTGTACCAGATCGTCACAGGCAAGATAAGTGAAATCTGGCCTGCTGGAGATTCACAACAAATCCACCATCAACTAAAGAACTAAATATTGAACAATATAAGATTTACTTCATCCCATAAGTCAATGGACAATGATTTTGGTAGTCACAGATTGGACGTGATGACGCCACTCCAACGAAACATCCAGTGCTAGTTCTCCCAAAGACATAATAGATACTAGTAATATTAACCAGTCTTATAATATACCTATGTACACAAATTACATTTTATTATGCCATATATTTATGCATTTCATTAATAAATTCACATCATTACATATGTTCTGACCAAAATAAAACTTGGTTCAGAACTAATAAATTTAAAAAAATTGTTAAAACTAAAACCATAACAACCAGAGTTCTTGTATTTTTATTTGACACTAGTTACCTGTCATGTGACATTATGACGTTCATTGATTGATACATACATTGCCCTTCGGTTCCTCAAGGAGGATAGGGGCTGTCAGCAAATTCATGCCAAGCCTTCCCGTAATGTACCATCCATTCAAGCTCCTGTGTCTTTTTTTGTTTTTGTCTTGTCTATATCCAGTTCTCTTCTCCATGCGTTTTTCGCTCATCTCCTTCTTCTCATATCCTAGGAATTGCAGAACAAGGACGGCCTCGTAGTGCTATCGGCAGCTTTCTTCGGTGTCTACCCTATCCATTGCCAGCGTGTTCTTCTTACCTCTTGTTAAACTTGTTTGGTTGTTGTCGTCAGTTCCACAGTGGTTGTCACAAAACGTTTTGTGCATGTACTTTTGCGTCCTTCTCTCTCTCCCTCATCGTCCGATACTTTGACATATTTATGCCCGTATATCATCACCACCATCACCATCGTTTTCATCATCATCATCATCATCATCATCATCATCATCATCATCATCATCATCATCATCATCATCATCATCATCATCATCATCATCATCATCATCATCATCATCATCATCATCATCATCATCATCATCATCATCATCATCATCATCATCATCATCATCATCATCATTATCAACACCATCATCATCATCATCACATCATCATTGTCATCATCCTCATCATTATACCATCATCATCATATCATCACATCATAATCATCTAATCATCATCATAACATCATCATCATAACATCATCATCACATCATCATCATCATCATCATCACAGCAACATCATCATATCATCATCATCATCACATCATCATTATCACATCACCATCACGCACCATCATCATCACCACCATCACCGTCATCATCATCATTATCACAACACCATCATCATCACATATTCATCGTCATCATATCATCATCACATCATCATCATTATTACATCATCATCATTACATCATCATGACATCATAATGACATCATCACACCATTATCATCACATCATCATCACCACTATCATCATCACATCATCCTCATCACATTATCATCATCACTTCATTATCATCACATCGTCATCATCACTTCATCATCTTCACATCATCATCATCATCACATCGTCATCACATCATCCTTATCAAATCATCATCATCATCACATCTTTATCATTACGTCTTCATCACATCATGATCATCACACGATGATCATCGCACCATCATCATTACGTCATCATCATCACATCATCACATCGTCATCACATTATCATCATCAGATTATCATCATCACTTTATCTTCATCACATCATCATTATTACATCATCATCATAACTTCATCATCATCATCACTTCATCATGAAATCATCATCATCACGTCATCATTATAACATCATTATCACGTCATCATCATAACATCAACATCATCATCATTTCATCATCATTATTACCATCACATCATCATCATCACATCCACATGATCATCATCATCATCACATAAGCATCATAACATCAACATCGTCACATCATCATCATCCCATCATCATCATAACCAGATATCACATCATCGTCATCACATCATTATTATCACATCATTATCGTCATCACATCATCATCATCATCACATCATCAGATCATCACATCATCATCATTACCACCATCATCATCAAATCATCATCATAACATCAACATCGTCCCATCATCATCATTCCATCATCATCACATCATCATCACATCATCATCATCACATCATCATCATCACATCATCATCATCACCACCACCATCATTACCAATCATCATTATCATATCATCACATTATCGTCATTGCATTATCATCACATCATCATTATCACGTCATCATCATCACTACCATCATCATCGTCATCATCAATATTTTCATTTGCACTTCGGACGAAGCATGTAGCCACTACTACAGCTAGTCCCGTTGCAGGTAACCTGTACTCAGCTCACATGCTCATGTAGCGGCGTTTTCTGTGGCAATTACTGTTGTATGATGATGTTGCCAGCTTCAGGCACAACCTCATACTAGTCGTTCTATTGAAACTGCGAGCGATCAATTAGACGCTATTGTTGAGGACAGAATAAGCACCGACCTCCTCACAATACATCTCTATCACACTAAAAATAAAATATTAGTTCAAGGAGCGACAGAGTGTGTACAGACATGGCTAGACGTCGAATTTTCTCACCTCCAAAGATCAGCTCTAGATAAGACCATGATTGTAACTGATCTTGCCTCTCCACCAACAATCACAGGAGACAGGCCTGCCAACTCACAATCTCAGCTAACCATCTTCCCCTCTACTGATCAATTGCACTCCAATAATTGTGCAAAACTAGAGGAACCCAAAGAGCCAAAACGTACGAATAATTAAAAAATACCTACAGATTCCACTAGCCTAACACGAAACACGTCCATCATGTACCAAAGACACTGTTACTAGAAGAATAATGCCTATCCATCATCATTTATACTCTCCTCTTAAACAGCTCCTAGCTATTGAGTACACTAAGGAGCACGACAGTCCCGACGTGCGAAGCCTAGAAGAGGGAACAGAGAAGCGCTGCTGTCAGGCGATGATTACCGTCCTTGAAAGTTCAGTGAGAAACATCATTGCTGAACTCAAACAAGACCTGGACATCTCACTCAAAAGAGAACTTGACGCACTCAGACATGAGGTCAAGTCTCTCAGACAAGAAAAAACAAGGCTGATAAATAGAATAGACCAAATACAAGAACCTTCAGACAGTAAAAACAAGAACGATGGTGTCCAAAACCCTCAAATATCGGGTCATCCAATTACACCACAAATATCACCTGTTCCTTTACCCTCTCAACCTCAAACACCTGTTCCTAAAGACAAAATATGCCCACGACATCACAAGCTTGAAAACAGCCAACAGAATATTAAAAACAAAGAACGAAAAGAAACATCACCAAATAAGACTTACATGATTGAGGTAAAAATTAGTCATCGTACTGAAAACCTACCAAGACAACCCACACAAGTAGATCTCGAAGCAACAAAGACAACGGGACATGAAAGAACACAACAACCAACACAAAAATCCGCTGAAGACCTCCAGCAAGAAGAACATCAATGGCACCAACAACGCCGTCGTGCACGACCTCAGCCACAGCACCATCGACACATACCTCACAACACACATCACATCATCATTGGGGACTCACTGCTAAAAGGTATTCACAGTGACAGAATGTCAACAACGCCAGAGGACATTGTCACAGTAATACCACTACCAGGAGCTGGAATAGTGAGAACAACCAATGAAATCAGCCATCTCAACAGAAAAACTAACATAATGTGGTGGGTTTGATGTTAATACAGTTTGTTGTTAAGAAATCTTAGTGTACTGAATGAGGTCAGCTGTGAAGGTCCCTGAATATAATAAATATTAGAGTAAATTTCCAGGGCACCTTTCTACTACCACCACTATGATCTCATTCAGACTTATTCCAGACAGACTATAAGATGACTACGTTTGGTGTCTAGAGTTATGAAATGTTAGTGTAAGGTTGCATTAACCAACTAAACATATAAACAATTACACAAATTATTTTATTACCTAATACAACACAACAGTACCACGACAATCACATACAAACTACACTTTAAAAGACTATCTTTAGTAAGTCAGTGGTTGAAAGTTTGGTAAAGTTAATATTTTTCAATTTATTGTCCTGAATCTGATTTATTTGGAATCAGGACTGACAATCAATAGTGAAATCATAGAAATTAATTACATCAATCAATTTACACAATGGGTCTTCTGACCATAATACACATATTATTATATAAGGGTGTATTTGTATTATCTAACTGAGGTGACTTCTAGTATACACTGGTTGATTGTTTATTATCATCATCTCTGCATGTTGTTTGTAAGTTTTTGTGGACACTGAAGGAATGTTTTTATCACTATTCCCAGTTTCTTATTTGTAATATAATGTTAGTTGAGCGATCAGGTGCCGAAACATGCACCTATCTTTGTAATATGATGTAGGAATCTTCCTGCACTTCGCTGAACGACAACCTTCAGCTCCCACTTCTTCAAGAATGATGGTGGTTTACAGTTGTCTCCGAAAAAGGCAAGACTGTGGCATGAATATATCGTCCCACTGTAGTCTGGCACCAGTTATTGACAGCAACCAAAACCCTCACAGATGCAAGGAAATAACACAAGTTAACGATGACTAGGCAATAGAATATGGCACATTTTCGATCTGCCCTATGTCCAGGCTTTTCCTATGTTAGAAAATTCTCCGCCTGCTCTCATCGATCTTGCTTTGCACAAAATTTACTTGAAATGGCAGTGAACAGTCCCCGTTTCGTACCAATATCTACTGCTTTGTCCAATGGGACCATGTTTACATTTATTTTTGAATCTATCGTTTCAAATAACAACTTCCAATATGTTTCCAAGGCAAATATATTTTTAGTTTTAGGTCAACCAATCATACTTCGCCTTCCTTTAAAATCCACCCAATCAAATATCCCGTACCTTTTAACCTCATTTACCCAAGGTCGTTTTTTTCAAAACATGCCATAAAAAATTATAAGCAGGCATGATCTTTACTTGACAGTCTGGTCGGGTCCACTATAGTATTATGGCTATAATTAGTTAATTAATGGACTATTTGCGTAACTACTACCATATTCTTTGTCAACAAGTCCTAAGGTACACGAATATACAATTTATATGGGACTAATTGGCTTGGTTCAGAAGTACACAGTTTTTGTTTTCTATGTTAGTGTGTTTTTTTTTTTAGTCTACTACACGTTCAATTCTTTTCCATGTGCTGTCCTCTCTATTTACGTGATAATTACGTCCTTTGAAATAAGAGCTAAGGTTGTTTTTGTGACACGAGTTGTCTACATGTTCTAACTTTTTCCTCGTATTTTGGGGGAAACCCCTAAGGCAAGGCTTGCCCCTGTGCTAGTATTGGCTTTTAGTTTAAAATCAATGCGAAACGAATTAGCATTTCATCTATCCTTTCCCCTCCTCGTTCCACAATGCATTTTTAGGCACATATTTTCTTAGAACTAGGAAAAGTGATTATTTCAAGGACGAATTTGAAAAATTTGCGTACCGTTTTGTTCGGCTATTCGTTAGCAAATAATAATCTGAAGACGTAGGCGATACCAACAGTTCTAGCAGAAAATTCTATTATACTTTCTTATCTTTTCCTTTATGCCCGATATTGTTATATATTAATTTAGATATTGTATTTAGAAATTCACTACACATGTCCTCCCTTTAGAACAGACGATCATATGTCAGTTCCTATTTCTAAATACACATAGATGAATTTACTATCTATGCCTGATGACTACTCTGATGTTCGTCGTACGGATTTCTGCTTAAAAAATCAGCTCCCATATTAGTTTTTCCGGGAATGTACTCTATAGTAAACTGGAATGGCTGTAAGAGCAAAGACCAGCGTAATAACCTAGTATTTTCATGCCTTGCTTGTGAAAGACACACGAGTGGTTTATGATCTGTCTGGATCCTAAATGATTGTCCATATAGATAAATCTGGAACTTTTTTATACCCCAGATGACAGCTAGACATTCTTTTTCACTTGTTGAATATTTTTGTTCTGCTGTATTCAACTTACGGCTAGCATAAGCAACTGGGGTTAATTCCCCATCAAGTGAATTTGACCGTTGTAATAGAGCTGCACCCAAACCGATATTACTCGCATCCGTTCTCAGAATGAATTCTTGACTTAAGTCAGGTAATTTCAAAATAGGCCTGCTTGTGAGCTTTTCTTTCAATTCTTGGTATGCTAATTCACACTGCGCTGTCCAAATAATTCTATCAGGATTTCCTTTGCACGTTAAATCAGTCAATGGAGCACATATGGAGTTAAAGTTTTTTATATACTTTTGGTAAAAACCACATTATGAGACAAAAGATCGCACATCTTTTTTTGTTTGTGGGCTTGGTGCTTTTTTTAACTTCTCCAGGTTCTTGGGGTCAGGGGTCATGTTTCCCTGATGTACTGTGTGGCCCAAGAATTCCATCTCTTTACATCCAACACAGCATTTCGTCGGTCTAGCTGTCAAATTGGTCTCTCTCAATCGATCAAACAACATATTCAGAGAGTTAATGTGTTCCTCAAATGTTTCTGTTGCTATGAGAATATCATCCATGAAGTTGGTGATGCATGGATTCTTCAGGGGATCCAGTAACGTTCTCATCATCCTCGAAAACACACTCGGTGAATTTTTCAGCCCGAATGGCAACATATTAAATTCATAATGTCCTTCCGAGGTGCTAAAGGCTAAATAAGGTTTTACCTCCGGCTTTACTGGAATCTGATAGTAGCCTTTGCTCAGATCCACTTTAGAGAAATATTTAGCTCTATTCAGCCTGGCAAACAGCTGATTTGTATCAGGTAATGGATCCACCTGACCTTCTGTGACAGCATTCAGTTTCCTGTAATCTATACACAGCCTGTGTCCTCCAGAGAGTTTTCTTAACAGAACCACACTGGAACTGTAGGGAGATTCACTGTGCGAGATAATCCCTTCTCTCAACAGATAATCTATCTCCTCCCTTAAAGCTTTTTCCTTAGCGAACGGAATCGAATAGGCTTTCATACAGATTGGTGTTGGGTCTATGAGTTTCATATCATACTGCAATAAATTTTTATGCCCCGGACGGTCCGTTAACACATCTGTATGATTATTCAGAACCTGTTGAACGCTCTCCCTCTGAATTTCCGTTAAGTGTGTGCTTATTTTTACCTGTGCGGCGGTTTCACAGGGATGTAAAGGATATTCATGAGAAGTGAGTGGTTCCTTTTTCATCTCCATTGCAACAGACAAGGTCAGTAGGTGTGTCTCTTCCTGGTTTTCTCTGTCCAGATATTTCTTCAGGAGATTCACATGATAGATTTTCTCTTTCCCTTTCTTATCTATCTTATAATTTGTTCTAGACACCTTCTCTAGAACTGTATATGGACCTTGCCATCCAATTTGCAATTTATTCTGGCTGCCGGGCAGTAGAAGGAGCACCTTCTCTCCCACAGATAATTCTCGATCCTTCGCTTTCTTATTGTAATAGGCAGCATGCTTTTTCCTGGCTTGTCTCAAATTTTCATTGGCAAGTTTCCAGCCAGTTTTAAGACGAGTGGTCAGCTCGTTCACATATTGATATGATGAAGTAATATTTTCTTCTGCCTTTTCATCGGTCCATGTCCTTAACAAGGTTACATATGGACTTTTAAGTTTACATACTTTTTTTTCAAAGCACGGGTATGGTCCCTTCCATTAGAAGCCTTATAGTGATGATTTTTCTTCCTAGAATCATCATTCACAAATCGACCGCTCCCAATTTTTTTCTTGGGGTTTTCTTCCCACTTTAAGTTCCTTGTGAGAGATCTTCTCTCTCTTTTATCTTCCTCCAGTTCACATAAGTCCGACTGAGGGATTTTTGGCTTATTCTGGGGTAAGACATCTCTCTGTACTCGCTGCATAGTGGCCATTGTAAAACATCCAAGTGAAGACTGTCTGTGAAAAGGGGGCTTTCATTCCACTTTGTCCACTTTATTAATTTTATTTTTCCTATCCATTGTCAGGCCTAAGTTTGCCCCGTGGCGTGTCTAGGTCCTGATCAATTTTCCCACTTGTGGGTGTTCCCTCATGTAATAAGCCACATCTTTCTACAACATTCTCAATGTCAAACATTTCATCTGGCCAATCATAATTTTGAGCCACCTTTTGGATGATGGTACCTATTTTCTCATGGTCCCCATCTTTTCCAACATGTAGGCTCCTTATCACATCTGCCCTATATGCCTTTGGAAGAACCAACTGTCCGTGACCAGTGGATCCAGTTCCGGCCTTCCTGTAAATCAAATTGTTTTTCATATAGAAGTCTCCTTTGCCTGGAGGTGTATGACATTTGGGCAATTTCTTAAAACAAGGCTTGAGGGTCTTATCCCCAGCCTGCGCCTTCCTCATCTCATCTGGATGAGTATTTATCAGATTATCCTCCTCCTGTTTAGACTGTGATCTGGTCTGAAGCGTGGCCATGTACACAGGTCTCTTTTTACACACTTCTGTGTTATGGTTGTCCATCCGACTTCAACTACTTCTTTCCTTGGTTAAAGGGTTTTCTGTCATTATATTTCTTTTCATTGAATTGTGAGGTTTTATTATTATAGTCATTGCGTGGCCTATCAAACTGGTGCTTACCTTTTTTCTGGCCTCTATGGTCAAACTTATTAAAGTTTTGAGGTGCCTTAAAATTGTCTACCTGTTTCTTTTTATTTCCAACTACTTCTGCTCGCGCTGCCTGATACCTCCTATCGACATTGAGTAACTCACCCAGCCTCTCTGCACCTTGTTCCATGAGAAACTTTGGCGATACCAACAGTTCTAGCAGAACATTCTTTTATACTTTCTTATCTTTTCCTTTATGCCCGATATTGTTATATATTAATTTAGATATTGTATTTAGAAATTCACTACACATAAGGAAAACAACAGTACACGTAGGGATAAATGACAGCACAAATGGATACACTATTAACCCATTAGTCATCTCCAGAATGATTGACAACTTACAACAAAAATTCCCAAACACATCCATATTAACCCATTAGTCATCTCCAGAATGATTGACAACTTACAACAACAATTCCCAAACACATCCATATCTATCTCGTCAATAATTCCACCCAGCTATGGCCAAGCACGCCAAACTGTAGATATCAACAACAAGGTGCTATATAATTTCTACACTAAACATCACTTTTCTTTCATAAACAACACACGTTTTTTCCCATCAAAGTCAGGTGCACCAAAAACGATGCTATATATAGATCAAATCCACACTTCTAAGCTAGGGACGAGCTACCTAGCCAACAATTTAAAGTTCCCCCAGAGGACACACCACAAACACACGTGTTCGTCAGTCAGTGACACACATTACACACTAAACTCAGTGAATCCCCGCAGAACCCCTCATAACCATTCATCGTTATCCTCAGGTAATACTCATTTATCTAGCAAAGCTACACCTACCCCCATCCCCCACCCTAATCTTTATGACCAAGTGTTTCCCCCATTACCCACACTACAGACACCCCCGCCACTACCTGCTCGACAGACACAACTAGACAGATGGAAAGACTGGGCTACAAGTATGACCGGTTCTTCCTCTACATCAAGTAACCACAACACAGGAACTACAGCTAGGAAATGGGACTTTCTTCATCCTGTCTCTACCCGCCAAGAATGCCACTCTCATAGTTCGTCTGTGCTACATCAGGTTAGACAGTATAGCCCAGAAGTATTGATGCAGGCATTTCAGATGTCTTTATACGACTTTTTAGAACAAAATTCAGCTCACAAACACCAAGCTGTTGCAGATAAATTCACTTAAAAGCTGTATTTCAAACAAGCTTGGAGCTTAGTTCCCAAATTGATGCATTCTCTCCGCCTGCACCTTTATTTATTCGTGTTGAGGAAAACTAGGAAATCCTCATAAAATTAACAAGCTAAGTCACAGCGTGTACCTTTAACTGTCCCGAAAAGATTAATTCTCTACATTGACTGTGGTTGAAGTAAAAATATTCCTTTGTGTTCGGAACAGACTATTTTAAGATAAAAACCACCCTTTTTGCAAAGATTAAGATACTGTAAACAGTGTCCACGGACTTTAGAGAAACCAATTGCAGTGTGCATTTTATAATTTGTTTACAATTTTGTATTAACCATTGTGTACTAATTTTATTGCTTCTTACTCATTCCTGCTCCCTTCATTCTTTCTTTCCTATTGACTATTATCATGTCCGAGGGCAAAAACTCTAATCAAAATATAGGCAATATCAATAATTCATGGCTTAAACTATCAGGGCTTAAAATTGGTCATCTAACCATTACCTGCTTACCTGCTAGGTAAGCTTTCTGAAGTCTCCACCTCTCTCCAACAAAACTTCCACATTTTTGGTTTTTCTGAAACCCGTTTCAATGACAAAATTACAGATGAAGAAATTAGGATTAATGGATTTACCACCATTCGCAGGGATTCTAACAGACAACATGAAACAGGGCTAATCATATACATCTCAACATCTCTTCAGTACAGACGCCGTGATGATCTAGAACATACTGGCATTGAATGTATATGGCTGGAAATAAAACTTCCCAACCTGACCCCCATTTTAATTGGTTACCTGTACCGAAACCCTAGCTCTTCTACTGTATGGTTTGACACATTCTCACGAATGATGGACAACGTTTGGGCTTCTTCGAAGGAAATTACTCTACTGGGGGATTTCAATATTGACCTTCACAAATCGAACAACACGTGGAATGATATCACCATTTCATACAACCTCACACAGTTAGTCAATCAACCCTCGAGAGTAACAGATTCATCATCTACACTAATTGATAATACCTATACGAGAAATTTATTCTCTTCTTCCTGTCTGGCGATTGCTCTTTGCTCTTCTCTTTCACGTTGAGCAATCTCTCTCAATCTATTTTCCTTGTCAATTTGCTTCATCTCACGTTCTGCTTCCTCTTTCTTTAATTCAGCTTTTTTCTCTGCTTCTTTTCTTTCATGTTTTTCCAGTTCTGCCTCAGCAAACTGACGAAGTTCTTGAGATTTATAACCATATTCCCGACCAATTTTAACGAAATGGTCTATAGTAAGCATTTTGACTTTTATCTGTAAGTAATTATTGATAATTACTGATTAAAATAGTCAATAGTAGCTTCAGAGTAATTATTATACTTACTCAACTTAGAAATATTCAATATAAATAATCACAATAGTACTGAACTCTAATGTCTAAGTTCAACTAATAGACAATATTTTGTAACAATATTGTATCTAAATAATACTATATCATAAATAGTTATGATATCTGTTAACTATTATGTAATTACTTCACACAATTAATCTTAATATCCAATAATGTTGGGTATGATTCCTAGTAATTATATTGTTCAATGTACTAAGTCACTCTCTTAGTACCAGAAAAGTATATTAAATAATATACAATGGGTCTATTACCTCAAAGGTAGACTATAAGATTATTTTATTTGGTCAATATATATATTATATTATTATGCCCTAGGCATCTCTTATGCAGTGATAGTCCAAGAAAGTAGCACTACAATTTATAAGAGATGCCTAGGGCATAATAATATAATATATATATTGACCAAATAAAATAATCTTATAGTCTACCTTTGAGGTAATAGACCCATTGTATATTATTTAATATACTTTTCTGGTACTAAGAGAGTGACTTAGTACATTGAACAATATAATTACTAGGAATCATACCCAACATTATTGGATATTAAGATTAATTGTGTGAAGTAATTACATAATAGTTAACAGATATCATAACTATTTATGATATAGTATTATTTAGATACAATATTGTTACAAAATATTGTCTATTAGTTGAACTTAGACATTAGAGTTCAGTACTATTGTGATTATTTATATTGAATATTTCTAAGTTGAGTAAGTATAATAATTACTCTGAAGCTACTATTGACTATTTTAATCAGTAATTATCAATAATTACTTACAGATAAAAGTCAAAATGCTTACTATAGACCATTTCGTTAAAATTGGTCGGGAATATGGTTATAAATCTCAAGAACTTCGTCAGTTTGCTGAGGCAGAACTGGAAAAACATGAAAGAAAAGAAGCAGAGAAAAAAAGCTGAATTAAAGAAAGAGGAAGCAGAACGTGAGATGAAGCAAATTGACAAGGAAAATAGATTGAGAGAGATTGCTCAACGTGAAAGAGAAGAGCAAAGAGCAATCGCCAGACAGGAAGAAGAGAATAAATTGAAACGAGAGGAAATTATTTTACAACAAGAAATGGAATTGGCGCGTATCAAATTGGAGACAGCAAAATTACAAGCACAAAGTGCTGATGCAAACCAGAATAATAACGCACAAAATGGATCGTCATCCAGCCAAACTAAACATTTCTACAACTTTAAATTACCCACTCTCAACTTGAACGTGGACGACCTTTCATCGTTCCTGTCACGTTTTGAACAGACTTGCAAAACAAATCATTTGCCTGAAGAGTCATGGGTACTCAAGTTAAATGAATTCTTGGTTGGTGAACCATTGACGGCTTCTCAAAATGCTGACCCATCAATAGCAAATAACTATGGTGCCATTAAGTCCTTGCTTTTACGAAGGTTTCACCTGGACGAGGAACACTGTAGGTTGAAATTTAAGGGAATTTTACCTGAATCTCCAAAAGATTTTGCAGGATTCATTGCGAACATACGCAATACATTTAATAGATGGGTTGAACTGGCAGAAGTCAACAAATCATACGACAAATTAGTTGATTTACTACTACGGGATAAGGTATTATCTTCGGTTAGCCAGCCATTTTTTGCATATTTGCAGGAGCGTAAACCAGGTACTATGGACGAGTTAGAAAAAAATTCTTTAAACTACTGTTCGGCACATCCGAATGCAACCATTTCTAACTCCTCATTAAGAGAACCTCTACCTGTGGCGTCTAATATGGCCTACAATCATAACAACAAACAAAGACATCACAGTGTAGACAGAAGCAGGTTCCAAAGAAATCACAATGTTAACTTTCAGAAGGGACATAATAATGATTTCAACAATAAAAATGAGTTCAACAGAGGTAGATCACGAGATAGAAATTATTCACCTCAAACAAACTACCACAATGGTCAACATAACACTAATTATAATCGATCACATACTCCCAATAATAATAGTAACTGGAATGGTAATAATCATGGCTCGAGACATCGAGATAATAGTTACTATAGAGGACGACGAGATAATTCTAACAATTATACTCGGAATCGATCTCATTCTCGGGGATCATCTCATTACAACCATAATACAGGGGCGGCAGTTACAAATAATACTACCCCTATAGCTCAGGTCCCACTTGACAATAATACAACACAGTCTTCTGCTGCATGTTTTGCTATTAATTATAATGTGGCAAATAGTTGCCAACAATGCAATCTTATTTTTCAGAAGGCGAAAGAAACAGTGCTTAACTGCGGACATATTACACCAGAGGTAGGTCTTGCAGTCAACGATGGAACAGGCCTACTAATTTTTAACAGGGGATTAGTTAATGGATCCGTCGTCTCAGTGCTGAGGGATTCAGGATCCACAACGATTGGTGTACGACAGTCGCTGGTACATCCTAGCTGTGCAACGGGGGAATATGTCCGTTGCATGACATTTGGTGGAACTATTGAGTTTTACCCCACAGCTATTATTCATGTTAAAACACCTTTTTTCACAGGGAACGTAAAGGTATGCATGCTTCAGAATCCAATTGCAGACCTGATGTTGGGACGCATCCATGGTAGTAAGGATTGTTCCCCACAGGAAATTAATGATTGGGAAAAAAAAAATTTGCATTCTTTTAGCAACGCTAACGCTGTTGTTGATATGGCTACACTTCGTGCCAACAACATAAATACATGTGGCACAGCAGTTTCCAACTTCACTCTCAGTACTATCCTGGAAATTGATGAAGATGATAGATCTATTGGACAACATACTAAGGATATAACTGATCCTAATAAAACTGTTGACGTTGTCAACATTGACAAAAACATTATGAGGAAGAATAACAGGTTAAATAATAATGCTGGACTTAAAAGGAAACATAAAGTTAACACAAATAATTATGATGAAAATTTTTTTACTTTGCCCAGTAAGGACAGGTCTACGACATGTAGGAAACTTAATACCTTTGGTGATGATAGGTATCATCCTCAGTCCAGTCAGGATGATACGACATCCAACAGAAAGACAATGTCGGTGTTGAAAGGGAAGGTTAATTCTTTGACAAAGAATACATATCATCATTGTCCACTATTTCGTGACAATGATACTACATATATTGGGAAAAGTGCGTATTCTCGCACAGTGTTAGTGCGAAATCTGCCGCAGGATACTACATAGCAGGCACTTAGAATTTTTTTTGATTATACAGCAAACGTTAAGTTTGTTCGTCTTCTGCCATCATGCAATGGGCAGAATAGACAGGCGATGGTTACATTTCGTAACAATCGAGACGCTCGTTGGGTAATCGAGCGTGATAATGGTGTTTATTTTCATCACCGTTATCTAAAGTTACAATTAGTACATGATTCTGCGCCACGCAGATAATGGTGTACGCTCACCCTTTTGTCTTATTTCTTGATGACTCAGCTCTAGTCAGTCATCATTTCTTTTCCTTATTGGTCATTTATTCTTATACGTCTTAGATATCAAGGGACACAAAAAGATATTTCATATTAACATGCTCAAGCAATTTCATACACGTCCTGAACACTTACAGTCAATTTTTCATGAACTAGATGACAACACTGTATCTACTTGTTATTATTCTAACTTATCTGTCATCCAGGAAGAAGAATCTTCTTTTCCTGAGGTACAGTTACCGTTAGCGGTACCAGTAGTTCAACCTACTGAATCTTGGCGGGATGTAACCATCTCTTCAACGATTACACCGCAACAGCGTCTACAGATTGCTAATCTATTACAATCTTATCCAGATGTATTGACCGACGTCCCGGGTCGCACATCGGCTATCAGTCATGACATTACTCTCAATGATGATATACCTATTCGTGTACATCCCTATTCTGTTCCTTTACATTTCCTTGCTAAAACTACTAAGGAACTTGAACAGATGTTGTCTCTGGGAATCATTGAGACTAGTAATTCGCCATTCTCTTCTCCATTAGTGATTGTCCGGAAGAAGGACAATAACATCAGACTATGTGTTGATTATATAAAATTAAATGCTAAGACTATAGTTGACAGCGAACCACATCCACTTATCGACGACTTACTGCCACGTCTATCCAACGCAACTATATTTAGTAAGATAGACTTAACTAAAGGTTATTGGCAGATACCACTGACCGAAAAGGCTAAGTACTACACCGCATTTTCCACTCCACAAGGTCTATACCAGTGGAATGTGATGCCTTTTGGGCTTGTTAATGCGCCAGCTACCTTCATTCGCCTGATGCGACAAATTTTATCAGGTAGACCAGACGTTATTACATATATTGACGACATATGCTTGTTTAGTTCGTCGTTTGAGGAACATGTTTCGGGACTTAGATATGTTTTCGACACTCTAAGGAATTATCATCTAACTGCTAAACGTACAAAGCTGCAAATCGCGTGTAATGAGATAACCTTTTTGGGACATATCATTGGATCGGGATATATCCGAACGTTACCTAGTACAGTCTCCAAAATTCTAAACATAGCAGTTCCTCAGACGAAGAAACAGGTCAGGAGTTTGTTAGGACTTGTTCAATATTACAGTAGATTCATACCAAACTTGTCATCCATCACGGCTGTATTGTCTTCATTGTTAAAAAACGACATGCCGGTGAAGGTGACATGGACTGGTACATGCAATGAAACTTTCACAAAATTATAAATTTGTTCTCGCATGAACCAATTTTAAGACTTCCCGATGCTTCCAAAAG
Source organism: Oreohelix idahoensis (assembly GCA_024509875.1). NCBI lineage: Eukaryota > Metazoa > Mollusca > Gastropoda > Stylommatophora > Oreohelicidae > Oreohelix > Oreohelix idahoensis. The sequence goes on along the minus strand of JAMPIV010013047.1, from coordinate 197,918 downwards.
ATTTTTCTTACGAACAGATGCTAGTAACTACGGCATTGGTGCATGCCTGCTCCAGAACCATGATGGCATTCTACATCCTACCTTATATATATCAAGAAAGCTAAAGCCTGCAGAAACAAAGTATTCAACAGTTGACAAGGAACTTTTATCTGTGATATGGGCAATAACTAAACTTGAAAAGTTCCTGCTTGGTGCTCCCTTCACCATACAGACGGACCAACGTGCTGTAGCATCCTTGCGTCGATCTAATCATAAAAGCCAGAAACTCGCCAGATATGCAATCATCCTACAGCCATTTGAATTCTCCATTGAACATATTCCTGGCACTGAAAACATTGTCGCTGATGCGTTATCACGTAATCCTATTGACGACGAATAATCAACATTAACATTCCTAAAACATATCAACTATAAAGGAACTAACCTTGCCTTCAATTTAAATTTTATAAACACTATATGCATCACAGAATTGAACTAAAAGACAATCAAGGTATACATATTGTCATTGAAACTTCGTCTAACGTCCATACACGATATATGAATATTCGTTGAACAATCATGGAACAATATCTGACGACAAGTCGAACTTATTATCCTATGTGCACTTAATTCTTGGATGCTGGGATAAATGACATTTCTTTCCAACGTAAACGTTTGAACATTTTTGCCTAAAACAATTCATCAGGATCAAGACTACGGATGGATCATCATATCCTATACTAATTAATTAGTTAACTTAACTTCTTAATTGAATTATTATCAATAAAATGAAATGTGAGAAAAAAATGAAATGAAGGAAAAAAAAAAGAGAACGAAATATAAAAAGAAGAAATTATGAAAAGAGAAAATAAATCTCACACAAGTATTAGATTAATATTTTTTTTTTTTTTTTAATGTACCTATACATTATTTAGTTAGTTAAATTAGATAGTTATTATTCACTAACACTTAACACACAATTAAGTTAAACTTATATTCGAATTTCTTTCTATTTCTTCTCACTTATTTTGTCTTTTCTTCTCACATAACATCGCGTTACATTAGAACCTTAATAATTTAACTCTTAGTTTAATTAATTAATTTAATGTTAATTAGTCAAATTAATTCCTATATGACATACTAATACGACAGACCTTACTTTAATTTAATTCTATCATTCACTGTTAACATTGGACATTTTATTTAGTTGATATAATAATATGTATAATTGATATATAATGTGATTAATGTTAGATGACTATGACAAATAGTTAGTTGACATGACCGCAACACGGTTCTACTCAGAACATCGTCGGCCATATGTCACAATTGTGTTAAATTTTTTTGAAAAATTGTTAAGTCGGATAGATATTGAAAAAAAAATCTATCGATTTTTTTTCCCCCCGGTGTACAGGGAATTGTTACGGTATATGATATTAACGCCGTCTGCTAAAGGTTATCAGACGTGCAATTGTAAAGGTTAAGGCATTTAATATATTGCGATAGATGTTTCAATTATTGAACGCTCCATACACGATCGATTATGACGTGTATAGCGTTGTTTGGGTCACAGTCGGTAACTAAGAAACGCTACCCTTTGTTACTTGACCGCCAAGCTGAATAGCTGCGTTTTTCTAACCTTCCAATTCAATGGCATGATATAGCCATTTATATATGCATTTTTTGATGGACCAGGGTCAGTCCTAGAACTCTATATGAGAGGGAAAATTATGGAGGTTAGTATTTAACTAGAATTCTCAGAAGGAGAAGAATAATCGTCAAATTCGTATGAATATATTCAGACTCGCAGTCTCACTGTCGGCAGGTAGCCATGTCTAGCTGCGCGTGCATATAGCTGTGATGTTCTGACGACAATACTGCATTGTATCCTTAAACGGACATTGACACGTAAACCAGCAGTCTACGTTATTGATTAATTTATGCATGACTTATATGGACTTATGTTCTACCCCTAATTGAAATGATCATCATGTGTGTACAACTGTGAATTAAATGTATGGACTCAATGAAATGACTTATCAAATCAACCGGCAGATTTCGCACTAACACTGTGCGAGAATACGCACTTTTCCCAATATATGTAGTATCATTGTCACGAAATAGTGGGGCCTGATAACATACCTTTATATTTGTTTCATATTAATTTCATATTAATTTACTGTTTACAGGCCTCAGGTTTCCCTCCCTTATTTGTAATAAATGTTTGTACAATACCAAACCTACCCACTATCCTGTTCTCACTGTTCTAGTCTACTATCATTTACTGGACACAGTATTAAGGTCCTAAGGGTCTTGTTGGATTCGGCCTATACTGCTTGATAGAAATACAACAGAAGTGATTGCGTCATTAATAGGCTGAACTGCCCATGGAGGACTTCTGGTGTCGTGTATTGTGGTTCGCACTATTGACCTGCCATTGAAACATCATTTTTGATGATGCGTAGATGGCAGAGCGGATAGTGTGATTCGCTTGCATGGCTAGGCGGGGTTGTCGTACGGAAGGTCCAGTGTTCAAATCCTGGGTAAGCCACTCATGTCTGTTGTTTTTCTGTTGTCTGGTGTTCTACTTCTTTATTTCCTGCGAGTGCCTGATAACATACCTTTATATTTGTTTCATATTAATTTCATATTAATTTCCAGAAAACATTATAGAATGCACAGTCACACAGACAGCATTAAGTGACCACTATCCTATTTGCTGTACCTGGACGAGAAAAGGATTCAAAGCACATAAAACGGAACACATCACCGTCCATTATATGAATTTCAAAAACTTTAACGTTCAATTATTCCTACAAGACCTACAAATATCTCCTCTCTCATTCGTGTACCAACTTTCGCATCCAGAAGAAGCCATAACATACTGGACACAAACTTTCAACAACGTATTCCACAAACATGTTACTATAAAGCAAGTTCGTGTTAAAAATATCAGAAAGACCCCATGGATAACAAACGAAATATTATCAACAATGAAAGAGCGGGACGAAACAATATGTGCTCACAGATTTCAGCAGGTATCGGATGCTTAGAAACAAAGTACAATACCTCATTCGTCAGGAAAAGAAACTACATTTCAGAAAGATGATTCAAGACAAAACAAACAGTAAAGAAGTCTGGTCAGCCATTAGAACACTAACACACAAATCAAAGTCATTAAACTCTTTACCAAAAAAGCTGCTCCCTCACGGCTACTCATTTTAGTAACCACTTCAAAACAGAAATTAACCATCTCAAGTCAACATTAAAGCCAATGAACTGCGATATTAGTAAATTGACAGCCTTCTGCAACACTGAATATACCATAACAGATCTTAGAGATATTCCTTTTCTAACAGTACATGAAGTTCTCAAATATATCTTGGCATTAAAAAACAACAATCCATCTGGGCTTGATAGTATCAACAATACGATTCTACGTTACGCTGCACCCATCATCTGCGACTCCTTAACCTATGTTAAGGACATCATCATCATCATGTTACAACCAATTGTGGTAAAGTGGGATGTTATAAATATTTATAGGGGACTTAGTGTACTGGCTTAGATCAGCTGTGAAGGTATCTGTATCTAATAAGTGTGGTGTATTACAGATGACCTTACTTTGCTATCACATTTAGACCTCAGTCAGAATTATTCTGGAATATTGTGATGACTACGTTGAATGTCTAGGGTTATGAAAGTGATGAAGTGTATGTTCACAACAACCAACAAACAGATAAACAATTTAATTTAATCCACAATACTTTACACTACTGTGACACTCACACACATAGAACACCCTATAAGACTATCTTAATAAGTCAAGTGTAACTTTTAAAATATGTATTAATTTCTTTCAATAATAGATATCCTGATTCAACTACAAAGTGAACCAGGAATCACAATCAAATGTAATTACAAGTTGTATGTACAAAATTTATAGATAGGATTTGTGTATTGACATATATTATTATTATTACAATATGTGTGTAAGTTGTGATGTAGTCCTATGAGGTAATACTGGCTTTTTCAAGCTAGGTGGTTGTTTGTCATCACGACTTCAAGTGTCTGTTTCTGGTGGAAATAGTATTGGAAAAGTTCACAGTTCCTGTCATTTGAAACAATTAATTGTCCCTCTTTATTTAATATACTGTCAATTTTAGAGGGGGGCGAGGGGTACATAAGATTGAGCTGCTCTGGTCAACGACTCTTATCTTCTGTGAGGGCGGCAGGAAACAGTCTCCTCTGCTCGCTTGCTTCACCGTATTCTTGAGAAACACCACTGGTCGCTATCTTGACCAAGGAGTATGCTATCAGCCTCTGGATTCAGCAAAACTCAGACCAGGTGCTGCTTTAATAGTTTAGTACCACGGTCCCTGAAACAAGAAGGTCGTACCTCCTACTTCAGAACTAATTTATAATCTATTTCCACACTGAAACACAATACATAACAAACACAGAGTTCAGCGCTGTAGTCCAACTGCTAGCTTCATCTGAAACAATTTACACCAGTATTCCTCTCCCTAATGGTTACAACGCCTCTGCAATTCCAGCATTATTTCCTTCTATTCAATAAGATAGTTGTCATAGTACTATTTGGCAATCCCGTGCAGTTTCACTCCTCTGCGACAAGTTTTGTTCATGTTGGAGCAATATCTAGGTTTTGCCTTTTGTTTATTACTGAACCACACACATACAGACATACATTATCAATTCACATTCAATTTTCATCAAAAAGATATCAAATGTCTAGCTTACCACAATTCATGGAAATAATAAACAAATACGTTGACTGGCGATGAATATGGCACAATTCCGATCTGCCTCTGTCCCAGGCTTTTATTTAGAAAAATATGAGCTGGATCTCAACGCACTTGCATTTACAAATTGAATTTTCAAAAAGTGGCATTGAACTGACGCTCCTAATTGACTATATCAAATGGTCTAGCCAATGGGGCCATGTTTACAAAAGCATTTGAAAAAAATGTACCCTTTCCATCGTTTCCATTAACAACCAAAATAGTATTTGCAATCGACTAATCATGTTTAGCCTTACATATTATTCTAGCCAATCAAATCGGACTTAACATGGTGGCCTCATTTTTTTCTAAAGCAGTGTCCAAACACGCCATTATGAGCAAAAATGATCCTGTGTTGTCTGACAGCACCACTCTAGTATTATGGCTATAATTTGTTAATTATTAGACTAATTGCTTAACACCTAACATATTCTTTGTCAGCAAGTCCTAAGGCACCCAAATATATAAGTTTTAAGGGAGCTAAGTGGCTGCGTTCAAAATATGTATTTTCTAGGATATTCGTGTATTTGTTTTTTTATTTTTTATGTTTAGAACCGCCACCTGTCCTGCCTTTTCGACTGTTCTGTCAGTATAATGTCAGGATTTCAGACGTAAAGCAGTATTGTGTCATGTTTCCTAATAAGCATTAAACATGTTTTCAAAACCTAACCGTGTATTGGTAGTGTTTTTTGTCACTGTTTATTTGAGAAAAAAAATCAAGCCTGCATGCCTTTCGCGGGGAGGGTGGCATTATTTTATATCGCGCGACTGCGTGTTAGTGTTGCATGCGTTCCTCAGTACATCCCTCTCTCTCTCTCTATCCTAAGTCCATCTGTCTTTTCGTTTATGTTAACGTAGTGTATATAATTCATTAATGCTAGTATTTGTGTATCTAGGTCATTAAGCAGCTTGCGTATCTCAAGGTTTTCCAAGAAACACAGTACTAGTTGTATTTTTAGAAACGCGTGTAGTTTTATGCAGACGGAGCAGAAAAGGGGAATTTCTTGTTTAACTAGCATGACGTTTTATAACACATGCGTACGCTATAGTGACGGCACGGTTCTTTACCAGTCTTCTTTCCTTTTATTGAATTAATTCGTTAGGCTTTACATTTACTTTTTAATTTAAATATGTGGATTTAGAATTTCTCAGGACACCAATGTATTGCACACAACTACTTCCCCACAGCATTTAAATCTGCCAAAGTGTATCCTCTCTATAAATCTGGCTCACATAGCGATCCCAACAGTTACAGACCAATATCCCTTCTATCATCTCTTTCAAAACCACTAAACACATTTACAACACCACATTTCAACACTTAACAACAATCAAACTGATCAGAGCCAGTCAGGTTTCAGACCAAACTTACCCTCTGACCTGTTCTTACTGTTCTAAGTCTACTATCATTTACTGGACACAGTATTAAGGACTTTGTCTTGTTGGACTGGCCTATACTGTATAATAGGGGAACAACAGAAGTGATTGCGTCATTAATAGGCTGAAATGCCCATGGTAAACTTCCGGTGTTATGCATTGCGGTTCGCACTAATGGCCTGTCATCGAAACATCATTTTTTGGTGATGCGTAGATGGCAAGGAGGATAGTGTGATTCGCCTAATATAAACAACGAAGGTTATGTCCTAGTTGGCTAACCTCTCTTCGTGACTCGTACGACGGCAATCCATATATTATTACAATCCAATAAACCGTAAAGGATGAAGCCTTGAATCCTTTATAATATTAAAATACTTTCGGTGAAATTCCCCGTTGATCCATTATAGCACCCCTTTGCAGAAAGGTGCTAGCTAGATGCCAACGAAGGATGGTGACACGAAAGTTCAAGTAAACAATTCACTTCTTACCAAAACTGGTTCGGACTTACGTGTAGTGTAATCCGACAATGACTTCTACCAAGAAGACATTGTACCAGAAGAATAACTAACCCAACACACTGGGTATATATAGGAATATAGGCAACAGACTCAATGTCTGGCTTGAGATGCTGGCTTTCATTTTTTAACCTCTGACGTCATCTGCCTTGCTTGGACACAAGCGCGCACGAATTCCCCTACACCAAATTGTGCATATTCGTGCGTGACAGAAGACATTTATAAAAACTAGCATCAACATAAGTTGGTGCGTACTCACACAACCGAAGTATAACCTGATGACCACCCGTGAGTGTTTAGAATACAATAAAGGAGGCATCACATACCTTTATGTTTGTCTCATATTAATTTACAGTTTACAGGCCTCGGGTTTCCCTTCCTTACGTGTTATAAAACGTTAACATTGAATACTAACTTGTATACATTGTAATTTATTTTAAAACAGAATGCATATTTTAAAGTGCAACTTATTTTATAAATCTAAAAATACATTAATCTAGTTCTCAAAAGAATCGTCAATGACCCAGTGGGTATTAATTGATGTGTTATTATATAAACTTTAATGTGGCGATATGTTTAAAAGTTTAAATTTCAGGCATATGAAATCTCACTTTGCGTGCCTTTTCCATTGCAAATGTTGCCACCAATTCATTCAGGTCAAATGCTGTTGCTTGGGCATGTTCAGCTGATAAAGTTGCTAAGCCAACTAGTCTCTTTTGCAACATTATTGAACGAATGTAAGTTTTTATACGTTTGAGCTTTGAGAAACTGCGTTCACCACTTGCCACTGATACTGGAAGGGCGAGAAGGATCCTTAGAGCAACAGAAACATTAGGCACATTATCCAGGTGGTTTTATTTGCAGTGCAAAGAGAAGTACTCCTTGTTGCGTCATAGACTTTGGAAGCCTTCAAGCTATTGTTATAAGTTCACAGCACAGATCTGCAGCGTCAGTATCTTTGTTTCCTTTGTGCATCAATGATTTTTCCAAATTCTTGCACGCCAAAAGTACATCTTCAGTAGATTTTTAGTTGATGCTGTATTTATCACACAGGAAGCCAAATAAGGAATTATATTGTTGTAGCTGTTGGAATATCTCTTTTACAGACTGTATGGCCATGTCTAAGACAGCATAGTAGAAACCTACTTTGAATGTCTGTTGTGGATCTAGCTGTGCCTCTTCTTGGGTTTCATGCTCAAACTGCCGATTTTTTTGCCTTTGGTAGTATCTCTAGCCCCTTTCCAATCTCAGTAACATCTGTCAAAACTTGTTGAAAACACTCATCATACCTGCAGCTTACAAGGTAATTCTTTGTCGCTTGCAGTTGGCTTGAAGTTGAATTTAAATCAGCTTCTTTAATTTTAGTAGCTTGCCGTAGCTCACTAGAAAAATGAATATATTTAATAAATACGATTAAGATATGACTATATTTAACAATTCTAATAGTTGATTACCTTCAAGTGTGATAACATTCTTTACAGTTTAAAATAAAAGTAAACTATAATAAGAACTTCAAAAGATATTTTTTTTAAAGTACACGAAAACTGCACAAACACGCTGTGACTCACTCGATGACGACATGACATAATGTATCCCAGCTTTGAAAAACATGTTGCCAAATAAGAAGAAAAAGATATTTTTGTCTTAGACGAAAATATCACTAAAGTTAAAAGAAAAACATATAATAAGCATAAATAAAAAACAGAATATAGAACACTTTCATAAGACTTTATAATTGGTTATTTTCCATAGCACTGTTGTGGGATTTATCTTCAAGTAAAAAATATATTGTCAGCTGCATTTTTTTTAAACATAGGTTTAAAAAAAAACTAATCTGTATAAAACTGTGCCCATCAAAGGTCAGTACTACGCCCCTCAAAGGTCAATACTGCGCCCCTCTGAGGTCTGCGCCCTAGGCGGCTGCCTAGTTTGCGTAATGATATTACCGGCTCCCCATGTATCATATCCAGCACCATCGTTTTCTCTTCTTGTTTCACTGATATATGTTTGATTCTTTTCAACTATTCCCGGGTGGTGCTGTTATTTTTGCATTTTAATCCTAGTCCGTGCAAGCGCCCATTTTTAAAAGTCTGTTACTTTATGATTGTATTTTTTTGTTATTGTCCATGTTACATAACCATACAATAGAACTGTGTAAACATTTAAGCTGAAAATTCCTACATTTGTTTGTTGGCGTTGATTTCTTTTGATGTCCATGTATTTCCGAATACAATGAAAGCTTTTTTTTTCGTGTTGTGTTATAAAGTGAATAGATAATTTATAAAATATGAAATTAATTTATTTAGATTCTTGTGAGATTATAGCTCGTTAAGAAGAAAGACTGCGTAGGACACCGAGATGAAGTCAGAAAGCGAACACTCTCACGTAGATAGAAGTATCCCAATAATTCTAGAGCTTACTTCCAGGATCCATTGTGACTCTCTAGCATTAGTATCCAGAAAAAGTAAAGGATAGGTAATACATATAATAAGGACCTCACACTTCAAATAAGAAGAAATACATCTATATGAAAACACTAATATGAGTGATGAATTGACTACTCCTTGTTAAAGTTTTACACACTTCACATTATTCTACGTTTCTTATTTACTGTCTCAGAAAAAATTAAACACGGTGCGTCTATCACAGATGAGAAGTATATATATATATATATATATATATATATATATATATATATATATATATATATATATATATATATATATATATATATATGTATATATATATATATATATATATATATATATATATATATATATATATATATATATATATATATATATATATATATAAGGGGATTGACATAAGTCTAGGGCCTGACCATGAAGGAGTCACAGGAGGAAGATAAAACTTGGCACATTTAAAGTTCATCATATTTGCACTGAATGTGTGAAATACGCGTTTGTTTCTTCAATGGGTTTTCCCGCTACGGTGCACGGCGCAATGTACCCTATTGACAGGATCTGCTGCTCCAAAGATTTGACAAAACAATGGAAAAGAAGGAGGCCAGAGTTGTGATAAAATTTCTGATATCTCAGGGAAAAACACCTACAGAAATATACAGGGAGATGGAACCAGTGTTTCGTGATTCTTGTCCTTTATATACTTTGGTAAAAAACTGGTGTCAACACTTTAAGTGCGGCCGCTCAAATGTTGCTGATCTGCCAAGATCTGGTAGACCAGCCTCAGAGTGCAACGATGAAAATGCAACAAGAGTGAAGAAAATCATTGACCAGGATCGAAAAATGACAATTGTGGAGATAGCTAGTAGAGTAAAACTAAATGAAAGAACAGTTTATAGAATTTTACACAACAGGCTGAACATGAGAAAAGTGTGTGCACGCAGGGTTCCGCGACTGTTGACACGTGAACAGAAGCAAACGAGGGTAAATTGCTGTCAACAGTTGCTCAAAAAGTGTCAGTCAAAACATTTTTTGGAGACCATGGTGACAGTAGATGAGACTTGGGTACACCATTATGACCCCGAATCCAAAATTGCCTGCATGCAATGGAAAACCCCGGGCTCCCCAACACCTGTCAAGCCGAGAGCGCAGAAATCTGCAGGAAAAGTGATGCTGACTGTTTTTTGGGACGGCAAAGGTGTCCTTTTGAAAGATTATCTGCCTCGTGGCAACACAGTTAATGGACAGTACTATGTAGATCTTCTCACCAAACTAAGAAAGGTTGTGACCAGGAAACGAGGGATAAAGCGCACTCAAAATCTTCCTTTGCTTCAAGACAACGCGCCCTCTCACAAAGCACGGCTTGTGCAGTTAGCAGCCAACGATTTGAATATTGAAATTCTTCCACACCCACCATATTCTCCAGATTTGGCTCCATCAGACTTTTTTCTACTCCAAAATCTTAAAAAACAGCTAAAAGGAAATCATTTTGACAGCGATGAAGAGGTTATACTGGCATCTGATGACTGGTTTAGTTTGAAAAATAGGGTGTTCTACTCCCAAGGTCTTTTCAAGGTCAAGCAGAGATGGCAGATGTGTGTCAATTCAGACGGTGGCTATAGTGAAAAGGAATAAACACTATACACAATTTCAGCTCTCTGTGACATGTCCTTCATGGTTAGGCCCAAGACTTATGTCAATCCCCTTGTGTGTGTGTATATATATATATATATATATATATATATATATATATATATATATATATATATATATATATATATATATATATAGTTTTGTTTTTGAGCTTCAGTTTCCGTTCATGTCATCTTTGTTCTGCTAATTTTTTCCTTCATTATAAAATTAGTCGGGGCACAGCAAAAAATATGTTAAAATTACGTGTCTAACACCACTACCAATTTCACGTAGCATGCGGAGCAACAATATTTATTTTGCACTTGCCTATGCCGACAAGCGTCTTCACTCCGGTTGTTATTGCGAACATCTTAGTGCTGCGTGTGTGTGTGTGTAGTATGATAATTTTTCATCATGCTATTTTCGTCGAATATCGTGTAAATGTTTGTTTTGGTTGGCATTTTACTCATCCACTAATAATTTAATTACTGTTATCACAAACTATATTCGCGGATAACAATATAACGTATCTCAAAAATGTGGAGTTGCTTGCAAAGTTTCATCCAGCAATGAAACATCATGCGAGAAGGATAAAAGACACAAAGTAAACACTTAACATTATTTTGGTAACAAATGTGTAGAATTAAATCATCCAACTGTTAGGGCGCAACTGTTAAAAGAGAGAAAAATGTAGAGCAATTAACGGATGGGGCGTTTTATTCTGAGTATTGTTCAGGAGACTGGCCATAGCAATGCAGAGATTAAATAAAATGAAGAACCTATGGCATAACACCAGCAAATTAATAAAAGTAAAACTTCTGAAAACGTGCATCTTTTCGGAAGCAACGTATGGATGTGAATCATGGACCATTACACAAACATTCAAGAAAAAAGTCGAATCTTTCGAAGCAAAGTGTTACAGAAAAATTATCAGAACATCTTGGACCAAGAAGAAGAAAAATATAGACATCCTACACGACCCTAACATCGAGGAAAACTGGCTCATAAACAATATCATGTCCCGGAAACTGAAATACTTTGGCCACATTAAACGTCATAGTGGTTTAGAAAGAGCAGTGATAGAGGGAATGGTACCTGGAAGGCAAGGCAGGGGCCGACCAAGACGACGGTGGACACAGGATATTGAAGACACCTTAAATACGACAATGGGGGAGGCGGGGGAAGGCTGGCTAGAGATCAAGAGTCTTTCAGGCGGGCTGTGATGAGAGCGACGTTCTGTAAAGGACATGCTATATGATGATTGTTCTGTTACTATTGACTGCACTATAGACATTTCATGCAATGAAGAGATAACAATGACAGTTCAAGTTGTGTATATTTCATTGTCTCAAGTATTTCTTGCTTTGTTCATCAGGTTGGAATGAGTGAAAGTATATATGAGTGTTGGAGAGACGGAAAATGGCTGCCTTAAGACAGTCTTGTCTGTTGTATTCTTAATTCATTGTCTGTTTCCACAACGTTGTCTACATTGATGCCAAGATCTACTTATGAGTCTACAGCATGCAAGGATGTACATACAAAAGCGATACGACTATCATTTGTTGCATTTATTATCATAATTGTTGTTTTGCTCATGTGCAATCTATCTAATACAAAATGGCTGTGACATCTCATCAAGTATTCACAAGTTTATGTTCCATGTATTTTATCGGAGTGACAGCAGCAATGTTTATTTACGGCTCGTATAATTAGAAAGCAGTTTTTTTATTGCATTTAGATTAACTCTTTCTTTCATTTCTCTCTTTGAAAATAATTTTGTTTGTCCCTTGCAAGGATATTGCGGTCAAAAGTGAGGCGGTTTCTTGCCCTTTATTCGAGGAAAACATAAATTATCGTTTATAGTTGTGATCGGTAGACATAAATTATCTGTTTTAGTTGTGCAAGGTAGACATAAATTACCTGTTTTAGTTGTCTTAGCAACACCTGTTTTGAAACTTCCTAGAGAAAGTTTTTTGTTGGAACTTGGAATGTACGCACGCTATATGCGTGTGGAAAAGTCAGAGAACTAACACATGAACTTGTAAGATACTCGTGGGACATCCTGGGCCTAGCAGAAGTCAGATGGACAGGATTAGGTGAATCAATAACGGATGATGGTCACAAATTTTGGTTTAGTGGAGATGAGTCCAAACATCAGCATGGAGTAGGTTTTATTGTACATAAGATAGATTGAACTCTGTCATCAGCTGCACCCCAATAAATAGCAGGCTTATCACCATACGTATTGCAGCACATCCAAAGAACATCTCCATCATACAGGTATATGCCCCCACTACTGACTATGAAGATGATGCGATTGATACATTTTATGAAAATCTGGATGACACAATTAAGATAATTCCAAAGAAAGATCTTCTCATCGTGCTAGGTGATTGGAATGCTAAAATAGGGCCAGATGCATACGGTCAGAGGGCTGGCAAAGTGGGGAAATTTAGGACAGGAGAAACCAACGATCGAGGACTAAGGCTACTAGAATTTGCCAGCAACTATAAACTAACCCTTGCAAATACACTATTTCCTCATAAGTTATCAAGAAGAACAACGTGGCATGCCCCGAAAACTGAGATACATGGCCAAATTGATTTTATTCTTGTATCCAAAAGATTCAAGTCCAGTATTAATAAAGCCAAGACTAGGACTTTTCCTGGCGCCGACATTGGTAGTGATCACGACATGGTATTAATGACGCTCAAGCTTAAACTCAAAAAGAACTATAATCAAAACAGATGTTCTCAGTTAAGATTCAATTTAGACAAACTGAAAGATCCAGAAATCGCGGGAATCTTTGAGGCAACTGTTGGAGGAAAATTCGCAGCTCTCAACTTTTTGGAGGAAGATATCAACTCAATCACAAAGAACATGAAAGACGTGCTCATTGAATCAGTGTCATAAATTTATTTGAGATAGATCTTAGAAATAGTGGTCCCGTTAGAGTGAAGAATGATGGTGAAGGCTCTATGATAGAAAGGGATAGGAAAGAGATAGTTGATTCACAAGGGGTGCTGGGAGAGTAAGGACAGTCTAAGAAATCTGGTACTCTTCTCCGATTTGCCTGTCTTACGACAATCTATTTTTTTTCCTCAGTAGACTCCTAAATCTCTCCTGGCTAAACAATTATTTGCCAGTTTCCAAACACTCATGCGCACACACCAAATTGGTGCTTCAAACACACAGACGCTACGTAAATACAAACTACGTAGAACAAATATGGGTAATAAGGCGTGGGTCGGCCAACACAGTACTAAAAGTTTTATGGTGTTTATTTATCATTTAAACCAAAATCACAACATTTATCATGGTACAGGCAATAATCATAGTTACAGAAAATACAAATAACAAGGTGGGGGTGTTTGAAGAGTAGTATCAAATATGCCCTTCCCGCTTGTATGGACAAAGAAAAACCCAATCCAAAGACAGGTGGTGGTTATCAGAAATAGATAATTTAACCCAACAGTAAATTAATTTATACTGATAAAAGGGGTTACCATATTATGTATGGGAAGGGGGGGGGGGGTGGGGGTAGGAAACAAGTCCTATTACTCTATTCCCTTTACTAAGCAGATTTAGGGAGGGTAATTAAACAAAGTTAAGAAATCCCACTTGAAGAGAACAATACAAGGAATACAGAAAAAAAGGTATTTACCAGGTAAAGCAAATTATAATGTTTGCAAATAAATCTCATTCATTCATGCACGCTCGTGATGGCCAACACACATTTTCTCACACACACTTACCGATCGTGGAATCTGGCACTCCATAGATAAATACACATACAGTAGTAAGTATTCAATAAATGAATGCGTTCTGTTCTTCGGTTTCCAGCCCCAGATTTAACGGGTTTAGGCGTTTAGCAAAGTGTCACGAAATCGTTGGAAGGTGAAGCCTTATTGTGTCTCTTTGATTTTATATATAAAGTTTCTATGGGATGGCACGGTCACAGATACAGGTATGAGAATGGTGTGGTCTCTTGAATTTTCGCCGCTGATGGTGAAAGAACTTCTTAAGCGTGATGACAACGACTGACCCGTGAGGTGTGTTTTTTCCTTTCGGGGTTTTTTTAAATCCAGTGAAAAAATATGGACTGTCAGTGTTCAGGACACATATAATCTTTCTCACAGTAGAGCAGTAAAATAAAATATATCGCTACTGGCAATGTTATTCTCCAGTTTATCTTTACAGACTTAATTTTATTGATGATTTTTTTAAATGTTCTTGGGTTTGCTTTCTTTCTGGTAACTTCAGACAGCGGGACCCCAACAGGATGGCCACAATATTAAATTTAAACTGTTCATCAAATCTCTGGAGGTTTTTTAGAACCGAGTCTGGAGGACTCTATATAATTGCTGGGACGCAAAGGTTTATGATCACCCTATGTGGAAAGTAGAAAAACATGAAATCATACCGCAAAATCGAATAATATTCTAACGCGCGATAAATTTACCGTTAAGACTATTATATACACTCGCGTATTCAATTATATATTTAAGAAATACTTCGCGAATCTAATGGTTAAAAACACAAATATATATAGAACTTAACTAAATTAATTAGTTATAAATTCCTTCGCGACTTTAAAAGTTAATTTAAGCATCTATTATCTTTGGAAATAGTGTAATAGATATATCATTAAATTTACACCTAGAAACTTTTGAGATGGGTTTAATTTAATAGATTTAAATTAACACAAAATCCAGTGACATAAAATGAAAGAACTAGACGACTGATCACTTGAAACTAATATATTATACCGTTAGCACAGAATGACTTCACTCCAATATAGCCGAAAAAAATCCAGAGGAAATCTAGCAGGATTCAGCTATAAGCTAGTGTTTCTGTAAATCTCTGGCAAACGAATGATAAATTGCATTCTTCAGTGGTCTCTATATATATTAAATGAAATGAAAAATCGGGGGGATACGTGAAAATGTCACACCTTATTTGAACTCACGGAACTATCGTGCTTCTGTGCCGCCAGTCCAATCTCTGGACTTCCCTGTCCGTCTCGTCTCTGCCATTCTGCATGAGGATGTGAAATGCCGGCGAGAAGCTGCTTCGTCTGTTATGGGCCCATCCTTGCCATTGATCGTATGCCGCCTTCCTCGTTGGACTCTGATAACGCCCCACTGGGCAGAAGTACTGGCAAAGGTAAGGAAAATAACTGCTATTAATTGCTCTAGAGATAGCAGTGGGCGTGGTTTAACCTCCCCTAAGACGATGCGATCTCCTGGATGCCCAGATGATAACAGTCTACATATTAATTATCCAACGTGTTAAAAATCCACGTAGAAATGATGCATTCTAATTTTCCCAGGTGGTAGAGTTCCACGTTGACGAAAAAAATACAATATTCAGGGGTACTGATGTTATTCGAGGGTGCTACCATATCATCTAACAATTCAGGGACAGCTGAGTTTCATCGTCACAATTGTCCCCTCTTTTGAGACATAAAAACATCTTTTCATGTTTCGTTTATGACAATGAAGCTGCCCTGATCGGTAGCTTTTGGATGATTGGTATCTTCGATTTCGTCCTCTTCCTCCGTAGTCCAGTTTTTACTCATGAAATCAGCCCCTACATTCTGTCTTCCCGGAATGTATTCCACTTTGAAGGAGTAAACGCTTAATAGCAAGGCCCAACGCATGATCCTTGCGTTAAATTCCCTATTTGCGCCTAGAAAAGCTAAGGGAGCGTGGTCTGTTTTCACCGTGAAAGATGTCCCGTAGAGAAACTCATGATGGCGTCTTATGCCGTCAATCAGAGCAAGACATTCTCTTTCAACTGTGCTGTAGTTACGTTCAGCCTTATTTAATTTTCGACTGCCATATGCAACTGGCAATAACATATTCGGGTCGGTGTCATCTGTTTGCAGCAGTGTTGACCCGATGCCCTGACCTGACGCGTCGACCCGCAATACAAAAGGTTTCTTGAGGTCAGGTAACCTCAAAATGGGGTATGCAGACAACTGTCCTTTTAAAGTGCTGTACTCGTGTTCGCACTTTGAATCATAAATAACCTTATCAGGACGACCTTTCTTTGTAAGGTCAGTCAGGGGTGCAGTAAGTCCGTTGAAATTCTGGATGTATTTTTGATAATACGCACATAGTGATAAGAAAGAACGGGTGTTTTTTTTCGTTCGGGGCTTTTTTGCTGCAACCATTTTCTCAACGTTCTTCTTAACAGGCCACATGCAGCCATGAGAAATAGTATGCCCCAGGAAGTCTAGCTTTTCAAACCCGATGAGACATTTGCTAGTTCTGGCTGTGAGACCAGTTTCCTGTAGTCTCCTGAGGAGCATAGCAACCGTAGCAATATGTTTGTCATAGGTTTCCGATGCAATTAGTATGTCATCCATGAAATTATGGATATGGGGACTGTGCAAAAGTTCTAAAAGCTTCCTCATCATCCTGGTGAATACTCCTGGTGCGTTGTGCAATACGAACGGCATCACATTAAATGTGTAATGTCCTTCACTAGTGCTGAAAGCCAACAAAGGTTTAACTTCCTCCTTGACTGGTATTTGGTAATAACCTTTACTCAGGTCAATCTTGGAAAAAATTCTTGCTTTGCTAAGCTTGGTGACCAACTCAGAAACAGTCTGGAGAGGTTCGGGCTGGAATTCCGTTACAGCGTTTAGTAACCGGTAATCTATACACAGCCGAACTTCCTTATTGGGCTTCTGCAACAGTACTACACTCGAACTGTAAGGAGATGTCGACTCGCTGATAATTTCTTCCTGACGCAGCTTGTCTATTTCTACGCGAAGTGCATCAGCTTTAGCATACGGAATGGGGTAAACTCTGGTTCGAACAGGGGTCTCGTTTGTTAATTTCATATCAAATTCTATGAGATTTGTTCGACCAGGTACATCCGTTAAGACTGCACTGTACTGTTTTAGTAGCGCTCTGGTTTCTGTCTGTTATTCTTCTGAGAGATTGTCGCCGAACTTGACATCTTTAAAGGATTCTGTATGTTGCAATGGGTACTCCATGCAACTATCATCATCTTCCTCGTCTTCCGTTGCTATGGCGACCGCCAGGAGATGCTCGGAGGACGGCACTGGTCTTTCCAAATATTTCTTTAGCAGATTTATGTGAAAGACCTTCTCCTTTCCTTTAATGGAGATCTTGTAATTGGTGCGTGAGATCTTTTTAAGGACGGTAAACGGCCCTTGCCATCCGATGCGAAGTTTATTGTTTCCGGTTGGAAGTAACAACAAAACTTTCTCCCCTGGTTGGAGTTCTCTCTCTTTTGCAGCTTTATTGTATCTTTTAGCATGTTTTGCGCGCGCTTTCTTAAGGTTGGTTGTAGCTAGATCCCATCCTAGCTGTAGCCTTTCCTTGAGCTCAGATACATATTTGCTTGCAGAGACGACTGTCTCGTCAGCCTTTTGGTCTGTCAGGGACCGAAGTAAGGCTTCTAGTGGCCCCTTAATAGGTCTGCTGAATAAAAGTGTAGCCGGCGGGAAACCCGTGGATGCTTGGGGAACCTCTCTGTAGGCGAATAAGGCAGCAGATGTATATAGGTCCCAATCTTACGGTTTCTCTTGAGCCAGCTTACGTAACATCATGGTGAGGCTGCCATTAAAACGCTCCACGAGCCCATTTCCAGCCGGATGGTAGGGACTTGTGTGGATGTGTTTGGCCCTCAAGATCTTAAAGATCTCCTCCATTAACAGGCTACGGAATTGGGATCCATTATCCGTCAAAACTTGTTGAGGGAATCCCAACCGTGTAAAAATTTGCACGAGGGCTTCTGCGACATGCTTGGAATCCGTGCATGTTAGCGGTATAGCTTCGGCCCACATTGTGCAAGTGTCGACTAAGGTCAGGATGAACCTGTTCCTTCTTTTGGTCCTTTCCAGGGGTCCAATGATGTCGACAGCAACCCGTTCAAATGGAGTCCATACTATTGGCATTTGCCCCATAGGTACTGGAGATGTCAAGTGCTTGGGTGCTACACGTTGGCACTGGGCGCAGGATTTCACATACCTGATAATCTCAGAGTTCATTCCCGGCCACCAATAGTGGGTTTTTATTCGCTCAATAGTGGCGTTTTGTCCCATATGTCCGCTAAAGGGAAGAGAGTGCCCCATTTCTAAGATCTGGCTTCTGTACTGCATCGGTACTAGGAGCTGGTTATTCCCTGTATCAGGGTCGCCAGTTTTACGATACAATACGCCACCCTTCGAAAAAATGTCTCCGTGGTGTCTGGGGTCCTTAGCCATGTTCAGCTTTCTAAAGCAGGGCTCCAGAGTAGGGTCCTTTTGTTGCGCCTCCTTCAGTTCATTCGGCAACAAATTTGCCGCAGGCTCCCTCTCCTTTTTCGTTTGCCCTCTTGTGGTTACCGCTGCCACAATCGGCTCTTTTGGTCTCCCAACAAACACATATCTACATCCCAGGATAACTGGGTAGATAGGATCATCCATTATGGCTGCTTTAATAACACCTCTGACAAAATCAGAGTGTATTTCTACCAGTGCGATAGGAAGCGTCCTGGGTGCGTCACTCTTAAAAACTCCACATAGTTTGACGGTGTCCTCTGTCTCCTGACCTGGTTTGACTAGGTGCCTGGCGACAATACAGTCAAAAGATAATCCAGTGTCAAAGAGACAAGTAGTTGAGGTAATGTTCAAAATTACAGTTCCTCGCGTTGAGGGTCTGTCCCCCTCAGGTTGAGAATCACTGACATTGGCTCTTCCTTGCGAGGCTGTATGAAAGCATCCAATGCGGTTTGGCCCGGTGTGCTTGCCCTGATCAGACGTCCCTGCTGTAGGGGTCTTTCACTTGCCTTGACCTTGGTGGCGTCGCTGCCATGTAGGCTTTGCAGGTTGATCAGAATTGTTTTTATTTGGGGGATATCGGGTTTTGTAGAATTTCGATTTTTCTTGAGGAGGTCTCTGGGTATTAGTTTATCGTTGGTTATAATGCTGGGAGGAATTAGAAGAATAGGATGACTGCTCTAGGTTTTGTTTTCGAGATGGCTCATCTGTGGGTTTTCGTTTAGTGCTGGGAATTTCTGCCATTGCGTTTGTATAGCGTTCCGCCTTATTGAGGATGTCCTCAAGCCTGACTGTTCAGCCAAAAATCTACGGGTTTCGTTTGACAAAGTTGATTTTATCTGTTCCACAAGAACAAGTTCAAGAATTCCCTCATATGTAACAGGTAATTCTGATAATTCAAAGCACTTTGTCAAATAGCCCGTGAGACGTGAAGAGAACTTGGGAAATGTCTCCGTGCTCTCCTTTCGGATGTTTCTGAACATTTGCAGAAATTTTCGGGAGGTCATCTCAGACCGCTCCAGCAAGGCCTTCTTTAGCATGTCGTAATCATGTTGGTTGCTTCCCAGCTTTGTATACACGTCATAAGCATTACCTTTTAATGCCGTTGAGAGTTTAAGGCACCAACGGGAACTCTCTAACCCATACAGATTTGCCAACTTCTCGAATTTCTCTAGGAAGGTGTCAATTTTCTCATTAGGGCTAGGGAAAGACTCTAAAGCAAAAGACATCGCAGTTAATTGGGCAGATTGGGTGCTGGAGAGATCCGTTGACTGAGACTGGGGTGAAGACGGCTCTCTATTATTGGAAGTAGAAGCACCCCGACTCTCTAAAGCCTTAAGCGCCAATTCGTGCTGTCTCTCCTTGTCTCTCTCCTCACGTTGTCTCTCCTTCTCTCTTTCCCTCCTAGCTTCCATCTCTGCCTCAATTTTCTTGTGTTCCAATTGACGATCTTCCGCTTCTTTCCTCTCTGCGTCATATCTTTCAAGTTCCGTGTTTACAAACAGGTTCGCGGCATCTCCCTCTAATCCTGTCTCCTTCGCCTCCTGTCTCAACATGGATCTAATCTTAATTATTTCTGCCATGTCAAAGAACTGGATGCTTCTAAGACTAGAGTATAAGAAGAAGAAACAAGAAGGGGGAAAAAACTCTAAGCCGCTTACGAGAAAACCACAAAGTATAAATTTACTTGTGATACCTCCTTCCTTGTAATGTGCTAACTTATCGCTGCTATTATCTGTCAATTAAGACTCTTAATGCAGGCGACTATGCCACGTTAAATGGTAAGTCAAACACTAGAAAAAAATCCACTTTTACTATCATTAGAGCAAAATTTATATTAAAACAATTTAAAGGGAAAAAAAATTTCCTTAAAATTTTAATTCTCCGCCACAAAACTCCGCCCGCCGAAGTCAGTTATGAGAAGAGACGTTATTAACTTGACTTTAAAAAAATCAGAATAAGGCGTCTTTAGCTTGGCTCAATTCCGCTAACTTCAAAACCTTTGTGACTGTTTTCACAATCACGCGATCCCAGCAATCTTATAAAATTTTTATTAACCAATTTTCTCTGCCAGAGAATAATTAAAGTAACGAATTTTTGTTATCCGTAACTCTCTGTTGCTGTGGAAAAAACAATCCTAGGACAGTCTATGAAATCGGGTACTCTTCTCCGATTTGCCTATCTTACGACAATCTTTTTTTTCCCTCAGTAGACTCTTATATCTCTCCTGGCTAAACAATTATTTGCCAGTTTCCAAACACTCATGCGCACACACCAAATTGGTGCTTCAAACACACAGACGCTACGTGAATACAAACTACGTAGAACAAATATGGGTAATAGGGCGTGGGTCGGCCAACACAGTACTAAAAGTTTTATGGTGTTTATTTATCATTTAAACCAAAAACACAACATTTATCATGGTACAGGCAATAATCATAGTTACAGAAAATACAAATAACAAGGTGGGGGGGGGGGGGGGTGGTTTGAAGAGTAGTATCCAATATGCCCTTCCCGCTTGTATGGACAAAGAAAACCCAGTCCAAAGACAGGTGGTTATCAGAAATAGATAATTTAACCCAACAGTAAATTAATTTATACTGATAAAAGGGGTTACCATTTTATGTATGGGGGGGGGGGGGGTAGGTAGGAAACAAGTCCTATTCCTCTCAACTGTTTTCCCTTTACTAAGCAGATTTAGGGAGGGGAATTAAACAAAGTTAAGAAATCCCACTTAAAGAGAACAATATAAGGAATACAGAAAAAAAGGTATTTACCAGGTAAAGCAAATTATAACATTTGCAAATAAATCTCATTCATTCATGCACGCTCGTGATGGCCAACACACATTTTCTTACACACACTTACCGATCGTGGAATCTGGCACTCCATAGAAAAATACACATACAGTAGTAAGTATTCAATAAATGAATGCGTTCTGTTCTTCGGTTTCCAGTCCCAGATTTAACGGGTTTAGGCATTTAGCAAAGTGTCCCATAATCGCTGGAAGGTGAAGCCTTATTGTGTCTCTTTGATTTTATATATAAAGTTTCTATGGGATGGCACGGTCACAGATACAGGTATGAGAATGGTGTGGTCTCTTGAATTTTCGCCGCTGATGGTGAAAGAACTTCTTAAGCGTGATGACAACGACTGACCCGTGAGGTGTGTTTTTTCCTTTCGGGGTTTTTTTAAATCCAGTGAAAAAATATGGACTGTCAGTGTTTAGGACATATATAATCTTTCTCACAGTAGAGCAGTAAAATAAAATATATCGCTACTGGCAATGTTCTTCTCCAGTTTATCTTTACAGACTTAATTTTATTGATGATTTTTTAAAATGTTCTTGGGTTTGCTTTCTTTCTGATAACTTCAGACAGCGGGACCCCAACAGGATCGCCACAATATTAAATTTAAACTGTTCATCAAATCTCTGGATTTTTTTAGAACCGAGTCTGGAGGACTCTATATAATTGCTGGGACGCAAAGGTTTATGATCACACTATGTGGAAAATAGGAAAACATGAAATCATACCGCAAAATCGAATAATATTCTAACGCGCGATAAATTTACCGTTAAGACTATTATATACACTCGCGTATTCAATTATATATTTAAGAAACACTTCGCGAGTCTAATGGTTAAAAACACACACATATATATATAGAACTTAACTAAATTAGTTAGTTATAAATTCCTTCGCGACTTTAAAAGTTAATTTAAGCGTCTATTATCTTTGGAAATAGTGTAATAGATATATTATTAAATTTACACCTGGAAACTTTTGAGATGGGTTTAATTTAATAGATTTAAATTAACACAAAATCCAGTGAAATAAAATGAAAGAACTAGACCACTGATCACTTGAAACTAATATATTATACCGTTAGCACAGAATGACTTCACTCCAATATAGCCGAAAAAATCCAGAGGAAATCTAGCAGGACTCAACTATAAGCTAGTGTTTCTGTAAATCTCTGGCAAACGAATGATAAATTGCATTCTTCAGTGGTCTCTATATATATTAAATGAAATGAAAGATCAGGTGGACACGTGAAAATTTCACACCTTATTTGAACTCAGGGAACTATCGTACTTCTGTGCCGCCAGTCCAATCTCTGGACTTCCCTGTCCGTCTCGTCTCTGCCATTCTGCATGAGGATGTGAAATGCCGGCAAGAAGCTGCTTCGTCTGTTCTGGGCCCATCCTTGCCTTTGATCGTATGCCGCCTTCCTCGCTGGACTCTGACAACGCCCCACTGGGCAGGCGTACTGGCAAATGTAAGGAAAATAACTGCTATTAATTGCTCTAAAGATAGCAGTGGGCGTGGTTTAACCTCTCCTAAGACGATGCGATCTCCTGGATGCCCAGATGATAACAGTCTACATATTAATTATCCAACGTGTTAAAAATCCTCGTGGAAATGATGCATACTAATTTTCCCAGGTGGTAGAGTTCCACGTTGACGAAAAAAATACAACAATATTCAGGGGTACTGATGTTATTCGAGGGTCCTACCATATCATCTAACAATTCAGGGACAGCTGAGTTTTATCGTCACAATCGTCCCCTCTTTTGAGAAATAAAAACATCTTTTCATGTTTCGTTTATGACAATGAAGCTGCCATGATCGGTAGCTTTTGGATGATTGGTATCTTCGATTTCGTCCTCTTCCTCCGTAGTCCAGTTTTTACTCATGAAATCAGCCCCCACATTCTGTCTTCCCGGAATGTATTCCACTTTGAAGGAGTAAACGCTTAATAGCAAGGCCCAACGCATGATCCTTGCGTTAAATTCCCTATTTGCGCCTAGAAAAGCTAAGGGAGCGTGGTCTGTTTTCACCGTGAAAGATGTCCCGTAGAGAAACTCATGATGGCGTCTTATGCCGTCAATCAGAGCAAGACATTCTCTTTCAACTGTGCTGTAGTTACGTTCAGCCTTATTTAATTTTCGACTGCCATATGCAACTGGCAATAACATATTCGGGTCGGTGTCATCTGTTTGCAGCAGTGTTGACCCGATGCCCTGACCCGACGCGTCGACCCGCAATACAAAAGGTTTCTTGAGGTCAGGTAACCTCAAAATGGGGTATGCAGACAACTGTCCTTTTAAAGTGCTGTACTCGTGTTCGCACTTTGAATCATAAATAACCTTATCAGGACGACCGTTCTTTGTAAGGTCAGTCAGGGGTGCAGTAAGTCCGTTGAAATTCTGGATGTATTTTTGATAATACGCACATAGTGATAAGAAAGAACGGGTGTTTTTCTTCGTTCGGGGCCTTTTTGCTGCAACCATTTTCTCAACGTTCTTCTTAACAGGCCACATGCAGACATGAGAAATAGTATGCCCCAGGAAGTCTAGCTTTTCAAACCCGATGAGACATTTGCTAGGTCTGGCTGTGAGACCAGTTTCCTGTAGTCTCCTGAGGAGCATAGCAACCGTAACAATATGTTCGTCATAGGTTTCCGATGCAATTAGTATGTCATCCATACAATTATGGATATGGGGACTGTGCAAAAGTTCTAAAAGCTTCCTCATCATCCTGGTGAATATTCCTGGTGCGTTGTGCAATACGAACGGCATCACATTAAATGTGTCATGTCCTTCACTAGTGCTGAAAGCTAACAAAGGTTTAACTTCCTCTTTGACTGGTATTTGGTAATAACCTTTACTCAGGTCAATCTTGGAAAAAATTCTTGCTTTGCTAAGCTTGGTGAACAACTCAGAAACAGTCTGGAGAGGTTCGGGCTGGAATTCCGTTACAGCGTTTAGTAACCGGT
Organism: Oreohelix idahoensis; assembly: GCA_024509875.1. Taxonomy (NCBI): domain Eukaryota; kingdom Metazoa; phylum Mollusca; class Gastropoda; order Stylommatophora; family Oreohelicidae; genus Oreohelix; species Oreohelix idahoensis. The sequence continues at coordinate 173,110 of JAMPIV010013047.1, read as the reverse complement.
AATCTATACACAGCCGAACTTCCTTATTGGGCTTCTGCAACAGTACTACACTCGAACTGTAAGGAGATGTCGACTCACTGATAATTTCTGCCTGACGCAGCTTGTCTATTTCTACGCGAAGTGCATCAGCTTTAGCATACGGAATGGGGTAAACTCTGGTTCGAACAGGGGTCTCGTTTGTTAATTTCATATCAAATTCTATGAGATTTGTTCGACCAGGTACATTCGTTAAGACTGCACTGTACTGTTTTAGTAGCGCTCTGGTTTCTGTCTGTTATTCTTCTGAGAGATTGTCGCCGAACTTGACATCTTTAAAGGATTCTGTTTAATGCAATGGGTACTCCATGCAACTATCATCATCTTCCTCGTCTTCCGTTGCTATTGCGACCGCCAGGAGATGCTCGGAGGACGGCACTGGTCTTTCCAAATATTTCTTTAGCAGATTTATGTGAAAGACCTTCTCCTTTCCTTTAATGGAGATCTTGTAATTGGTGCGTGAGATCTTTTTAAGGACGGTAAACGGCCCTTGCCATCCGATGCGAAGTTTATTGTTTCCGGTTGGAAGTAACAACAAAACTTTCTCCCCTGGTTGGAGTTCTCTCTCTTTTGCAGCTTTATTGTATCTTTTAGCATGTTTTGCGCGCGCTTTCTTAAGGTTGGTTGTAGCTAGATCCCATCCTAGCTGTAGCCTTTCCTTGAGCTCAGATACATATTTGCTTGCAGAGACGACTGTCTCGTCAGCCTTTTGGTCTGTCAGGGACCGAAGTAAGGCTTCTAGTGGCCCCTTAATAGGTCTGCCGAATAAAAGTGTAGCCGGCGGGAAACCCGTGGATGCTTGGGGAACCTCTCTGTAGGCGAATAAGGCAGCAGATATATGTAGGTCTCAATCTTACGGTTTCTCTTGAGCCAGCTTACGTAACATCATGGTGAGGCTGCCATTAAAACGCTCCACGAGCCCATTTCCAGCCGGATGGTAGGGAATTGTGTAGATGTGTTTGGCCCTCAAGATCTTAAAGATCTCCTCCATTAACAGGCTACGGAATTGGGATCCATTATCCGTCAAAACTTGTTGAGGGAATCCCAACCGTGTAAAAATTTGCACGAGGGCTTCTGCGACATGCTTGGAATCCGTGCATGTTAGCGGTATAGCTTCGGCCCACATTGTGCAAGTGTCGACTAAGGTCAGGATGAACCTGTTCCTTCTTTTGGTCCTTTCCAGGGGTCCAATGATGTCGACAGCAACCCGTTCAAATGGAGTCCATACTATTGGCATTTGCCCCATAGGTACTGGGCGTGTCAAGTGCTTGGATGCTACACGTTGGCACTGGGCGCAGGATTTCACATACCTGATAATCTCAGAGTTCATTCCCGGCCACCAATAGTGGGTTTTTATTCGCTCAATAGTGGCGTTTTGTCCCATACGTCCGCTAAAGGGAAGAGAGTGCCCCATTTCTAAGATCTGGCTTCTGTACTGCGTCGGTACTAGGAGCTGGTTATTCCCTGTATCAGGGTCGCCAGTTCTACGATACAATACGCCACCCTTCGAAAAGATGTCTCCGTGGTGTCTGGGGTCCTTAGCCATGGGCAGCTTTCTAAAGCAGGGCTCCAGAGTAGGGTCCTTTTGTTGCGCCTCCTTCAGTTCATTCGGCAACAAATTTGCCGCAGGCTCCCTCTCCTTCTTCGTTTGCCCTCTTGTGGTTACCGCTGCCACAATCAGCTCTTTTGGTCTCCCAACAAACACATATCTACATCCCAGGATAACTGGGTAGATAGGATCATCCATTATGGCCGCTTTAATAACACCTCTGACAAAATCAGAGTGTATTTCTACCAGTGCGATAGGAAGCGTCCTGGGTGCGTCACTCTTAAAAACTCCACATAGTTTGACGGTGTCCTCTGTCTCCTGACCTGGTTTGACTAGGTGCCTGGCGACAATACAGTCAAAAGATAATCCAGTGTCAAAGAGACAAGTAGTTGAGGTACCGTTCAAAATTACAGTTCCTCGCGTTGAGGGTCTGCCCCCTCAGGTTGAGAATCACTGACATTGACTCTTCCTTGCGAGGCTGTATGCAAGCATCCAATGCGGTTTGGCCCGGTGTGCTTGCCCTGATCAGACGTCCCTGCTGTAGGGGTCTTTCCCTTGCCTTGACCTTGGTGGCGTCGCTGCCACGTAGGCTTTGCAGGTTGATCAGAATTGTTTTTATTTGGGGGATATCGGGTTTTGTAGAATTTCGATTTTTCTTGAGGAGGTCTCTGGGTATTAGTTTCTCGTTGGTTATAGTGCTGGGAGGAATTAGAAGAATAGGATGACTGCTCTAGGTTTTGTTTTCGAGATGGCTCATCTGTGGGTTTTCGTTTAGTGCTGGGAATTTCTGCCATTGCGTTTGCATAGCGTTCCGCCTTATTGAGGATGTCCTCAAGCCTGACTGTTCAGCCAAAAATCTACGGGTTTCGTTTGACAAAGTTGATTTTATCTGTTCCACAAGAACAAGTTCAAGAATTCCCTCACATGTAACAGGTAATTCTGATAATTCAAAGCACTTTGTCAAATAGCCCGTGAGACGTGAAGAGAACTTGGGAAATGTCTCCGTGCTCTCCTTTCGGATGTTTCTGAACATTTGCAGAAATTTTCGGAAGGTCATCTCAGACCGCACCAGAAAGGCCTTCTTTAGCATGTCGTAATCATGTTGGTTGCTTCCCAGCTTTGTATACACGTCATAACCATTACCTTTTAATGCCGTTGAGAGTTTAAGGCACCAACGGGAACTCTCTAACCCATACAGATTTGCCAACTTCTCGAATTTCTCTAGGAAGGTGTCCATTTTCTCATTAGAGCTAGGGAAAGACTAAAGCAAAAGACATCGCAGTTAATTGGGCAGATTGGGTGCTGGAGAGATCCGTTGACTGAGACTGGGGTGAAGACGGCTCTCTATTATTGGAAGTAGAAGCAACCCGACTCTCTAAAGCCTTAAGCGCCAGTTCGTGCTGTCTCTCCCTCTCTCTCTCCTCACGTTGTCTCTCCTTCTCTCTTTCCCTCCGAGCTTCTATCTCTGCCTCAATTTTCTTGTGTTCCAATTGACGATTTGCCGCTTCTTTCCTCTCTGCGTCATACCTTTCAAGTTCCGTGTTTACAAACAGGTTCGCGGCATCTCCCTCTAATCCTGTCTCCTTCGCCTCCTGTCTCAACATGGATCTAATCTTAATTCTTTCTGCCATGTCAAAGAACTGGATGCTTCTAAGACTAAAGTATAAGAAGAAGAAACAAGAAGGGGAAAAAACTCTAAGCCGCTTACGAGAAAACCACAAAGTATAAATTTACTTGTGATACCTCCTACCTTGTAATGTGCTAACTTATCGCTGCTATTATCTGTCAATTAAGACTCTTAATGCAGGCGACTATGCCACGTTAAATGGTAAGTCAAACACTAGAAAAAAATCTACTTTTACTATCAGTAGAGAAAATTTATATTAAAACAATTTAAAGGGAAAAAACAATTTTCCTTAAAATTTTAATTCTCCGCCACAAAACTCCGCCCGCCGAAGTCAGTTATGAGAAGAGACGTTATTTACTTGACTTAAAAAAAATCAGAATAAGGCGTCTTTAGCTTGGCTCAATTCCGCTAACTTCAAAACCTTTGTGACTCTTTTCACAATCACACGATCCCAGCAATCTTATAAAAATTTTTTTTACCAATTTTCTCTGCCAGAGAATAATTAAAGTAACGAATTTTTGTTATCCGTAACTCTCTGCTGCTGTGGAAAAAACAATCCTATATTTATTTTGTGTGGTCGACCCCAAGTACTAAAAGCGTTGTCTAGGGGGTGTAATTATTTTTTTTATTCCCTAACTACACAAAAACAACTCACGCACACTCTATCTAGAGTTTCTAATTTCTAGATCAGACTCAAAATCCAATAGAGCGACCCATTTATTGTCGTAAATTTATTTGAGATAGGTCTTAGAAATAGTGGTCCCGTTAGAGTGAAGAATGATGGTGAAGGCTCTATGATAGAAAGGGTTAGGAAAGAGATAGTTGATTCACAAAGGGTGCTGGGAGAGTAAGGACAGTCTAAGAAATCGGGTACTCTTCTCCGATTTGCCTATCTTACGACAATCTTTTTTTCCCCTCAGTAGACTCTTAAATCTCTCCTGGCTAAACAATTATTTGCCAGTTTCCAAACACTCATGCGCACACACCAAACTGTTGCTTCAAACACACAGACGCTACGTGAATACAAACTACGCAGAACAAATATGGGTAATAGGGCGTGGGTCGGCCAACACAGTACTAAATGTTTTATGGTGTTTGTTTATCATTTAAACCAAAATTACAACATTTATCATGGTACAGGCAATAATCATAGTTACAGAAAATACAAATAACAAGGGGAGGGGGGGGGGGTTTGAAGAGTAGTATCCAATATGCCCTTCCCGCTTGTATGGACAAAGAAAAACCCAGTCCAAAGACAGGTGGTTATCAGAAATAGATAATTTAACCCAACAGTAAATTAATTTATACTGATAAGAGGGGTTACCATATTATGTATGGGGGGGGGGGGGGGGGAAACAAGTCCTATTCCTCTCAACTGATTTCCCTTTACTAAGCAGATTTAGGGAGGGGAATTAAACAAAGTTAAGAAATCCCACTTAAAGAGAACAATACAAGGAATACAGAAAAAAAGGTATTTACCAGGTAAAGCAAATTATAATGTTTGCAAATAAATCTCATTCATTCATGCACGCTCGTGATGGCCAACACACATTTTCTTACACACACTTACCGATCGTGGAATCTGGCACTCCATAGAAAAATACACATACAGTAGTAAGTATCCAATAAATGAATGCGTTCTGTTCTTCGGTTTCCAGCCCCAGATTTAATGGGTTTAGGCGTTTAGCAAAGTGTCCCGAAATCGCTGGAAGGTGAAGCCTTATTGTGTCTCTTTGATTTTATATATAAAGTTTCTATGGGATGGCACGGTCACAGATACAGGTATGAGAATCGTGTGGTCTCTTGAATTTTCGCCGCTGATGGTGAAAGAACTTCTTAAGCGTGATGACAACGACTGACCCGTGAGGTATGTTTCTTCCTTTCGGGTTTTTTTAAATCCAGTGAAAATATATGGACTGTCAGTGTTCAGGACATATATAATCTTTCTCACAGTAGAGCAGTAAAATAAAATATATCGCTACTGGCAATGTTCTTCTCCAGTTTATCTTTACAGACTTAATTTTATTGATGATTTTTTTAAAATGTTCTTGGGTTCGCTTTCTTTCTGGTAACTTCAGACAGCGGGACCCCAACAGGATGGCCACAAGATTAAATTTAAACTGTTCATCAAATCTCTGGAGGTTTTTTAGAACCGAGTCTGGAGGACTCTATATAATTGCTGGGACGCAAAGGTTTATGATCACCCTATGTGGAAAGTAGAAAAACATGAAATCATACCGCAAAATCGAATAATATTCTAACGCGCGATAAATTTACCGTTAAGACTATTATATACACTCGCGTATTCAATTATGTATTTAAGAAACGCTTCGCGAGTGTAATGGTTAAACACACACACACATATATATATATATATATATATATATATATATATATATATCTATATATATATATATATATATATATATATATATATATATATAGAACTTAACTAAATTAATTAGTTATAAATTCCTTCGCGACTTTAAAAGTTAATTTAAGCATCTATTATCTTTGGAAATAGTGTAATAGATATATCATTAAATTTACACCTGGAAACTTTTGAGATGAGTTTAATTTAATAGATTTAAATTAACACAAAATCCAGTGAAATAAAATGAAAGAACTAGACCACTGATCACTTGAAACTAATATATTATACCGTTAGCACAGAATGACTTCACTCCAATATAGCCGAAAAAATCCAGAGGAAATCTAGCAGGATTCAACTATAAGCTAGTGTTTCTGTAAATCTCTGGCAAACGAATGATAAATTGCATTCTTCAGTGGTCTCTATATATATTAAATGAAATGAAAGATCAGGGGGACACGTGAAAATGTCACACCTTATTTGAACTCAGGAAACTATCGTGCTTCTGTGCCGCCAGTCCGCGCTTTGGACTTCCCTGTCCGTCTCGTCTCTGCCATTCTGCATGAGGATGTGAAATGCCGGCGAGAAGCTGCTTCGTCTGTTCTGGGCCCATCCTTGCCTTTGATCGTATGCCGCCTTCCTCGTTGGACTCTGACAACGCCCCACTGGGCAGGCGTACTGGTAAATGTAAGGAAAATAACTGCTATTAATTGCTCTAGAGATAGCAGTGGGCGTGGTTTAACCTCTCCTAAGACGATGCGATCTCCTGGATGCCCAGATGATAACAGTCTACATATTAATTATCCAACGTGTTGAAAATCCACGTGGATGCATACTAATTTTCCCAGGTGGTAGAGTTCCACGTTGACGAAAAAAATACAACAATATTCAGGGGTACTGATGTTATTCGAGGGTCCTACCATATCATCTAACAATTCAGGGACAGCTGAGTTTCATGGTCACAATCAGCAACAGAAATACTTGGTAAAAGAAAGAAAATAAACAAACCTTTGGTTACATATGACATTCTGAAGTTATGTGATACACGGCGGGAAATGAAAAAGGTTAAGAAAGAGGTTCCTGAAGCAGCATGGCAATACAGTATGGTGAATAAAAATATTAGAATGAAAATGAAACAGGCCAAAGAAAAATGTGTAGCTTATCAATGTGAGTCCATTAATACGGGGCTAATAAAAGGTAACAGCAAGGCACCTTTTGACACATTAAGAAGACTATCAAAACCCCAACAGCCCAGGGTAACTGTCATAGAAGATAACAATGGGGCTCTGCTCAATGAAAAAACAGCTGTAATGAGAAGGTGGACAGAATATTGTAAAGAATTGTAATCTCGACACTGACTATAGCATATTAAACAACATTAAGTGCGAAAAGAGGGAACTCAGAAATGCAGCAATATTACGGGAAGAAGTGGAATATGTTCGATGAAAGGAAGGAAGTCACCGGGTGTGGATAATATCACAGCAGAGCTCTTGAAATATGGAGGACCAGATATAGTAAAAATCATAACAACAATTTGCCAGAAGATATGGAGTACAAAAAAATGGCCAAAAGAGTGGACGCAGTCATTAGTAATGTCGCTTCTAAAGAAAGGAAATCTAAAAATGTGCAAGAACTACAGAACCATTAGCCTTATTAATCATCCAAGTAAAGTGATGTTAAGGATACTTTTGAACAGAATAAAACAGAAATCAGAAGAAATCTTATCCGAGGAACAGGCTGGCTTTAGACCAAAAAGAAGTACCTCAGAACAATCTTCAATATTAGATTACTGATCGAAAAACATCTCCAGAATCAACACGATTTATACCATAACTTCATCGACTTCACAAAAGCCTTCGATCGAGTCTGGCTTGAAGGCTTATGGGAAATAATGAGAAAATTCAATTTTGATACCAACATCATATATATCATTGAAGCACTATACAAGGAAGCAAGCAGTGCTGTTTTTGCAAGCAATGACATTCGAGAATTTTTCAAAACAACTGTAGGAGTTCGTCGTTGTTGCAAAGGTGGTTTGCTCTGAACAATGTTCCATGTGATATGAATAAAACAATTATAAATTTCTGGCCATTGTGTTTTCTTTGATATGTTAGTTTTTTTTATTCAGTGATAGTGCATCGTGCCTTCGATGGAAGATTAAGCGAATGCGGGGGTGGAAGATTCCGAACAATACTTGAACCTTGGAATACGATTGATTTGATAAGTCACTTCATTGAGTCCATACATTTAATTCACAGTTGTACACACAGGATGATCATTTCAAATAGGAGTAGAACATAAGTCCATATAAGTCATGCATAAATTAATCAATAACGTAGACTGCTGGTTTACGTGTCAATGTCCGTTTAAGGATACAATGCAGTATTGTCTTCAGAACATCACAGCTATATGCACGCGCAGCTAGACATGGCTACCTGCCGACAGTGAGACTGCGAGTCTGATTATTTCATACGAATTTGACGATTATTCTCCTCCTTCTGAGAATTCTAGTTAAATACTAACCTCCATAAATTTCCCTCTCATATAGAGTTCTAGGACTGACCCTGGTCCATCAAAAAATGCATATATAAATGGCTATATCATGCCATTGAATTGGAAGGTTAGAAAAAACGCAGCTATTCAGCTTGGCGGTCAAGTAACAAAGGGTAGCGTTTCTTAGTTACCGACTGTGACCCAACCAACGCTATACACGTCATAATCGATCGTGTATGGAGCGTTCAATAATTGAAACATCTATCGCAATATATTAAATGCCTTAACCTTTACAATTGCACGTCTGATAACCTTTAGCAGACGGCGTTAATATCATATACCGTAACAATTCCCTGTACACCGGGGGAAAAAAAATCGATAGATTTTTTTTCAAGATCTATCCGACTTAACAATTTTTTCAAAAAAATTTAACACAATTGTGACATATGGCCGACGATGTTCTGAGTAGAACCGTGTTGCGGTCATGTCAACTAACTATTTGTCATAGTCATCTAACATTAATCATATTATATATCAATATTATACATATTATTATATCAACTAAATAAAATGTCCAATGTTAACAGTGAATGATAGAATTAAATTAAAGTAAGGTCTGTCGTATTAGTATGTCATATAGGAATTAATTTGACTAATTAACATTAAATTAATTAATTAAACTAAGAGTTAAATTATTAAGGTTCTAATGTAACGCGATGTTATGAGAGAAGAAAAGACAAAATAAGTGAGAAGAAATAGAAAGAAATTCGAATATAAGTTTAACTTAATTGTGTGTGTTAAGTGTTAGTGAATAATAACTATCTAATTTAACTAACTAAATAATGTATAGGTACATTTAAAAAAAAAATATTAATCTAATACTTGTGTGAGATTTATTTTCTCTTTTCATAATTTCTTCTTTTTATATTTCGTTCTCTTTTTTTTGTTCTTTCATTTCATTTTTTTCTCACATTTCATTTTATTGATAATAATTCAATTAAGAAGTTAAGTTAACTAATTAATTAGTATAGGATATGATGATCCATCCGTAGTCTTGATCCTGATGAATTCTTTTAGGCAAAAATGTTCAAACGTTTACGTTGGAAAGAAATGTCATTTATCCCAGCATCCAAGAATTAAGTGCACATAGGATAATAAGTTCGACTTGTCGTCAGATATTGTTCCATGATTGTTCAACGAATATTCATATATCGTGTATGGACGTTAGACGAAGCCTCAATGTCAACATGTATACCCCGATTGTCGTTAGTTCAATTCTGTGATGCATATAGTGTTTATAAAGTTTAAATTGAAGGCAAGGTTAGTTCCCTTATAGTTGATATGTTTTAGGAATGTTAATGTTGATTATTCGTCGTCAATAGGATTACGTGACAACGCATCCGCCACAATGTTTTCAGTGCCAGGAATATGTTCAATGGAGAATTCAAATGGCTGTAGGATGATTGCATATCTGGCGAGTTTTTGGCTCTTATGATTAGACCGACGCAAAGATGCTACAGCACGTTGGTCCGTCTGTATGGTGAAGGGAGCACCAAGGAAGAACTTTTCAAGTTTAGTTATTGCCCATATCACGGATAAAAGTTCCTTGTCCACTGTGGAATACTTTGTTTCTGCCGGCTTTAGCTTTCTTGATATATATAAGGTAGGATGTAGAATGCCATCATGGTTCTGGAGCAGGCATGCACCAATGCCGTAGTTACTAGCATCTGTTCGTAAGAAAAATCTTTTGGAAGCATCGGGAAGTCTTAAAATTGGTTCATGCGAGAACAAATTTATAATTTTGTTGAAAGTTTCATTGCATGTACCAGTCCATGTCACCTTCGCCGGCATGTCTTTTTTTAACAATGAAGACATTACAGTCGTGATGGATGACAAGTTTGGTATGAATCTACTGTAATATTGAACAAGTCCTAACAAACTCCTGACCTGTTTCTTCGTCTGAGGAACTGCTATGTTTAGAATTTTGGAGACTGTACTAGGTAACGTTCGGATATATCCCGATCCAATGATATGTCCCAAAAAGGTTATCTCATTACACGCGATTTGCACCTTTGTAGGTTTAGCAGTTAGATGATAATTCCTTAGAGTGTCGAAAACATATCTAAGTCCCGAAACATGTTCCCCAAACGACGAACTAAACAAGCATATGTCGTCAATATATGTAATAACGTCTGGTCTACCTGATAAAATTTGTCGCATCAGGCGAATGAAGGTAGCTGGCGCATTAACAAGCCCAAAAGGCATCACATTCCACTGGTATAGACCTTGTGGAGTGGAAAATGCGGTGTAGTACTTAGCCTTTTCGGTCAGTGGTATCTGCCAATAACCTTTAGTTAAGTCTATCTTACTAAATATAGTTGCGTTGGATAGACGTGGCAGTAAGTCGTCGATAAGTGGATGTGGTTCGCTGTCAACTATAGTCTTAGCATTTAATTTTCTATAGTCAACACATAGTCTGATGTTATTGTCCTTCTTCCGGACAATCACTAATGGAGAAGAGAATGGCGAATTACTAGTCTCAATGATTCCCAGAGACAACATCTGTTCAAGTTCCTTAGTAGTTTTAGCAAGGAAATGTAAAGGAACAGAATAGGGATGTACACGAATAGGTGTATCATCATTGAGAGTAATGTCATGACTGATAGCCGATGTGCGACCCGGGACGTCGGTCAATACATCTGGATAAGATTGTAATAGATTAGCAATCTGTAGACGCTGTTGCGGTGTAACCGTTGAAGAGATTGTTACATCCCGCCAAGATTCAGTAGGTTGAACTACTGGTACCGGTAACGGTAACTGTACCTCAGGAAAAGAAGATCCTTCTTCCTGGATGACAGATAAGTTAGAATAATAACAAGTAGATACTGTGTTGTCATCTAGTTCATGAAAAATTGACTGTAAGTGTTCAGGACGTGTATGAAATTGCTTGAGCATGTTAATATGAAATATCTTTTTGTGTCCCTTGATATCTAAGACGTAATCAACGTCGGAAATTTTATCAATGACTTTGTAAGGACCATTCCAAGATATCAATAATTTATTGTTATTGTGAGGAAGTAACACATAAGCCTCGTCGCCTGGGAATAATTGGCGTAATCGTCGAGACCTATTTTGTAGAGATCGAGCCTTAGCTTTTGCAGCCTCAGAAGAAGCTGTTGCCAACTGGCAAGACTCAATAATGTTCTTCCGAAGATTAATCACGTACTCGTAAGATGACTGAGTGTCCTGAGTCATCTCCGCGTCAATTAATAAGTCTTTTATTAGTCCCATAGGACCTCTTGGGGGAGCACCAAAAACTAATTCAAAGGGAGAGAAGCCAGTTTGTTCATGCGGTACCTCCCGATAAGCAAATAGAACAGCTGGGAGTGCTCTGTCCCAGTCATGAGGGTGCTTAGCAGTTACCTTATGTAGTAGTTGTTTAAGTGTACGGTTAAGTCTTTCAACCGCACCATTACTCATAGGATGATAAATACTACTTAAATTCCTATCAATGTTCCAAGTTTTCATGACTTCCTTCATGATGTCAGATATAAACTGTGACCCATGGTCTGATAAAAGTTTTCTAGGAAACCCTATTCTAGAAAAGATGAGATGTAGTGCATCAGCTACATCTGTGGTAGTGGTGGTCTTTAATGGGATAGCTTCTGGCCATCGTGTGCACAAATCAATGCACGTAAGGACGAATCTATGTCCTCTGGCCGATGGTAGCAATGGACCAATAATATCTATTGCCATCTTGTCAAACGGTCTTACTGAGATATCGCAAGCCTGAATAGGCGCCGTGTGAAAAGCTCCACGTGCTTTCACTTCTTGGCATGTAGTACAGGAACGTACATACTGCGAAATATCTCTTGACACTCCTGGCCAAAAGAATGAAGACAGTACTCGAGATCGTGTTCGAGTATATCCCATATGTCCAGCACAATGTGAGTCATGTGCATGTTGAAGAATGTACCGTCTAAAAGTATACGGGACCATAACTTGTTGTCTCATTTGTGATTTGTCATTAAAACATCTAATCAATATGTCATTTTTAATAACAAAACAATGTTTGTTATTATTACCTGAGGATAGATTGTCAACGTTATCAACCAACTTAAAAATTTTTTTTAAAGATTTATCCTCTTTTTGTTTGGTTGCAAATGTTTCCCTGTCAATAGGTGAATTGACTACAAATTCCTCTTGGTTGTCTGCATCCATTTTATTATCATCAACCTTCTCCATGAGTTGAGTCTGCGCTCTAGTCGTCACGGCGTTTCCAGTGCATAGGTTATGTTTCTCCCATTCTATAATCTCATCTGGAGTACAATCTTTACTGCCGTGTATACGACCAACCATCAGATCAGCTATAGGCTTTTTTAGCATACATACTTTTACGTTCCCTGTGAAAAAGGGTGTTCTAATATGAACAATAGCTGTTGGGTAGAACTCAATAGTTCCACCAAATGTCATGCAGCGTACATATTCTCCTGTCGCACAGCTAGGATGTACCAGCGACTGACGTACACCAATCGTTGTGGATCCTGAATCCCTCAGCACTGAGACGACGGATCCATTAACTAATCCCCTGTTAAAAATTAGTAGGCCTGTTCCATCGTTGACTGCAAGACCTACCTCTGGAGTAATATGTCCGCAGTTAAGCACTGTTTCTTTCGCCTTCTGAAAAATAAGATTGCATTGTTGGCAACTATTTGCCACATTATAATTAATAGCAAAACATGCAGCAGAAGACTGTGTTGTATTATTGTCAAGTGGGACCTGAGCTATAGGGGTAGTATTATTTGTAACTGCCGCCCCTGTATTATGGTTGTAATGAGATGATCCCCGAGAATGAGATCGATTCCGAGTATAATTGTTAGAATTATCTCGTCGTCCTCTATAGTAACTATTATCTCGATGTCTCGAGCCATGATTATTACCATTCCAGTTACTATTATTATTGGGAGTATGTGATCGATTATAATTAGTGTTATGTTGACCATTGTGGTAGTTTGTTTGAGGTGAATAATTTCTATTTCGTGATCTACCTCTGTTGAACTCATTTTTATTGTTGAAATCATTATTATGTCCCTTCTGAAAGTTAACATTGTGATTTCTTTGGAACCTGCTTCTGTCTACACTGTGATGTCTTTGTTTGTTATTATGATTGTAGGCCATATTAGACGCCACAGGTAGAGGTTCTCTTAATGAGGAGTTAGAAATGGTTGCAGTCGGATGTGCCGAACAGTAGTTTAAAGAAATTTTTTCTAACTCGTCCATAGTACCTGGTTTACGCTCCTGCAGATATGCAAAAAATGGCTGGCTAACCGAAGATAATACCTTATCCCGTAGTAGTAAATCAACTAATTTGTCGTATGATTTGTTGACTTCTGCCAGTTCAACCCATCTATTAAATGTATTGCGTATGTTCGCAATGAATCCTGCAAAATCTTTTGGAGATTCAGGTAAAATTCCCTTAAATTTCAACCTACAGTGTTCCTCGTCCAGGTGAAACCTTCGTAAAAGCAAGGACTTAATAGCACCGTAGTTATTTGCTATTGATGGGTCAGCATTTTGAGAAGCCGTCAATGGTTCTCCAACCAAGAATTCATTTAACTTGAGTACCCATGACTCTTCAGGCAAATGATTTGTTTTGCAAGTCTGTTCAAAACGTGACAGGAACGATGAAAGGTCGTCCACGTTTAAGTTGAGAGTGGGTAATTTAAAGTTGTAGAAATGTTTAGTTTGGCTGGATGATGATCCATTTTGTGCGTTATTATTCTGGTTTGCATCAGCACTTTGTGCTTGTAATTTTGCTGTCTCCAATTTGATACGCGCCAATTCCATTTCTTGTTGTAAAATAATTTCCTCTCGTTTCAATTTATTCTCTTCTTCCTGTCTGGCGATTGCTCTTTGCTCTTCTCTTTCACGTTGAGCAATCTCTCTCAATCTATTTTCCTTGTCAATTTGCTTCATCTCACGTTCTGCTTCCTCTTTCTTTAATGCCGCCTTTTGTTCCTCTTCCTCTTTCTTTAATGCAGCTTTTTTCTCTGCTTCTTTTCTTTCATGTTTTTCCAGTTCTGCCTCAGCAAACTGACGAAGTTCTTGAGATTTGTAACCATATTCCTTACCAATTTTAACGAAATGGTCTATAGTAAGCATTTTGACTTTTATCTGTAAGTAATTATTGATAATTACTGATTAAAATAGTCAACAGTAGCTTCAGAGTAATTATTATACTTACTCAACTTAGAAATATTCAATATAAATAATCACAATAGTACTGAACTCTTATGTCTAAGTTCAACCAATAGACAATATTTTGTAACAATATTGTATCTAAATAATACTATATCATAAATAGTTATGATATCTGTTAACTATTATGTAATTACTTCACACAATTAATCTTAATATCCAATAATGTTGGGTATGATTCCTAGTAATTATATTGTTCAATGTACTAAGTCACTCTCTTAGTACCAGAAAAGTATATTAAATAATATACAATGGGTCTATTACCTCAAAGGTAGACTATAAGATTATTTTATTTGGTCAATATATATATTATATTATTATGCCCTAGGCATCTCTTATAAATTGTAGTGCTACTTTCTTGGACTATCACTGCATAATTATGCAATGTCCCATATTAACCTTAAATATCAGAAAAAATTAATTTAATTAAATTACAAGTGTATTATTGCATATAATATCATATTATTAATGTAGTATTTAATATATATCATGAGGACAAACAAAACAATGATGCAACTAAAGGGTACAAACATTGTTCAGAGCAAACCACCTTGCAACAGTGGTGCCCGGTATGTGGGGACGAAAAACAACCAAAAACCAAAAATTTTTTCATGACTTTCGAATGAATTATTTACGTTCGATAAACAATCACGTGATTTCATAAATATGACGTGGCACGCGTAACTACGAAGGTCAACCTGACGTCACAACATCGTGCGTACATGCTAACGCTCAAGGGACAAAGTCAGCGCATTCCAGTTTGATGAAAAATACAAGATCACAATAGACCAAAAGATGAAAAAGTCGTTATCTGCCAACGAGGAGCAAGCAGTTCTAGACACTGGTCTAGTCCGTTGGTGAAGATCGCATCGGACGACGCGTTAAAAGATAAGTCTAAATTTGTGACTGTTGTCATTGAGATAACACAATACTGAGTCCATGCCTTTTGCCTGCATAGGCATGTCTTTTCTGAATGTGTTTCATGTAAATTTTGGTTGTTTTAATGTGTTGTTAATTCGTGGGAGGTAGGGAGGATGAACCGAAATTAGATTCTGTGGCTCTCACGATGCCTGAATTGATTTCGGTCGTTTCTTAGGGCAGTTAAACGATTGCACTTTTGGAAGCCCCATTGAGGTTTGCCATTGGACTGTCTGTCCAAATCTGCTGTCGTTTGACGATTTGTGTTAGCTGTACCGTTCCGTAGATAACTGGTGTATTTTATTCGTACTCAGTTAACAATTTTATTCAGTTCTGTATCATGTTCGTTAACTATTTCGTCCAGTCTCCTCTTACTATCATTTATTTGATGATTGTTAAATGGTCGTCCGTTATGAGTCCTGTGATGTCATCATTTTTTGCAGTCATTTTTTTTTGTGTACTTTGAATATTAAGTTGACCTCGGGTCAGACCTTGACCCTTCATTTGGCTTGTGACACTTCCGCTTGTTTTATTTAGTTCATAAATTCATTTTTAATTGTGAAAATGTCTTGTTGGCGGTCAAGTAACAAAGGGTAGCGTTTCTTAGTTACCGACTGTGACCCAACCAACGCTATACACGTCATAATCGATCGTGTATGGAGCGTTCAATAATTGAAACATCTATCGCAATATATTAAATGCCTTAACCTTTACAATTGCACGTCTGATAACCTTTAGCAGACGGCGTTAATATCATATACCGTAACAGTCATGGATGTATCCTGTCCCCAGTGCTCTTTAATATATATCTTGAACATATTATGCAGGAGGCTCTCTACGATTATAAAACAACTATATCGATTGGAGGCCGACCTCTTTGCAATCTACGTTTTGCTGATGATATCGATCTTATAGCTGGAAAAGTATCAGAACTTCAAGACCTTACCTCTAGACTGGAGAAAGTAACAAGAACGTATGGGATGGAAATTAATATAGAAAAAAGCAAGATAGAAACATGTTCCGACCAACATTACGTTAAATGGGCAAACGTTAGAAGAAGTTAAAACCTTTAAATATATGGGGTCCACTATATGTAGTGATGGAAGATCAAGTAAAGAAATCAAGACAAGACTTGAGATGGCCTCAGCTGCCATGACAAGGCTGAATGTGATCTGGATAAGTAACATCAGTTTTCCTGTGAAGATGAAATTATACAAATCACTTGTATTATCTATTCTCTTGTATGGATGTAAGGACTGGACACTCACTGCAGATACGGAGCGAAGGATTCAGGCTTTCGAGTATAAATGTTATAGAAGAGTTTTGCGCATTTGCTATAAAGAGCACAAAATAAATGTCTGTGTTAGAGAGAAAATAAACACCTATGCAGGCCACCAAGAACCACTTTTATCAGTAGTGAAACGTCGAAAGTTTGCCTGGTTTGGGCATGTAACTCGTCATGACTCCCTTTCGAAAACGATCCTCCAGGGAACAGTCGAAGGTAAACGGAGAAGAGAAAGGCAAAGAAAATCCTGGGCTGATAACATCAAAGAATGGACAGGACACGGTTTTTCCACACTTGTACGCATTGCTGAGGATAGAGAGTAGTGGAGGACCCTGTCTGCTGATGCTTCCACCATGGCACCCCTACGACCCATGACGGGTTACGGGTTGAGATGAGATGAGTTGTCTTAGGTAGACATAAATTACCTGTTTTAGTTGTCCTAGGTAGATATAAACTGCCTGTTTTAGTTGTCCTAGGTAGGCATAAATTACTTGTTTTAGTTGTCCTAGGTAGATATAAACCGCCTGTTTTAAATGTCATAGGTAGGCATAAATTACTTGTTTTAGTTGTCCTAGGTAGATATAAACCGCCTGTTTAAGTTGTCCTAGGTAGGCATAAATTACCTGTTTTAATTGTCTAGGTAGACAAATGAACCTATGTTAGTTTACCTGTCTTTTACAGTTAGAGTCTAGATGATCCTGCTCTCGACACAATCTAGGTCGTCAATCTCTTTTATCACGGTCCACTGAATTACATTTTTGTAGGTCGATCTTACGTAATCCAGTCTATAGCCAATAGAAGAGAACAGGCGACAAACAACCATCCCTGCCGCACTTCAATTCTTATCTGAAAGGTTTTTTTAAGTTGTTCATCATGAAAGATTCTACATTAAAGTATGTCATGTGTGATGGTTAATATCCCATAAAAGGATAAAAGGCCAGTTTGCTTGAGAAACAACCTTCTTGATTCTTTGTCAGCGTGCATCCATTTCTTGCACCCCAGCTCTCGTTACATCTATCTATGTTACATTTATCTATGTTACATTTATCTATGTTACATCTATCTATGTTACATTTATATACGTTAACATCTATCTATGTTACAGCTACATTATGTCTACCTATGTTACATCTGTGTTACGGCTATCTATGTTATATCTATCTATGTTACATTTACCTATGTTATATATATTTCAATGTTACATCTATCTATGCTAATCTATCTATTTTACAGCTAAGTTATATCTATGTTACATTTATGTTACATGTATCAATGTTAAGCTATGTATGTTACATCTATGTATGTATTATCTATCTATGTTACATCTATCACAATTATCTAAGTTATGTATATCTATGTTATATCTATCAATGTTATATATATTTATGTTACATCTATCTATGTTACAGCTATCTATGTTATATCTATCTATGTTATATCTTTCTATGTTACATTTACGCTACAGCTATCTATGTTATATCTATGTTACGTTTATATATATATATATATATATATATATATATATATATATATATATATATATATATATATATATATATATATATATATATATATATATATATATATATATATATATATATATATATATATATATATATATATATATATATATATATATATATATATATATATATATATATATATATATATATACGTTTTCAGAACTATTAAAACCACTATTTGCACAAGTCTGGGAAACTGAGACAACACCAACAGAGTGCAGTAAAAGAATAATTGTCAAATTGCGCAAGAAGGGCGACCTTGCATACTGCAAAAACTGGAGAGGAATTACTCTCCTCTCAGTTCCCAGCAACATACTAGGCAGGATAATCATCCAGAGAATTTCAAAAGCAGTTGACCATAAACCGAGGAAAGAACAAGCGGGCTTTAGAAAGAGCAGAAGATGTGCCGATCATATATTTACCCTCAGGAACATTACAGAGCAGTGCTCAGAATGGCAGAGACAGCTGTACATTAACTTTGTTGATTTTGAAAAGGCGTTCGACTGCATACACAGGGACAGCCTATGAAAAATTCTGAGGGCTTATGGAATTCCCAGCCGCATTGTTTCCATCATAAAAAGCCTCTATTCTAACTTTACGTGCAGTGTTGGATTAAGTAATGTAGCTTTCGAAGTGAAAACAGGAGTGCGACAGGGATGCCCCTCATCACCAACATTATTTTTGACAGCCATAGATTGGGTGATACGCCAGACAACAGAGGGCAGTCCAAGAGGAATTAGATGGACAACATTTTCTACACTGGAAGACCTGGAATATGCAGCTGACATTGCACTACTCGTGCATTCACATCAACATATTCGAGACAAAACCGATAGACTGAATAAGTATGGCCAGCAGGTTGGCCTGAACATCAATCTGAAGAAGACAGAGGTCATGACACTTAATGTGGGCAATCTTGAGCCAATAACAACAAGAAACCAGAAGTTAGAACAGACAGACACATTTACTTACCTAGGATGCATAGCAACACCTGACGGCGGAACAAGCAAGGACATTAACAACAGAATGAATAAAGCGAGAACAGCCATTGCTATTCTCAACAACATTTGGAAGTCTTCCCAGTACAGCACAAACACCAAATTAAGATTGTATGAGAGCTGTGTACTTTCTGTGCTTCTCTATGGTGCGGAATGTTGGAGAGTAACAGAGAAGGAAATGTCGAAACTGTCTTCTTTCCACACAATCTGCCTAAGGAAAATTCTCCGAATCTTTTGGCCAAACACCATCAGCAAACAAGAACTACTTATTCGGAGTAGCCAGGAGGACATGCACACCATCATAGCTGGCAGACGCTGGAGTTGGGTTGGCCACGTCCTCAGAAAGGACCCTGATACCATCACAAGAACAGCTATGCTATGGACCCCCGAAGGAAAGCGAAAGAGAGGCCGAGCAAAAACTACTTGGCTGAGAATTGTTGTGGCACTGTACGTAGAATGGTCGCCAACCGAGCAAAGTGGAATCAATTTGTTGCTGCCCTACAAGACGCCACCAGGCGTGATGGCCGCTGATTGCTTTGGCAGATGGCGGTTATGGATCAAAGAAGAAGAAGATATATATTTTAACTATCAATTACATCTATGTTACAGCTACTTATGTTATATCTATTTACGTTATATCTATCTATGTTATATCTATCTATGTGGGATCCAAAGATGCAGCAATAGTGAATGCAGTCAGCGACCCATAGCTTGACTGCTTGCATTAGGATCAGCGAACCAGAGCTGGTCAAGACCGTACTCCACCTCCACGTGGTGGTCCTGGAAACAGTCTGCAGCAGTGCAGTCTGGCTGAGCGAGTACGGATCGAAGAGGGAAGGCAAACCCGGTCCCAAAAAATGACGTGCAGAAGTCGGATGTGTCGACCGAAAGGTGCAGATATCACAGCTTAGGCGTAAACAGACACAAAGCAACCACCGTCCTTTTCAGGGCGAACGAGGAAGAAGAAGAATATCTATCTATGTTACATCTGCGTTACAGCTATGTTATATCTATCTATGTTACATTTATCTATGTTATATTTATATATGTTTTATCTATCAGTTACATCTTTGTTACAGCTATCTATGTTATATCTATTAATGTTATATATATCTTTGTTACATCTATCTGTGTTACAGCTATGTTATATCTATCTATGTTACATCTATCTGTGTTACAGCTACGTTATAGCTATCTATATTACACCAATGCATGTTACATTTACCTATGTTACGTCTATGTTACATCTATCTTTGTTAACGTTGTCTTTGTTACATAAATCTAAGTTACATCTATCTATATTAAAGATGTCTGTGTTACATTAATCTATGTTACATCTATGTTTGTCGTACAGGTAGGTTTGGGAATTATTTATAGTCCCGTCTGAGTAGGGTGGATGGTGATAGTACGTGAGAAAATAGTGCGAGAAATAGATTTCACGGGTGAACAGCTTAAGGAGAAGATATGTCTCTGGAATGAGTAAGTTTCTCTAGTCCAGCCTATCTATACGACTATAATTTAGTATAAGACAATCCTGCCCTCCTCATAATATAAATATAAGTTTAACTACACACACACAGCTATGTGACAACAAGACACACAAACGTGAAAAACTGCGGTTAATTGGGTATGGGTCTGACCAACACACAAAGTTAAGTTTCTTTTGTTGTTTATTATCATTAAACTTGACAACACCCAATATCTAAAGACAAATCGAATAAAATCAGATTTACATACATAGGAAATAACAGAATAAATGTGCCCTTCCCCCTATTGAGAAAAAGGACCCAACAAGTTAATAACCCCAAAGGTCAAAGGTTAGCACTATGTTACAGAATAGACAGTAAAGAAACAAGTTCGTACTAAATGCTACCCAGTAAAGTAAACAATTTTTAAGCAAAATCAAGGTTGGTACACTTCCTGTAACCAAGAAAAATATTCACTCTCTCTGTCATACTCTCTCTGTTATACAGTGGCCACTCAATCACGCTTACCTATTCTTGGTGATATCCCCTTGGAATTACAATGGTTCCTGAATATACAACATGTCAGGTGTATTTTCCAAATTGGCCCCAGTCCATCATCTAACAAATAAGATTAATGAGGGGGGACGCCGAATTTGGTGGTTTATTCCTTGATGAACTAATGTCACCTCGAATAGTTAGTGTAGAAACCGAGATTTTGGGGTTCACAGTAAACAGAGGAAAATACTTCCAGTATTGGGAAACATATGGTTGCTAAAACTGTTACAATTGATAAATGATGTTAATCCTATCGGCTGGCTCTATGGTGAGTGCCGATTCTGAAACAGCGTAAATTCTGGATGATTCACTTGAATACGACTGTCAGTCGTCAGATAATGTTATTGTTCTGAACAACCCCAATAGGCTGATAAAATTGAAAAAAAATATTGATGGCCTTTATAAGTCCAGTTAAATTTACAAGTTAAAATGTTTCTTTGTCTCTTTGGCCAATCCTGTTCACAAATGAACTTGGGGACGCACAAGCCAAGAAAAAAGACAACATTAACCAATCAGTAAATGAAGAAAAGGCCGCTAGACACCCTTTGATTAGGTCTGTCTGGAATAAACAAAACATTTATGGAAAAATGCTACTATTCAAGGAGCAAGGTGGAATCAATTTGTTGCTGCCCTACAGGACGCCACCAGGTGTGATGGCCGCTGACTGCTTTGAGGGTTGGCGGTTATGGATCAAAGAAGAAGAAGAAGCTACTATTCTATATATATATATATATATATATATATATATATATATATATATATATATATATATATATATATATATATATATATATATATATATATATATATATATATATATATATATATATATATATATATATATATATACATGGACGGGGACAAGACTATCTCTTTTCCGTTCCTTCAATCCTGATTAAAGTTAAACGGCGCAGGTTTTTTTCTTTACGCCTATACGGTCAGCTTTTCACCCGCGCTGCAATTTCAGGTCGGATGAAGGTATGCAACCCTCCCCACCCCCTTGCGCGCGCGTTAACGATAAGCGTACAATGTCAGTTATTATTCAATTATCCATACGCGCACTTACATAAATATCGCCTGTCAATAATATCTATTACATTGTCAGCGTCTGTTGGTCTTCGTATGGTATTAAATAATAGTCACTTACTATAAATACGCACAATGAAATATAACGTGAATTTTATTCTGTCACTATCAGTCGCTACTAACATATACTCAGTCAACTAAACCCGTCTCTCTCTCTTCTTGTGTGAGAAAGCGGGTGGTAAAATTAACATTAAAACTGAACCTCTGGTATGAAAAAGCTACGCGACATTTTATTTCACTGGTTTTAACAGCTAGAACTCTAAGTGAATTACAATGGTAAAAGCGTAACACTTTAACACTAATTTCTATTACCAGAAATTCATAATGAGAAGATCCCCACGAATGCTATTAACACATTTAGAGAAATGGTTCTAGCACTGCGTGTTTAGACTATTCCAAAAATTCTGAGTGACAACTAATAGCTGGTTTAGGAAGACAAAGTTTATATATCATCATGGTTTCTCTGATCTATAGATGATGCTACTTTTCACACTATTGTGTATAGCAGAGAATCAGAAACATGAGTCCCCCAGATAAAAAGTTTTACGGTCGGCCTTTCTCAGGTGTTAGACCGCCATCAAGGACTTAAATCTGCATAACGGGGTTCGCGAAGGTTTTGCCCACTTCTGAAGATCAAAGAGCTCGGGGTTTCCCTGCAGTCTCTGTGAACGAACTCGGGGAAAGATTTTTGCCCGTGAGTCTACTTCAAACGGACCTGTGTTATTCACATGCGGTCTGTCAGGTATCCGATGATTGACAGATCAGCTCGCGTGAGAAACTTAGGTAAACAAACCTGATTCGCTCCCTGTTATGACTTGCCGGTCACGAAAGTTTGTAAACAACTTCGTTTGATAAAATCAGATTTACATACATAGGAAATAACAGAATAAATGTGCCCTCCCCCTATTGAGAAAGAGAAACCCAATAAGTTAATAACCCCAAAGGTCAAAGGTTAACATTATGTTACAGAATAGAATTAAAGAAACGAAGATGGCTGTATACCGCTCATACCGCTGTATACGTTCAAAGAAAAGAGGCGTGGATGAAAAATAAGTTTGTGTGAGTAAGACGGGCAGAAAAATGCGTGGTTTTGCTAGCAAATCATAAAACGCTAACGGGATTACGAAGGCTGTCAGATTACTGTAGGCTTTATTTCATTATACGTCACAGTACGTCCGGGCTAGAAGATGTGAAACCCGTTCATATCTCATTTATGGAAATAGAACTACTATCATCCATAGCTACCGAGTGATTGCTATCTTCATTTGCCTCATTCTCCTCAATACTACAATTTCGACTCATAAAATCTGCTCCTACATTCTCTTTCCCTGGTATGTATTGTACTTTGAACGAGTACATGCTTAACAATAGAGCCCAACGAATAATTTTTGCGTTAAAATCCTTATTGGCTTCTAGGAATGCCAATGGAGCATTTTCAGTTTGTACTGTGAATAAAACTCCATATAAATATTCATGGTGTCTCCTGATTCCGTTCACGAGTGCCACAAATTCTCTTTTCACGGTCGAATAGTTTCTTTCTGCTGTATTCAGTTTGCGGCTGCCGTTATGCAACTGGAAACAACAGGTTAGGATGTTCGTCGTCTGCCTGAAGCAGTGTTGATCCAATTCCCTTTCCGCTGGCGTCCACGTGCACGACGAAAAGTTTCTTAAGGTCGGGCAGCCTTAGAATGGGATATATGGACAGCTGTTCCTTCAGAGTGACGTAAGCGCTTTCACACTCTGCGGTCCAAACAACCTTATCGGATTTTCCCTTTCGCGTGAGGTCAGTGAGTGGTGCTGTAAGGCCATTGAAGTTTTTGATAAATCTTTTGGTAATACGCGCGACGTGAAAGCAATGAACGTGTGTCTCTCTTTGTTTTTGGCCTCGTTGCTGAACGTATTTTCTCGATGTTTTTGTCAACGGGCCACATACAACCTTGAGAAATGGTATGCCCTAGGAAGTCAAGCTTTTCAAAGCTGATTAAACATTTGCTAGGTCGGGCGGTCAACCCAGCTTCCTTTAGTCTCCCGAGGAGCATAGCGACCGTAGCAATATGTTTTTCGTAGTTATCCGTTGCAATAAGTATGCCGTTCATGAAATTGTGAATGTTTGGACTTTGCAAGGGTTCCAAAAGCTTTCTCGTCATTCTGGTGAAGACTGCGTTGTGTAAACCGAAAGACATAACATTGAAAGTATAATGTCCTTCGCTGGTGCTAAAGGCTAACAGGGGTTTAATTTCATTCTTGACTGGTATTTGGTAATAACCTTTACTCAGGTCAATCTTGGAGAAAATGTTTGCCTTGCTTAGTTTGGTAAACATTTTCGAGGCGCGTGTTAGTGGTTCGGGTTGAAAATCTGTCACTGTATTGAGTAGACGATAGTCAATACACAGCCGAACTTCCTTATTCGGTTTCTGTAACAGTACGACGCTTGAGCTATAGGGAGATGTAGACTCGCTAATAATCCCTGCTTGTAGCTTACTTACTTACTTAGTCGTTCCCCTTCTACCGTGAGGTGTAGAGGATTGGAAGAGAGAGCGCTAGACTATCCTATCGGCTGTCTTCCTCCTGGCCTGGTTCCATTCTAGTCCTCGGTCCTTAAAAGATTGTCTAATGTTGTCCTCCCAGCGGACTCTGGGTAGTTCTGGGGGTCTGGATCCCTGGTTCTTTGTTTCCCATGCTTTTCGTGGTAGCCGATCTTCTCCCATTCTGCAGACATGTCCAAACCATCTTAGTTGGGACTGTTCTATTTGGGTCTGCAGGGGGTGGGATTTTAGGCCTTGTTCTTCCTTGCCAAACAGTCCCAAAGTTTGCTCCAGTCGACCCTGTCAAACGTCTGGTTGCGGAGAATGTCTCTTCTTGTTACTTCAACCACCTTCCTCAGATACCTCATTTCTGAGGTTTGGATCTGTCTTTTGTGGGTTGTAGTCGTTGCCCATGACTCGCATCCATATGTTGAGACTAAGACATAGGTGGAGCGGTATAAAGCCATCTTTCGTTTTCTTACCAATTTCTCTCTTGCTGAGGAATCCTCGATTTACGGCCTGAAAAAGTCTCCCAGCTGCTGCTTTTCGAGTGGCCAACTCTTCTTTGATGCCTCCCTTTCGGTCTATAATAGCTCCGAGATATTTAAAGTGGTCAACCTGCTCCAGGACCTGTTCTCCCAGCTTAATCTGATGTCTTCTTTCTTCTCGTGATATCACCATGGATTTTGTTTTAGAGCTGCTTATGACCATCCCTCTCTTCTCCAGCTATTCCTTCCAGACTTGCAGGTTGGATTGGAGATGTGCCTCTGATTTAGCAATCAGCAAATGCCAGCTCTGAAATACATACCTGTCTTATCTTCCAGTACCCCACTGAATACTTTCTTGTTCTCTCCTTACGTGCATTGATGACATCGTCCATGAGGAGTATGAAAAGATAAGGTGACAGGATATCACCTTGTCTTACACCAGTGGTGGTCCTGAACTCTTCTGACTTATGGTTTGCTGTCCTCACATAATTTCTGCAAGACTTGTAGAAGCTCTGTATATCATGAATCAGAGGTGCTGGAATGTTCTTCCTTGCCAAACAGTCCCAAAGTTTGCTCCAGTCGACCCTGTCAAACGCCTTTTCCAGATCTATGAAACAAAGATGGATCACACTCTTATACTCAAGGCTTTTTCACTGAGCTGTCTGAGTGTGAAGATTAGGTCTTGAGTACGTCGGTTTGCTCGGAATCCGCACTGTACCTCATCCAATTGTGGCACATCTAGGTGTCGGAGTCTCTGCTCTAGGTTTCTAGAGTAGATTTTTACCAGGGACACTGAGAAGGGATATGCCTCTATGGTTTCCACATTGTCGATTGTCACCCTTTTTGAAAATTGATGTTATGATGGCAATATCCCATCCCCTGATGCTCCCATGTACTTAACCATTTCTAGTGTTATACCATCATGCCCTGCTGCTTTGCCCATCTTGATTGTCTCCAGTGCTTCCTTCAGTTCTTCCATCTTTATGTCATCTTCATCACCATTGGTTTCCTCTTCTGTGCTAGTGGTTATCATTTCTGATGCTTGACCTTGCTCACCATCAAGGAGTTCTGAGAAATATTCTTTCCATCTTTCCATTAATTCCATCGGGGCAGTAAGCAATTTGCCTTGCTTGTCCTTTACAAATTTGAGAGGGCATTGTTTTTCCTTCCTCATGTTCTTTAGGGTCTTATAGAACAATTTCTGGTTTTCTTGCTCATCTTTTTCTACCTTTTTTCCAAATTCTTCCCAGGACTTCTGTTTTGCTGCTAGCACTTTGTTTATTGCTTCTGTTCTGAGTATCCCATTGTAAAGTGCTGTGTAAAAAGTCATCTGTAAACCATCTGTGTAAATTGTGGTGTATGGTGTTACTGTTCGTGTTCTGACCAATCTAATCACTCATACACTTGTGTCTACAAGGCACCAATGCAGACTGCTGGAATCTTTGTTTACACAGTTTATTTAGACGCACACACTGGGACATAACGAGTAAATCATGGGTACAGGTTGACACATCAATTTGCAGGCATACATAGTAGATCCCAAGTCATGACACATTCATAAATAATGGGTAGTACATCAATAGCTTCCAATGTCATGATACATAATGGCCGCATCCCCTATCTGACTAAGCGCGTCAGTGAAGGCGGATCGGTAAGTAACTAAAGTTGCTTTATGTTCATAGTTTATATCATATTATGAAACCACGATAAGGGGTTTCTATCAAAATTGAGATCTCCTTGCCACTGTCCGAATAATAAGATACATGCCCGTTCTTTGGACAGTGATTCAAAAATATGATGACAGGAATGTAACAGGGCCGCCTTCCTGAGTTGTCGCTCACTCACTCACAGGAAGGTATATATATAAGCCAAAGTTAATTCGAAATACATATGAAGGATTTCCTAAAGTTTCTCCATACAGTTCTACAGTAATCCAGTTACTTCACGTAGACATAATT
Organism: Oreohelix idahoensis; assembly: GCA_024509875.1. NCBI lineage: Eukaryota > Metazoa > Mollusca > Gastropoda > Stylommatophora > Oreohelicidae > Oreohelix > Oreohelix idahoensis. The sequence continues at coordinate 145,974 of JAMPIV010013047.1, read as the reverse complement.
GTTGTATGGAAGCCCGTCATCTTTGTCGATACAAACACGACCCTAGCGTTGTGAAGCATAATATTCCAGCTAGGTCTAACCGACATGAGATAATCAAAAATAGGGACTGGCATTACCTGGAGTCCGAATCATACATGGTACCGTACATTAGGAGAGTCTCTAACACAAACTCTAGTAGAGACACAATCTCCTACAGAAGAAAAACCACTTCGTAAATCATTTTTACTGAAGAATATACCAGCCCTGGAAAATGCGTAACCGCCATTGTAAACGGTACCTCGGAACTCATCACGACTTGTCAAGACAACTCATACTTCCGCTAGAGCGGCATAACAAGAATATAGTCCTGCCTACCCATCAAAAATATACAATATAGGACTGATTCTACTTGTACTAATAATATGTAATACATATGAATTCAGGCCATAAACATAATAAGCAAATTAATATATTTTCTGGCCCTAACAAATAAGTACGGACATGGGTGTCATATCCATGCGCCGAATCAATATCAAGAACGATTACTCCTATGATCAAAAGTGTAAATCAATCATGAGTTATCTAGCTTTACTATAGACAGCATTTTCATACACAAATAAATGAATGTCTATATCTTTTCCATATTAAATAGCCATATCGATTTTTGTAATATGTGCGTCAAAATATGCACGCAACAGATTACCCCACCCCTCGGGAAAAAAAATGGTACTTTTTTTTTGAAATACATCTAGGAGCAACATACAATAGGCTCACAACGCACCAATAACAATGCGCAGATGATAAGCATAAGTTTTATGACCTTAGAGAAAGTCATTCTCTAAGTATAAATATTTCCAGAGAGGTGTCACCAACGCATACTACAATATTAGCAATGACATAATTTCTACATTAGTTTATACATAAATTTCATCTAAGATATCTTAACATCATGATCATCAAAGACGAAAAAGAACATTGAAAGATCAGCGGTGAATAAATATCAATGAACCGCTAAGTAGTGTTATACTCAATATATGATATTACCTATGTGTACACATTTCAACATAGGAACAACTGTATCAAAGTTGTATATAATTTAACAGTTATGAATCATGTGGGCATCTAGACAAAATATCTGCCATCACATTTTCTGACCCACGGATAGCTCGCACCGAAAAATGAAATGGCTGTAGAGCAATTGCGTAACGCGTTGATCTCGCGCTCTTCAGATTTTTACTCTGAATAGCTGTAAGAGCTTTCTGGTCAGTTTCCACGATGAAATGCGCGCCAAGAAGAAATCTTTGCAGTTTAAGGATTGACCAAACCATAGCCAATAATTCACGGTCTAGGACCGAGTAATTCTTCTCTGCGGCATTTAATTTACGAGAAATATACATCACAGGATGCAGAGTTCCAGAGTACTCTTGCATTAGTGCTGCTCCAATCCCGGTGGATGAAGCGTCACTATGAAGAATAAATGTCTTATCCTTAGAAGGCAATACTAGGATAGGTGAAGTAGAAAACATAGTTTTAACCTTATCCAAAGAGGATTGACATTCTTGAGTCCAATGGACTACATTAGGAGACCCTTTCTTTAGCAAGGAAGAAAGAGGTGACATAATGGAGGACAGATTCGGAATGAATCGTCCATAAAATTGTATTAGACCTAAGAGACTTCGCACTTGCTTTTTAGTCTTAGGAATAGAAATGTTAAGTATCTTACTTGTATTATGGTCTTCTGTTTTTAGGAACCCATGACCAACACGGTGTCCTAAGAAAGATATTTCGCTAAAACCAATACATGCTTTCGATGGTTTCGTTGTCAGGTTATGCTCGCGTAAGATAGACAATAGTTCATTTATCCCATTATAGTGATCGTTCCAAGTATCACTGAAAAGACAGATGTCATCAAGATACGCAATGACATCTGAGCGATGAGATAGGATTCGACGCATCATGCGTACAAATGTTGCAGGGGCGTTCATAAGACCGAAAGGCATGAAATTCCATTGGAATAGACCCCTAGGCGTCGAAAAAGCAGTAAACGGTTTGGCGTGTTCGGATAATGGAACTTGCCAATATCCCTTAGACAAATCGAGTTTAGTAAAGAAATGAGAATTCGATAGTCTCGTAAGTAGCTCTTCTAGTAAAGGCATAGGTTCAGCATCAAATTTTGTCACTTGGTTCAATTTGCGATAATCCACGCAAAGACGTATGTTATTGTCTTTTTTTCGTACAATAACCATCGGCGAAGAATATGCTGATGTGGATGGTTCAATAATTTTTAACTCTATCATCTCATCCAACTCTTTCTCTACCTGTGCTTGAAAATGTATCGGGATAGGATACGGTCTGACTCTTATAGGACTATGGTCAGTAAGAATAATGTCATGTTGAATGACATCAGTTTGACCAGGAATGTCAGTAAGGACATCCTGAAATTGTTCTAACATAGTAGAAACTTGTTTCTGCTCTCCTGGAGATAATTCGGGAGAAATTGCAACATCTTTCCATGATTCATTAGAGCGAAGAGGAATCATTGGAAAAGGTAGATTTACATCCGAGAAACTCGTTTCCTCATCCTGTATTACTGACAGAGATGAGTACTGTCCATGTTGGACTGGAAAATCGTCCGTTGCCTGGAACACAGGTTGTAAATAATCCGGACGTTCATGGAATTCCGTGAGCATGTTGATGTGGAAGGTTTTACGCTTCCCGTCAATATCGACGATACAGTCAACATCGGAAACTTTTGATATTATATCGTACGGACCTTTCCAAGAAATAAGAAGTCTATTTTCCCTACAAGGTAGCAAGACGAATGCTTTGTCACCTGGACAAAGTTGTCGCAAGCATCTCTTTTTATTGGCAAAATCCCTTGCCTTCTGTTTCGCAAATTCAGAAGAAGCAGTTGCCAATTTGCATGCTTCAATAATCTTGTGTCTAAGTGCGATGACATATTCATAAGAGGATTTTGTGTCATCGACAATATTATCAGCAGTTATAAGATCATGAAGTAAGGACATAGGACCTCGCGGTTTCGCGCCAAAGACAAGTTCAAAGGGAGAAAATCCTGTATGTTCGTTGGCGACCTCTCTATATGCAAAGAGAGCCGCGGGTAAAACCCTATCCCAATCCTGAGGATGATCTTCTGTTATCTTACCTAGTAGGTTTTTCAGAGTTCTATTCAGACGTTCCACCATCCCATTGGACATAGGATGATAAATACTACTCAGCGATCTCTCTATCTTAAGAGTCGACATTACTTGAGACATGGTATCCGATATGAGTTGGGTACCATGGTCGGATAATATTTCTGCTGGAAATCCCAGACGAGAAAATATTAACCAAAGAGCATCTGCGACATCAGCAGTAGTTATGCTCTTTAGAGGAACAGCCTCCGGCCAACGTGTGCACATATCAACACACGTCAAAATAAATTGGTGTCCTCTAGAAGACTTTATCTTAAATGGACCAATGATGTCTATCGCCATTTTTTGAAATGGTCGAATGGGAATGTCTGCAGCCTGAATAGGTGCATCATGGCGTGGACCTCTGGATTTAATCTCTTGACATACCTTACAAGATCGACAATAGATTCGTATGTCCTTATTCACAGCAGGCCAAAAGAAAGATTCAAGAACTCTAGCTTTAGTACGGGAAAAACCCATATGTCCAGATAACTGCGAATCATGAGCGTGCTGTAAGATTTTAACTCTCATATTTTTAGGCACAAGGATTTGAGAATGAATGGACTTAGCGGAGTATTGTACCATACGTACAAGTACGCCATTCTTCATCGTAATCCAAGATTTACGATTTGTATCCTTATTCGGATCACCTTTTGTTGCCAGAGTAAAGAATTTCTTTAGAGTAGGATCATCTTCCTGCTGTTTTATAAAGGAATCATGGGAAATCTCCAAGGGATCATCTTGGATCTGCGCATCATTATCTTCAGAATGTGAAGATTGCGGCATATTAAGAGCTTGAGCCCTAGTGATTACTGCATTAGCAGATTGCATATTAACATTTTCCCAATTAGAAATTTGCTGTGGAGTGCATTCTTTCACTCCATGAATGCGACCGATGATAAGATCAGCGATCGGATTCGGCAAGAGACATGCTTGCACCTCTCCTGTAAAGAAAGGCGTAGCAATATTGATAATGGCAGTGGAGTACTTCTCCAATGTGCCACCAAATGTTACACATTTGACTACATTGCCTGTAGCTCGAGAAAGATTTACGAGTGATTGCCTCACTCCGATGGTAGTGTACCCCGAATCGAAAAGAATTGATACCGGAGTACCATCTATTAGGCCTCTATTGAAAACAAGAGCACCCCTTCCATTATGCGCGATTGACGCAGGGAGAGCGGGAAGCGGGTGACCGCAGCTTAAAGTAGAAACTGTGGTTGGATCGAATAATGTTTTGCATTGCGAACACTGAGATGCTCTAGCAAAATCGAAAGCGGAATTTGCTACACTATTGGAGTCTTTTTTATCATTATTCTGATTACCGGCGTCGTGGAACTCCTGTTGTGCAGAGTTAGCCTGGTAATAAGATTTACCATGTCTTTTGTGTTGTGATCTACCTCGGTTATAATTGTCTCTATAATTATTATTTCCTCTTTTATAACCCCTATTTGGGTTTGAATCATAATATTCATGATCATAATCATCACGCTCATTATACTGAGTATCCCTGTAATATTGGTTCTTTTCTCTCCATGAAGCACTTGGGTAGTTCCTATAGCTACTCCCTTTTCGAGAATTTCTAAAATTATGGGTACCCCTCGCGTGTCGAGGACTATCAGCCCGATTCCAGTTCTTCGAAGAAGAACCCTGATTTGAGTGGTTATCTTGGTTTTGATACTTATTCCAATTAACCTTTTTATCAAATTTATTTTTAGCTCCTTGGAATTTGTGTGAGTAATTCTGATTATATTCTGTTGCCGAAGCAACTGGCATACTCTCTTTAATGTTAGAGTTACTAAGAATCATGTCAGGGTGTGCCGTGGCATACTGGTCACAATATTCTTCCATTTGCTTTGATGTACTAGGTTTAAGCTCATGTAAGAACTCTAGGAATGGTTTATTTACCGAAGACATGACCTTGTCTCTTAGCAATAAATAAGTAAGACCATCAAATGTTTTCTCTATTTTGGATAATTCAATTCATCGTGAGAGTGTAAGTCGTGCTTTTGAAATGAAATCTGAGAATTCTAAACCTACCTCAGGTCTCATTGTTTTAAACAAAAGACGATAACCTTCTTCTGACAGCTGATATCTCTTTATCAAAGCTGCCCTAATAGCATCATAATTATCCTTGTCGGCCTCTTCAACCAAAGATAACTTAGTCAGAGACTCCCCTTTTAAATTTTCAGACAACTGATGCACATACTGTGATTTGTCAACATTATGAGCTCGACAAGCACGTTCAAATCTATCAAGCCAGAATGTTATATCATCACTGGCAGAGTTGAACGCTGGCACCTTGACCTTATAATTAAAAGGTTTACCATTACCACCAGATGCCTGATTAATATTACTCATACTAGTCAATTTTAATTTCTCTAACTCAAATTCATGTTCTCTTATTGCTTTTCTCTCTTCAGCTTCTCTATCTAATCTTCTCTGTTCTGCAGCAGCTTCTAATTTCTTCTGTTCAGCTGCAGCAGCAGCTTCTAATTTCTTCTGTTCAGCTGCAGCAGCAGCTTCTAATTTGTTCTGTTCTGCAGCAAATCTCTTTTCCTCCACTTGCATCTGCAATTTCTTTAGATCAGCAGCAGCATCAGCTTCTTTTTCTAATCTTTTTTCTTCAGCCAGAGCTTTTCTCTCTTCAGCAGCAGCTTTTCTCTCTTCAGCAGCAGCAGCAGCTTTTCTCTCTTCAGCAGCAGCTTCTAATTTTTTTTCTTCTATTTGAAGTTTTCTCTCCTCAGCCGCAGCTTTTCTTTCCTCAGCTTGAATCTGCAATCTGAAATTCTCAGCATCTATCTTCTTTTGTTCAACTTCTGCTTTCCATTTATTCTCATCTTTTTGTTTTTTCTCTTCTGATTTTAATACAATAGCAAATTGAGCAGTTGTCCATTCTTCTAACTCTTTTCCAGTCTTATCAAGAGATTTTCCTTGTGCAATAAAGTAATCTAATGTAGACATCTTGTCTTCTTAAATCAGAAACCTGAAAAAGTAAATAAATTACCTTATTTCACTTTAATGGGAGACAAGTCTATACCATAGACTTAGTCTTAGTGAAAAACTTGTATGGTTATTTTGTTTATCATATAACCAATGATAACTTGAGTACCTGTGGAAAACAATAACTGTCTATCTCAAATACTGTGGGAGACAAGCCTTACAAAGGTCTTGTATACCTTAGTGTAATCAATGATCACTTGAGTACCTGTGGAAAATAATAACTGTATATCTCAAATACTGTGGGAGACAAGCCTTACAAAGGTCTTGTATACCTTAATGTAATCAATGATCACTTGAGTACCTGTGGAAAATAATATTTCCTATACCAATCACTTTGGGAGACAAGCCTTACAAAGGTCTTGTACACTTTGTTTTATAACAATAACAATCATAAAGTACTGATCTGTACTATAATATAAGTGTATTCAACTATACCTCCTATGTCATATGTCAACTAAAGACATTACAAAGGACAAACAAGAAAAGAGAATCTGAAAACATTTGCAGAGATCAAATTAAATTAAATAGGAGAAATGAAAAAAATGATCACAGAAACCGTGATGATAACTGCAATAAGATAACAAGATAAATAACGCCACAGTGTATAAACATAAGGGTGTAAAGAACTGAAATGAAAGGAAAGATGAGACCTACAATTATACAAACAAATCAAACAAAAATAAAGAACAGAAAAATGTTACAAATACAAATATGAAACAGTCGTCACAGCTAACCAAATATTTGCAAACTATGTTGCATGCAAATTTCAATTAAGAAATTGCTCCCTATAGAACGCCAGAACAAGACCAATATCACTTGGTATTTCCTGTTCTAGTCACCTCCCATCCAGGCCCGCAAACACATAACAATCACACATATAACAAATAATATATAAACATAAATACATATAAGTCATAAATGTGTTGCAGTTGTAATGTATTGTACTGTATGCTCAGTTTTGACAAATTAGACTACCACTTTATTGAGTAATAGATTTGCTTTCTAATTGTTACACTGTTCAATTTTTTTGAGCACATAAGAAGATCCAACGATGAAATTTGCACTTTAAGTTCAACATTGCTCTTCTATTTCAGCAGGATAAACAATCACTAGTTTAGAACCCTGACTGTACTGTGCCAAATGTCAACAAGTGCTGACCCAGATATTGCTACACTTGTCAGAACAGGTCAAGCTGAATTGATTGTATAGCTGTCATACTGGTGTTGATGTGGTCAAACAAATGTTCTTGCAACTGTAAAATGTGATTCTCAACACAACAAAACTGCGTAGGCTGGACCCAGGAATCTGGCTCACCACTGTAAAGTGCTGTGTAAAAAGTCGTCTGTAAACCATCTGTGTAGATTGTGGTGTATGGTGTTACTGTTCGTGTTCTGACCAATCTAATCACTCATACACTTGTGTCTACAAGGCACCAATGCAGACTGCTGGAATCTTTGTTTACACAGTTTATTTAGACGCACACACTGGGACATAACGAGTAAATCATGGGTACAGGTTGACACATCAATTTGCAGGCATACATAGTAGATCCCAAGTCATGACACATTCATAAATAATGGTAGTACATCAATAGCTTCCAATGTCATGATACATAATGGCCGCATCCCCTATCTGACTAAGCGCGTCAGTGAAGGCGGATCGGTAAGTAACTAAAGTTGCTTTATGTTCATAGTTTATATCATATTATGAAACCACGATAAGGGGTTTCTATCAAAATTGAGATCTCCTTGCCACTGTCCGAATAATAAGATACATGCCCGTTCTTTGGACAGTGATTCAAAAATATGATGACAGGAATGTAACAGGGCCGCCTTCCTGAGTTGTCGCTCACTCACTCACAGGAAGGTATATATATAAGCCAAAGTTAATTCGAAATACATATGAATGATTTCCTAAAGTTTCTCCATACAGTTCTACAGTAATCCAGTTACTTCACGTAGACATAATTGTTGTATGGAAGCCCGTCATCTTTGTCGATACAAACACGACCCTAGCGTTGTGAAGCATAATATTCCAGCTAGGTCTAACCGACATGAGATAATCAAAAATAGGGACTGGCATTACCTGGAGTCCGAATCATACATGGTACCGTACATTAGGAGAGTCTCTAACACAAACTCTAGTAGAGACACAATCTCCTACAGAAGAAAAACCACTTCGTAAATCATTTTTACTGAAGAATATACCAGCCCTGGAAAATGCGTAACCGCCATTGTAAACGGTACCTCGGAACTCATCACGACTTGTCAAGACAACTCATACTTCCGCTAGAGCGGCATAACAAGAATATAGTCCTGCCTACCCATCAAAAATATACAATATAGGACTGATTCTACTTGTACTAATAATATGTAATACATATGAATTCAGGCCATAAACATAATAAGCAAATTAATATATTTTCTGGCCCTAACAAATAAGTACGGACATGGGTGTCATATCCATGCGCCGAATCAATATCAAGAACGATTACTCCTATGATCAAAAGTGTAAATCAATCATGAGTTATCTAGCTTTACTATAGACAGCATTTTCATACACAAATGAATGAATGTCTATATCTTTTCCATATTAAATAGCCATATCGATTTTTGTAATATGTGCGTCAAAATATGCACGCAACACCCATATTCTCTATATTTCTCTATTTGTCCTGCTGTCTTTTTAGCTCCTAAGTATTGTTTCCATGCCATTTTCTTCTCTCTTATTTTCTCTTTGACTTCCTCTGTCCACCAAGGTGTCCTCTTTCTCTTGTTCCCAAGTCGGACTTCACCGCATGATTCTGCAGCAGCTGTCTTTATGATGTCCTTGAATTTAAGCCAGAGGGTTGTCAAGTCATCAGGTTGTTCTTCTGTGTTTTTCACCGCTGAAGCAATAAGCCCCTGATATCTGGTCTTAATATATGGCTCTCTCAGCTTGTAGGTCTTAATGCTCATTTCTCTCGTTTGTTTACTTGGTTTCTTGCGTGATGTTGGGCAGTTCCTAGGCCGAGCAACTCTTTCAGTTTTTCTTTTGATTGTAAGCAGGTAGTGATCACTTCCAATCTCTGGCTCTCTCCAGACTCTAGCTTCCCGGACATATTTGAATGAGCTCCTTCTAACACTGGCATAGTCGATCACTGACTTCTCATTCTTTGTTGGTTCACATCTAGTGTATGCATGTATGCGCTTATGGGGGAACTGCAGAATCTAAGGAGTCGCTATTCCATTGTCATTGAGAGTATTTTCTCCATATCTCCAGATAACTCCACCCCATCTATCATGGTCATTTCCAACTCTGGCATTGAAATCTCCGAGCATGATAATTTCATCTAGGCAATCATCCACTGTCCTTTGAAGCAGCTCGAAGAATTCCTCCTTGACCTCTGCTGTCTCATCCTCATTTGGCCCATACACTATGACTAGGTTGACTATGGTTTCTCCTTCTTTAAGTTTTACAACCATAATGCGCTCCGAGACAAAGTTCCATCCCTTGATACTATCTTTTTGGTTTTTGGCCACAATGCAACCCACGCCCCCTTTAGCTCTTTCAGATGTGGGTACACCAACTTGTAGCAATTGGTCTATTTCTCCACGTAACGTGTCTGCTTTCGCATACGGGATCGGATAAACTCTGGTTCTTACAGGTGTCTCGTTTGTCAGCTGGATATCAAACTCCACGTGATGGGTACGACCAGGTATGTCCATTAAGACTGCTGAATACTGTTTCAGTAACGCCTTAGTTTCTGTCTGTTGTGCTTCTGAGAGAGTGTCGCCGAATTTAACATCTTTAAATGACTCCGTTTGTTGCAGTGGGTATTCCATGCAACTATCGTCATCTTCCTTATCTTCGGTTGCTATACCGACCGGCAAGAGATGTTCGGGGGAAGCACCGGTCTTTCCAAATATTTCTTTAACAGATTTGTGTGTTAGACTTTTTCCTTACCTATTATAGAGATCTTGTAGTTCGTTCTCGAGATCTCTTTAAGGACGGTAAACGGCCCTTGTCATCCGATACGTAGTTTGTTGTTTCCGGTAGGAAGTAGCAACAAAACTTTCCTGTTTTCCGTTCTCTCTCTTTCGCTTCTTTGTTGTATCGTTTAGCGTGCTTCATGCGTATGCGCTTAAGGTTGGTTGTTGCTAGGTCCCATCCTAGTTGTAACCGTTCCTTTAACTCTGATAGATAATTAAATGCCGAGACGACTGTCTGATCAGCCTCTGGTCTGTCAGTGACCGTAGTAAGGCTTCCAGCGGGCCCTTAATAGGTCTGCCGAATAAAAGTGTAGCTGGTGGTAACCCTGTAGAGGCCTGGGGGACTTCCCTGTAGGCGAATAAGGCTGCATGAATGAAAAGGTCCCAATCTTTAGGTTTCTCCTGTCCCAGCTTACGTAACATCATGGTGAGGCTGCCGTTGACACGATCTACTAACCCACTTCCGGCCGAATTTATGGGCTGATGTAGATGTGCTGGTCCCACAAGATCTTAAAGATCTCCTCCATTAACAGGCTACGGTATTGGGATCCATTATCCGTCAAAACTTGTTGAGGGAATCCCAGCCGTGTAAAAATCTGCACTAGGACTTCTGTGGCATGCTTGGAATCCGTGCATGTTAGCGGTATAGCTTCGGCCCACATAGTGCATGTGTCGACCAAGGGCAGGATAAACCTGTTCCTTCTTGTAGTCCTTTCAAGGGGTCCTATAATGTCGACTACAACCCGTTCAAATGGGGTTCCTACTATTGGCATTTCTCCCATAGGAACTTGGGGTGTCCAATGCTTGGGTGCCACACGTTGGCACTTGGCGCAGGATTTAACATATCTGATGATGTCAGTGTTCATTCCTGGCCACCAATAGTGAGTAGATATTCGCTGTATAGTGGCGTTTTGTCATATATGTCCGTTAAAGAGAAGAGAGTGCCCCATTTCTAAGATTTGTTCTCTGTACTGTGTCGGTACTAGCAGCTGATTATGCCCTTGTTCAGGGTCGCCCGTTCTGTGATACAGCACTCCATCCTTAGAAAATATGTCTCCGTTGTGCCTGGGGTCCTTGGCAGTTTCTTAAAGCAGGGCTCCAAGGTAGGGTCCTTTTGTTGCGCCTCTTTCAGTTCCTTAGGTAACATGTTAGTGTAGGCTCTCGTTCCTTTTTGGTTTGCCCTCTTGTAGTTACTGCTGCCACAATTGGCTCTTTCGGTCTCCTTATAAACACGTATCTACAACCAAGTATGGCTGGGTAGATCAGATCCTCCATTATAGCCGCTTTAATAACACCTCGGACGAAATCCGAGTGTATCTCCACCAGTGAGACTGGAATCGTTATGGGCACATCTCCTTTAAAAACTCCACATAATTTTACGGTTTCTTCTGTTTCTTGACCTGGTTTGACCAAATGCCTCGCGACAATACAATCAAAGCTCAAATCTGTATCAAACAAACAATGAGAGGAAGTCCCGTTCAATATAACAGTTCCTCGCGTAGAAGGCCTCTCACCCACAGGTTGAGGATCACTGACCTTACTATTCCGCTGCGAGGCTGTTTGTAAACAACCGATCCGATTAGGCCCAGTCTGTTTTCCCTGATCAGATATCCCTGGCGCAGGGTTTTCCCTTTGTCGTATCCTTTCTGGCCACGTTGCTATGGGAGTCGGTTGGGATGATCACGGGTTTCGGTAGGATAACGGGTTTTGTAGAATTTCAATTTATTATTTTGGATAGGGGTCTGGAGTACAGTTTCTCTTGGGTTTTGGTGGGAAAATGTTTGGGAAGACTGTTAAATATTATTTTTGCGAGAAGGCTCATCTGCAGGTTTGCGTTTTGAGCCTGGTAGCTCGACTAGCGCGTTGGCATAACGCTAAGACTTACTCAAGGTGTTTTCCATTTTTATAGCTCCATGTTCAGCAAGAAATCTACGGGTTTCGTTTGACAAAGTGCTTTTAATCTGTTCGGTTAGAATAAGCTCCTCTAACCCTTCAAAAATGCAAGGAAGTTCTAAAAGCTCCAAACACTTAGTCAAATATCCCTTCAGACGAGAAGAGAACTGAGCAAAAGTCTCGGTTCCCTCTTTCCTGCTGTTCCGGAAAAGTTGCAAATATTTGCGAGCGTTCATTTCGAAGCGTTCATGTAAAGTTTTCTTAAGCATGTTGGAATTGTCTTGATTGCTGCTTCCCAGTTTCACATACGCATCATTCGCTTTGCCTTTTAAGGCCTGGGAAAGCTTTAAGCACCATCGCGAACTTTCTAAACCGTACAGTGTTGCCATTCTCTCAAATTTTTCCAGATAAGTATCAATTTTCTAATTGGGGCTTGGGAAGAATTCTAGGGCAAAAGACATAGCAGCTAATTGGGGAGACTGGCTACTGGAGTGATCCGTTAAGAGTAACTGAGGTGATGAAGACTCTCCGTTGCTGGAGCTAGACGCTGCACTTTGATTTTGGACCTCTAGAGTCTTAAGCGCCCATTCGGGCTGACGTCATTGGTTATTCTCTCTTTCCTCATGTTGTTTCTCTCTCCTCTTTCCTCATGTTATCTTTCCTTCTATCGTTCCATGTCTCTACGAACCTGCATTTCTGCTTCAATTTTCATACTTTCCAATTGCCGCTCTTCTCTTGCTTTCTCTATTTCCCTAGCTTCTGCTTCTTTTTCTTTCTCTCTAGCTTCTGCTTCCTTCTTCTCTGCCTTATATCTGTCTAGTTCGTCGTTCACAAAAGCTAGCAACTGTTCTCCTTGTAATCATATTTCCTTTGCTTCCTCTCTTAGCATTGTTCTAAGTTTTCCACGCACAGCCATGGCAAATAACTGACTGCGAATTACCCGAGAAAGAAAGAAGAAAAGGATACACTTCTCCCTAACCAATTAAGAGAATAAAAAAGAATTCCCTGTTTTTACTGTGTTTCCTCCTCCGTGCTACTCAGTTGTCTAATCTGTCGCTGCTGTTAACTGGCAAAAAGGCTCCTAACGCAGACGACTTAAACCATAGAGAAGGTAGATCAAGCTAAAACTGTAAATCTACTATTACTACTGTGGGAACAAATTTATAGTTAAGGAGACAATAAATTTTCCTTTTTTTTAAATCCACCACGCTCACCCACACCTGGAGACAGTCTGGAGCTAGGGAAGGCGATTAACTTGGCGACTGCCCAATGCTTGATGTTAAAGCAATGTAACATTATAAACGTTTCCAGTATATATTCTACAAAACTAATCCAGAAATACCTTCATAGCATTGAAAATAAAAGTTCACTGAGGGCATGAACTAATATTTTTGCTTTAATTTATTATGTTCTAAAACAATTCACAAGAAATACTTGCTCTTCAGTATTTACAGGTAGTGTCCGTAACAGAAATTTGGGTGCAATTATATTGTTATGAGATCGACTCTTATAATTAAAATTAGATTTATAGTCAAAGGGAAATAATCCAAAATACATTCAGCAAGGAATCTGGAGTAGTGTTTTATGTCCCTTGTGGAAAAGTGTTGAGACAAAACTTTTTATTCTGTTTTTGCAAAACTGAGTTGCCTACGTGATCACATTTCTCGTGCGGTGAATGAAATATTGAGTTGTTTGCGAGACAAATCGATCTAGAAAGTTCGGAAATAGTTGTCGTTGTAAATCGTTGTTCAAAATTATGTCAGTCAGATTTGAAACGCGATAGCGTTAAGAGCTAGAATGGGTTCTCTCCCAAGTGTGTAAAGTTATTATATTTAGAAGTGGCTTGCGAACATGAGGGTTATCATTGGAGGTTAAGACAACAGGATTTTTGTTGATTTCTGTGATGACAGAATAATTTACTATTGTCTAGACACACAATCGCAATCCATGCCACAATCATGTCTGACAGTTTTGGGAGTTATTCTGAGGACAAGAAGACAGTGTTTCCAGTACAAGAAAATGTGTGTGTTTTCGAAACAAACCAGGTACGTTGAACATTTAAGAGTGTATTACTGGAAGGACAGGATTATTAGGCAACTGACAGGCTAGCGAGCAGAATAGTAGCTTGGTAAACCAACAACCCTAGCGGTAGGCCAGTTTCTCTAAGATACACCAAGTAAAGACAACAGAAAATAATCTGAAATAGAAGAAGTACTTGTACATCAATCCATTTTGACGCACACTGTTTATGAATGAAGCATTTAGAAGGCAGATAAACATTGACAGCAGCGGTTTTCAAGTCGTGACCACCCTAACCAATAAAAGAAAGCTAGAATATACTGAAGCAGCAAGAGTGGAAAAGAGAGAACATGACATTGTATTAAATAATTGATCTGAAATTGTTGCTGTACCAGTTGGCCAAACTCATGAGAAGGTTGGGCACATCATTTCACATCCGTTACTTTATTTGATGTAAATAAAGTTCACCGTTGATTTACTACTGCTGTTAGAGTGAAGTCAATCATCGATCATCGAGATCATTCATCACTTGTCATTTGTGAAATGTTTTATCGTCTATGAGTAAGAGGTCATCTTAACACTATCAAATTAAAAGCTGCCTACTGTTTAGGGTAGAGATACAAACCCACTATACGATCAACACAAGGTAGAAGTAGGGTATAGTAGACGACCATCACCAACGGCCACATCAAAAACATCGTTTCGTTCTTGAATCAGTTTTAAAACAGCAGAGGCAGCATCCTTATTTCATTGCGTCTCCACATCGATTCCCAAAATCCCGCGATGACCACGACTATTTTGATTGGCTGGTTGGGAGGTGGAATGAAAAAGTTTAAATGTCTTCGGATAATAATTGATATTGATCCTTGTGAAGAAAGAATAATTAAAAGCCAATAAACGTTTAAATTAAAATTATTTTTTCAGGAAATTATGCTCTCCTATAAGAGATAAGTGTAAGATATTTTGAAGGGTGATAAAGTAGCTTCAATGACGTCAATGTATGACCTCAGGTCAATTTTTTTCCAAACATGGAGATGGACTAAAGCCGTAATAAGGTGACGAATAGAAACATATAATGTACTGTAAATATACATGATGTTTTTTTTACGTGTCACCAGTGAAATGTTAGGGGAGGTAGCTTATTTGTCTTACATTAATTTTTAATTCAAGGGAAACAATTTAACTGTGACATAAATAATAATAAAAATAACAGATTCTCATTTTGTTTTATTTGCATCTGATTAAAATACAAAAAATATACAAAATGAAAAATATTATGTTATGCGCTTTGTTAGAAAAACTGTTTTACTCTGTATGTGAATTCTTTTATTTCCTTTTTATTGAAAAATATTAAAACATTACTTACTTGATGCACATATTGATGTGATGGAAATTTATCTACTCTGCTACTTTAAACGATACTGCATCATTGCCCCCGTGTCCATTAAGTCGGCTCCAGACACACATTTCAAAGAACTAATTCTCCAGATCTAAAGGTCTTTTATAATTGGATATGCGCCCTAATATCCGGCCTTTTGGCAAAGATCAATGTGTCTTGGCCAGGGCCGGGGTCAGGCGGGCTCCACTGCGACTCATGCGAGTTAAAAAAAAATGCGACTCATGCGAGAAAAAAAAAATGTCTAAGAAAATATCTCCCCACCCCCTTGGATGACTCTGTTTTCATGCTCTTATCTTTTCGAACCTTTGTATTATGCGATGTACAAGAAAATTCGGTTTAAATAAGCATAACAAAACTAATTATTCTCACTGCCCATTGCAATGACAAACAGTTTAAACGCTATGACTCTTGTGACATAATGGGGCGACCCTTCACGATCTCTGTTTCACTACAGCATTTTTGTACTGATTTTTATTGCGTGAGGGAAAGATGAAAGAAATGATGTACATTCTAAATATAATACTTACAGCTTCAAACCAGTGTAAATGTCTATGTGAACATATTCACTTTAAAGTTAATGAAAGTTTCAAACTTTTCAGTTAGTGTAAATGTGAATGAAAACATATTCAGTTTATATTGTGAACACTTCTGAAACAGTGGAGATGTAAATGTAAACATATTCTATCTGTACTATTAATCTTTTCATTTAATCAATATAAAGCTTTTGAATGTAAATCTAAAGAAAGTTATCTCTCGACGGATTAAGTTTAATTCTCATCGAGGGTAAATTTTGAGTTAAATGGGATGGTAGAATAGGAGAAAGGGCACACATAAGCATATGTCGGGAAACAAAATACTCAGGAGAGCGTTTCGTTTCTATTCTTTTACCATTGTTGTTGGAAGTGGTAACAGTGAAGGTACTAATCTCTGGAACAAAGTGAGGGTAGAAGTGGACTGACGTAGAAACGCGGGACGAGCTTGGCAGTTACTCATTGATTGTTCTGGGAATGTGCTGCACCTTTAAGCTTAACCAGAGATGTGAGAACTCCAGTGACCTATCTGCACAGAACCCATCAGCGGGAGCAAAAACTTCTATTGGCAGCTAAGTGAAAAGTATAAGCTGCCAAAGTGAACTTTTTTTCCATAAAACCTACTATCCTTCAATGATGAACATTTTCTATTAGAGACTATTCAATTGTTTTAATCCTTGTTCAAACTAAATGATTATTAAATCTGTTATTTGTTATTATACAAATTTAACTTCGATTTAATCATTTTAAATGTACTGCATGTTTGCTCAGTCAAATTTACCAAACACACTCTAAACTGAGCTATACCAGAATAATAAGAAGTTCACTGAGTAAATCAGGGTAGAGGCTTAACGAGCTGAAAATAATAATTGCTTAATCCTTAACAAAAGTTGTCGGCAGGTCATAGAATTAACGTGCTCAGCCAATGCAGCATTGTTTTCGCTTTTCTGAATATCTTGTAAACATTCCCGTGGGATAGAAGCGTCATTACCCTTCTTTTTACAAATCTGCCTAGAGTAATCTTTTGCGAAGGAAGACACCTTTGAGGCCCATATTAGATACCCTTGAGTTTTGGCCACTCTTGGACATCTACTGCAAAGCAGGGGAGGCAATACCGTCAGAACTCTCAATGTGAGAGGTCTCAAAAATTAGTCGATAAAATTGTTGTCTTAATACATACATATAAACCAGACTTTATTTTTGTACAGGAAACTCTGGTCAATGACAAATTACACGCTAACCGCATCACAACACTACTAGGTTTACGAAACACACATATTAGCCTAGGAATATCACATACGGGAGTAGCTATCTTACAGACTTCAGATCACTGGGAAATAACGCACACAAATAAAGACAAAGAAGGCAGATATGCAATAATACAAATAAGAAATTCAAATGATCCCACAGATACACACACCTTAATAAACGTTTATGCTCCAACAGTCTGAGCACAGCAACCATACTTCTACCAAACACTGTCTGATACGGTAACTCAACATTACAAAGGAAACCAAGTCGTAATAGGAGGAGATTTTAACTAAGTAGTACATGAATTAGATAGAATACGAGGGAAACTACAGAAAACAACCGAATAAGGACTAAAGATAAGCAAATAGACAAACTACAAAAAACCTTAGAGGAACGCGACTTATCAGACGCATTCAGAAAAAAATACCCAAAAGGAACAGAAAGAGCATACACCGATAGAACACGCCCCTTTGGAAGTTCTACGAGGTTGGACAGATGTTATATACATAGTAGTGGGAGCATCAGGCGACCTATTACTCTTGAGGGTCCTACAGGCAGCGTGGTGCAACAAGATCATACCAAAGGATTGGGAGATTGCCATCATAACATCAATTTTCAAAAAGGGTGACAATCGACAATGTGGAAACCATAGAGGCATATCCCTTCTCAGTGTCCCTGGTAACATTTACTCTAGAATTCTAGAGCAGAGACTCCGACGCCTAGCTGAGCCACATTTGGATGAGGTCCAGTGCGGATTCCGAGCTAACCGAAGTACTCAAGACCTAATCTTCCCACTCAGACAGCTGAGTGAAAAGGCTCTTGAGTATAAGAGTGAGATCCATCTTTGTTTCATAGATCTGGAAAAGGCGTTTGACAGGGTCGACTGGAGCAAACTTTGGGACTGTTTGGAAATTAAGAACATTCCAGCACCTCTGATTCATGATATGCAGAGCTTCTACAAGTCTTGCAGAAATTATGTGAGGACAGCAAACGATAAGTCAGAAGAGGTCAGGACCACCACTGGTGTAAGACAAGGTGATATCCTGTCACCTTATCTTTTCATACTCCTCATGGACTATGTCATCAAGGCATGCAAGGAGAGAACAAGAAAGTATTCAGTAGGGTACTGGAAGATGAGACAGGTCTGTATTTCAGAGCTGGCATTTGCTGATGATATTGCCCTGATTGCTAAATCAGAGGCACATCTCCAATCCAACCTGCAAGTCT
The DNA here is from genome assembly GCA_024509875.1 of Oreohelix idahoensis. Classification (NCBI taxonomy): domain Eukaryota; kingdom Metazoa; phylum Mollusca; class Gastropoda; order Stylommatophora; family Oreohelicidae; genus Oreohelix; species Oreohelix idahoensis. The sequence goes on along the minus strand of JAMPIV010013047.1, from coordinate 127,511 downwards.
GGAAGGAAGAGCTGGAGAAGAGAGGGATGGTCATAAGCAGCTCTTAAACAAAATCCATGGTGATATCACGAGAAGAAAGAAGACATCAGATAAGCTGGGAGAACAGGTCCTGGAGCAGGTCGACCACTTTAAATATCTCGGAGCTATTATAGACCGAAAGGGAGGCATCAAAGAAGAGTTGGCCACTCGAAAAGCAGCAGCTGGGAGACTTTTTCAGGCCATAAATCGAGCATTCCTCAGCAAGAGAGAGGTTGGTAAGAAAACGAAGATGGCTGTATACCGCTCCACCTATGTCCCAGTCTTGACATATGGATGCGAGTCATGGGCAATGACTACAACCCATAAAAGCCAGATCCAAACCTCAGAAATGAGGTATCTGAGGAAGGTGGTTGAAGTAACAAGAAGAGACATTCTCCGCAACCAGACGATACGTCAAGGCCTAAAATCCCACCCCCTGCAGAGCCAAGTAGAACAGTCCCAACTAAGATGGTTTGGCAATGTCTGCAGAATGCGAGAAGATCGGCTACCACGACAAGCATGGGAAACAAAGAGCCAAGGATCCAGACCCCATGACGACCCAGAGTCCGCTGGGAGGACAACATTAAACAATCTTTGAAGGACCGAGGACTAGAATGGAACCAGGCCAGGAGGAAGACAGCCGATAAGATAGTCTGGCGCTCTCTCTTCCAAACCGTTACACCTCACGGTAGAAGGGGAATGACTAAGTAAGTAAGATTTGCCCAATGCACTTCCTTTGCTATGCTCAGGCCCCACTGCTCCAATAAAACTCTAATTGTTAAACAATCACGCGTACTAGCGGTCTTTTTGTAAAAATATTTATATATCATATCTGCAACAAAGATCGCCATCAAAATCAAACTGTATGTAAACTATAAGATGCTGTGGACAGAAACACATTTCTAATTCGTGTGGTCAGAACCCAGTAAATAAGAACGTTGTCTAGAGGATAATTATTATTACTTTTCTTTACTCACAACACAGGACGCACAACACACTATTTAGAGTTAGACTGAGATACAATAACAGATGTTAGTCATTTATCTAGACTCAGACTTAGATCAAATCCTGAAGACGAGCACCCATTCTGTCGTACAGGTAGGTTTGGGAGTTACTTATGGTCCCTTCTGAGTAGGGTGGATGGTGATAGTACGTGAGAAAAAGGTGTGAGAAATAGATTTCACGGGTGAATAGCTTAAGGAGAAGAAATGTCTCTGGAATGAGTAAGTTTCTCTAGTCCAGCCTATCTATACGACTATAATTTAGTACAAGACAATCTTGCCCTCCTCATAATATAAATATAAGTTTAACTACACACACACACAGCTATGTGACAACAAGACACACAAACGTGAAAAACTACGCTTAATTGGGTATGGGTCTGACCAACACACAAAGTTAAGTTTCTTTTGTTGTTTATTATCATAAAACTTGACAACACCAAATATCTAAAGACAAATCGAATAAAATCAGATTTACATACATAGGAAATAACAGAATAAATGTGCCCTTCCCCCTATTGAGAAAAAGGACCCAACAAGTTAATAACCCCAAAGGTCAAAGGTTAGCACTATGTTACAGAATAGACAGTAAAGAAACAAGTTCGTACTAAATGCTACCCAGTAAAGTAAACACTTTTTAAGCAAAATCAAGGTTGGTACACTTCCTGTAACCAAGAAAAGTATTCACTCTCTCTGTCATACTCTCTCTGTTATACAGTGGCCACTCAATCACGCTTACCTATTCTTGGTGATATCCCCTTGGAATTACAATGGTTCCTGAATATACGAAATGTCAGGTGTATTTCCCAAATTGGCCCCAGTCTATCCTCTAACAAATAAGATTAATGAGGGAGAATGTCGAATTTGGTGGTTTATTCCTGGATGAAATAATGTCACCTCGAATAGTTAGTGTAGACACCGAGATCTTGGGGGTCACAGTAAACAGAGGAAAATACTTCCAGTATTGGGAAACCTCTGGTTGATAAAACTGTTATAATTGATAAATGATGGTAATCCTATCGGCTGGCTCTATGGTGAGTGCCGATTCTGAAAAAGCGTAAATTCTGGATGATTCACTTGAATACCACTGTCAGTCGTCAGATAATGTTATTGTTCTGTACAACCCCAGTGGGCTGATAAAATTGAAAAAAAATATTGCTGGCCTTTATAAGTCCAGTTAAATTTACAAGTTAAATTGTTTCTTTGTCTCTTTGGCAATCCTGTTCACAAATGAACTTTGGGACGCACAAGGCAAGAAAAAAGACAACATTAACCAATCGGTAAATGAAGAAAAGACCGCTGGACGTACTTTGATCAGATCTGCCTGGAATAAACAAAACATTTATTGAAAAATGCTACTATTCTATGTATATATATATATATATATATATTCAACATGAGGATCATCATAGAAAAGTGTAGAGAATTCAACGTTGACCTACATACTTGTTTCATTGATTACACCAAAGCTTTCGATTGTGTACAACATCAGCAGTTATGGGCTATTATGAAAAATATGGGATTTCCAAACCACCTTATACAACTCATCGCACTGCTGTACCAAGAACAACAGGCAGCCGTAAGAATAGAGGGGGAAACATCAGAATGGTTTGAAGTACAGAAAGGAGTAAGACAAGGCTGTACCCTTTCTCCTTACCTGTTTAACATTTATGCCGAGAATATCATGAGAAACGTAAGAGATGACCAAGAACACACAGAGTTTGACTCATTTAACATCGGCGGGTACCAGATCCCGGAAATCAGATATGCTGACGACACAGTCCTCCTATCGACCAACCCAAAAGGACTTGAACAATTACTTCTGTCCACCAAAAAACACAGCGAGGCCCAGAATCTATACCTAAACACCAAGAAGACCAAAGTATTGACAACAGACAAAGTAAAGACCAAACCAGAAATTGAAATTGATAACGAAGAACTGGAAAGTGTCAATGAATTCGAATACTTAGGATCAATCATTAACAGCTCTGGCGACTGTGCAGTAGAAATTAAAAGAAGACTTGCAATTGCTTCACATAAGCTAATACAGATGAAAAACCTATGGCAAGGCACAAGCAAAGAAACAAAGTTACAACTGATCAGAGCATGTATATTCCCAGTAGCAACATACGGCTGCGAGACTTGGACACTCAATAAAACAGTTGCAAAAAAGATTACATCATTCGAAATGAAATGCTACAGAAGGATGTTGAGAATACCCTGGACAGAAAAAAAGACCAACAGAGAAGTACTGCACTCACTAAACGTACAGGAACATTGGCTCCTAAATACCATCGCAATAAGGAAGCTGAAATTTTTCGGTCATATAAAAAGACATAATAGTCTGGAAAAAACAGTGATGGAAGGCATGGTCCCTGGAAAAAAGGGGAAGGGGTCGACCTAGACGACGGTGGACCCAGGACATCACAGAGAGTCTGAACTTGTCTTTGGCTGATGCAGGTCGACTTGCCCAGAATCGTGATGCGTTCAGAGCAGCTGTAATGGAGACAACGTTCTGGAAAGAATATGTCACATGATGATGATATATATATTTATATTTATATATATATTTATATATATACATACACACACGGACAGGGACAAGACGATCTCTTTTCCACTCCGTCAGTCCTGATTAAAGTTAAACGGCGCAGGTGTTTTCCTTTACGTCTATACGGTCAGCTTTTTGCCCGCGCTGCAATTTCAGGTCGGATGAAGGTATGCAACCCTCCCCACATCCTTGCGCGCGCGTTAACGATGAGCGTAAAATGTCAATTATTATTCAATTATCCATACGCGCACCTACATAAATATCGTCTGTCGTTAATAGCTATTACATTGTCGGCGTCTGTTTGTCATCGTATGGTATTAAATAATAGTCCCTTACTATAAATACGCACAATGAAATATAACGTGAATTCTATGCTGTCACTATCAGTCGCTCCTAGCATATACTCAGTCAACTAAAACCGTTTCTCTCTTCTTGTGTGAGAAAGCGGGTGGTAAAATTAACATCAAAACTGAACCTCTGGTATAAAATAGCTACGCGTTATTTTATTTCACTGGTTTTAACAGCTAGAACTCTAAGTGAATTACAATGGTAAAAGCTTAACACTTTAACACTAATTTCTATTTCCAGAAATTCATAATGAGAAGATCTCCACGAATGCTATTAACACATTTAGCGAAATGGTTCTAGTACTGCGTGCTTGGACTATTCCAAAAATTATGAGTGACAAATGATAGCTGGTTTAGGAAGACACAGTTTATATATCATCATGGTTTCCCTGATCTATAGATAATGCTACTTTTCACACTATTGTGTATAGCAGAGAATCAGAAACATGAGTCCCCCAGATAAAAATGTTTGCGGTCGGCCTTTCTCAGGCGTTAGACCGCCATCAAGGACTTAAATCTGTGTAACCGGGTTCTCGAAGGTTTTGCCCGCTTCTGAAGATCAAAGAGCTCGGGGTTTCCCTGCCATCTCTCTGTGTACTAACTAAGGGAAACATTTTTGCCCGTGAGTCTACTTCAAAGGGACCTGTGTTATTCTCGTGCGGTCTGTCAGGTATCCGATGATTGACAGATCAGCTCGCGTGAGAAACTTAGGTAAACAAACCTGATTCGCTCCCTGTTATGACTGGCAGATCACGAAAGTTTGTAAACAGCTTCGTTTGATTTTGTTCATATAAAAGAGGCGTGGATTAAAAATAAGCTTGTGTGCGTAAGATAGGCAGAAAAATGCGTGGTTTTGCTAGCAAATCATAGAACGCTAACCGGATTACGACGAAGGCTGTCAGATTACTGTGGGCTATATTTCCATTATACGTCACAATGTTACAGCTGTCTTTGTTACATCAATCAATGTTACATCTATCTTTGTTACATCTGTTTATGTTACATCAATCTTTGTTACATCTATCTTTGTTACAGTTGTATTGTTTTACATATATCTATGGCTGTCTTTGTTACAAATATCTACGAGATGTTACATTTATTTATGTTAAACTTATTTATGCTACATTTATTTACGTTACATCTATCTGTGTTACATCTAACTATCGTTACAGTTATCTATCTTACCATCATTTATATTATAGCTATCAATCTTACATCTGTCTATGCTACATTTATCTATCTTACATCTATATATGTTATAACAATCTATCTTTCAGCTATCTATGTTACAGCTATCTATCATACAGCTGTCTGTGTTACAGCTGTCTGTTTTACATCTATCTAAGTTATAGCTATCTTACATCTGTCTAAATTACAGCTTCCTATCTTACATCTGTGTTTATTACAGCTGCCGATCTTACTTCTGTCTATGTTACAGCTATGTATCTTTCATCTGTCTATGTTACCGCTGCCTGTCTTACATTTGTCTATGTTACAGCTGCGTATCTTACATCTGTCTCTGTTACAGCTCCCTATCTTTCGTCTGTCTATGTTACAGCAATCTATCTTACATCTTTCTACGTTACGGCTATCTGTCTTACATCTTTCTATATTACAGCTATCTATATTACATCTGTCTATGTTACAGCTATCTTTATTACTTCTGTTTATGTTACAGCTATCTGTCTTACATCTTTCTCTGTTACAGCTATCTAAATTACACCTGTCTATGTTACAGCTCTCTATATTACTTCTGTCTATGTTACAGCTATCTATCTTACATCTGTCTATGTTACAGCTATCTGTCTTACTTCTGCCTATGCTACCGCTATCTATCTTACATCTGTCTATGTTACAGATATCTGTCTTTCATCTTTCTATGTTACATCTATCTATCTTACATCTGTCTTTGTTACAGCTATCTATCTTACATCTGTCTTTGTTACAGCTGTGTGTCTTACATCAGTATATGTTACAGCTATCAATCTTAAATCTGTCTATGTTACAGCTATCTATCTTTCATCTGTCTATGTTACAGCTGTCTATTTTGCATCACCCAATGTTACAGCTAACCAATAAATGTAAGAGACTTTGAGATAGAAGTTATTGATTTAGTTTAAAGGAAAATATTGTGACAGACATTGAGAAAGAAATTTATGCGAGTTTATGAAAGATAACTTTGTGACAGACTATGACAGAAGAAGTTTATTACAACTTCAAGAGCGTGTAACAGTGAGTTTTATGTCAGTATATAAAGAGAAGATCAAGTGTTAAAATCCAGTTTAAAATATTAGCGTAACAACTTTATCAGACAATTTAACCTTATTAAAAGGGAATTAGTGGGGTTTGAGGCACAGGGAGTTAAATCTTTAATTGTGCCCTTTGTGAAAAGTAGTGGTTTTAGGAATTTATGTGTAAAAGAAAATGGTTTCAAAAATTTGCATAACGTTATTAAAGTAACTTAGGGGGAGAAGAGGCTATGACTTATAGTCTTATTTAGCAAAGGGCGATGATTTGTAATTACGTCCCTTGAGGGTTTTAAGTGAGTTGTTGTTTTCGAACAGTGTGAAGGAAGCAGGTTTTGCACGGGAGTTTTGGTAGGACTGAGTGAACGATTCGTGACAGTCTGAGTTAGAAACTTGGTTAATAATTGTAATGGGAAATTGAAGTAAACGGTATAATCAGCTCAGATCCAGACGCGTTAGGCGTAAGTTTGCGAAAAAATAGGTTCTCTCCCAAAGTGTTAAAGACTGAGATTTGGCACGCGATATTAAGGGGTGCCATCCAGACAACATGTCAATGAGTTGGTTGCTTCCGTGATGACAGAAACATGCACTCTTGTCTAGCTCCTTAATCGCTTGGTACGCCATCACGGTAGTTAGCATAGCTGATTCAGCAGTTCAAAGATAGTTTCACCAGATTCAAGAAGTTGTGCTCGTTTTCAAGATTTTACAAGACGACCAGGTATAATAAACTGTTTTGAAATCTGGGGAAGACATTAGACAGCAGTTAATTTTCGAGTGTGGTCAATAGACAGTTTCGTAGAAATTATCACCCCTGGCGGTTTAGGTTAGTCTTATCATAAAGATACACCAAGTGTTCACACATAGACTTGAAGTTAGAACATTGTGAAGATAGGAGTACGATAGAGCAAGTGCTCACACATAGACGCGAAGCTAGAACATTGTGAAGATAAGAGTACGATAGAGCAAGTGTTCACAAATAGACGCGAAGTTAGAACATTGTGAAGATAGGAGTACGATAGAGTAAGTGTTCACACATAGACGCGAAGTTAGAACATTGTGAAGATACGAGTACTATAGAGCAAGAGTTCACACATAGACTCGAAGCTAGAACATTGTGAAGATAGGAGTACGATAGATAAAGTAGAGCAGAACTAGTCATCAAGTACTGAGATAAAACATCTTGACAGTAACCGTTAAGCGACAACAGTGGTTCTCAAGCCATTTCCACTTAGACTACCCGAGTCAGTAGACAAATAGAAGCAGTGACTGTGTCCAAAGAATATGAGGAATGAAAGAGGACGACGTAGAGAATTTTGCCTATGAGAAATGTTGCTGTACAAAAGTTACCAGCCTCAAGAGGAAGGTTGGGCAGAACATCCCTTTTCAACTGTTGCTGAATTCATAGCTGTAAATAAACGTCAAGTCACATTCACTGCTGTCGGCGTGAAGTATGTTTTGTCCAGCTGTTGTAGTCGTCAAAAGTTCGTTTGAAGAACTTAACATCATTCATCCACAACTACCTACTGTTAGGGCAGTGATACGAATTCACTATACTCACCATCATCACAACGCACGGTCACAAGCATGAGAAGTCTGTGCCTGGTATTTAATAAACTTATAGAGAATTTTCGTTAAGATTAAGAATAGTGAATCTAAAAAGAAAGAGGGAGGGAGAGAGAGAACGATAGAGATAATGAGAGAGAGAGAGAGAGAGAGAGAGAGAGAGAGAGAGAGAGAGAAGGGGAGAGAGGGAAGGACAGACATGACTGGGTTACTCTCAGTGCTGAAATGAGCAAATGTGTCAGAGATAGATAGATAAATGGATGGATGGATGGACGGACGGATAGACAGATAGATGAATGGATGGATGGATGGATGGACGGAAGGACGGACGGACGGATAGACAGATAGATAGATAGATAGATAGATAGATAGATAGATAGATAGATAGATAGATAGATAGATAGATAGATAGATAGATAGATAGATAGATAGATAGATAGACGGACGGACGGACGGACGGACATATGGATAGACGGATGGACGGACCGACGGACGGATGGATGGATACATAGATTAATAGATACATAGATAGATATATAGATACATAGATGGATTTACGGATACATGGATGGATGGATTGATACATAGATGGATGGATGGATACTTAGATGGATGGTTGGATTCATAGATACATAGATGGATTGAAACATAGATACATATATGGATTGAAACATAGATGAATGGATGGATGGATGTATACATAGATAGATAGATAGATAGATACATAGATGGATAGATAGATAGATAGATAGATAGATAGATAGATAGATAGATAGATAGATAGATAGATAGATAGATAGATAGATAGATAGATAGATAGATAGATAGATAGATAGATAGATAGATAGATAGATAGATATGTAGTAGGGTGGGGCGAGATGACGATGATGATGTGATATGTGATCACTCTCTTTTCACACTCGCACCGACCCGAACAACAATAAAACTTTGATTCTGAGGCAGGGGCTGTATTTATTTTTACAACCCATTCAGTGACTAAGAGCACACTGAAGCAAACATTAAACAAATAAACCAACAAACCAAACACCAAACAAACACCCAGCTAGTGCTCGATTGCTAATGTGTCCAAGGCATCTATACTGTAGATCGACTCTTGTTTTCTGGTTTCTTTGGGGCGACTGGCAACGAGAGAAACTCGTTCGCCGCTAGGCACTTCTTATATAGGTCCTAGGCTAATCACTCAACTTTAGTGCGCTGCGCGGATTAATTTTGCCCCTTAAATAACTTACTTACTTACTTAGTCGTTCCCCTTCTACCGTGAGGTGTAGAGGTTTGGAAGAGAGAGCGCCAGACTATCCTTTCGGCTGTCTTCCTCCTGGCCTGGTTCCATTCTAGTTCTCGATCCTTCAAAGATTTCTAATGTTGTCCTCCCAGCGGACTCTGGGTCGTCCTCGGGGTCTGGATCCTTGGCTCTTTGTTTCCCATGCTTGTCGTGGTATCCGATCTTCTCCCATTCTGCAGACATGGCCAAACCATCTTAATTGGGACTGTTCTACTTGGGTCTGCAGGGGGTAGGATTTAAGGCCTTGACGTATCGTCTGGTTGCGTACCATGTCTCTTCTTGTTACTTCAACCACCTTCCTCAGATATCTCATTTCTGAGGTTTGGATCTGGCTTTTATGGGTTGTAGTCATTGCCCATGACTCGCATCCGTATGTCAAGACTGGGACATAGGTGGAGCGGTATGCAGCCATCTTCGTTTTCTTACCAACCTCTCTCTTGCTGAGGAATCCTCGATTTATGGCCTGAAAAAGTCTCCCAGCTGCTGCTTTTCGAGTGGCCAACTCTTCTTTAAATAACACTCGCCTTTATTGCTCTATTAGGCACGAAACACAGATATGGCCCACAACTATCAAATATAACACACGACTATCAAATATAACACACCACAACTAATTCTTAGGCTTTATTATGGCCTAGTCATCAATCTTCTTCTTTGTCAGACTTTTCACATCCCAGCAATGCTTGCTCGCGCCGTCACGTGGGCTGACCGAAAATATATGGGCGATAAATATGCCATGAACATGAAAGGGGGGGGGGCCTCCGGGGCGTAGTTACGGCCCCATCACATATCTCCCTCCTGATTTTGTTGTCGTCCCGACAACATGACTACCTCTGGCGCTTCAATTGTAACCTCTTAGATCGTTGGTTCTGCGTCTGATTCTTTCTGAGCGGCGATGCTTTGGGCTGAGCTTCTGGAATAGGTACAACACGGCTGGGGACACTCTTGGTCGTCATATCCCTCGTTGTCCGTTGTTGGGCTGGCAGTTGCTGTGGTCTAGAAGATTCATCTCCTTGTGCCGCGTCGCTTCTTGCTTGTGACATCTGCTTGTCAGTGCATGTAGCTGTCGACTTTGTAGGGGGATTGCTCCTGACTTGTTTTACAGTCGTTTTGTATGGACGGTGGCCCACATTCCCCACAATCTGCTTTTGATGAGTCTCCTCTTCTGGACACCGACGTGCACTCCCTCCTATCTGCTTAGAACGTGTTTCTTCCCCTAGACAACGACCAATTTTCTCGGCGCCCCCAGGGCGACAGTTGTCACGACCATCTCTTGTCTTGCACCCTAAAGGTAACCTAGTTGTGGCAGTACGCCTATGGAAAGAGCTCCTTGAGGGACAAGCGGATATCAAGTGATCTGTAGACTTGCATCTAAAACATCTCTTCGGAAGAGGGCCTTGAGGGCATTTGGCTGCCATGTGGCCTGAGAACTCTCCACAATTGTAGCACCTTAACTTTGTAGGCTTTCTCTGTGCCATGGGACGCCTCCTACTACCTTTACACTCTTGACCGCCAATGCCGCATACATAAATTGCTTCCATGCCCTGGACCGATGGTTTGCTGTCAAACTCTACTCGTTCATTCCTCACCAGACTTCGTAATCCCTTTCTGAAGATCGTGGTCTGATGTACGAATACATCAATACCTCCATCATCTGGCGTGATAAACCCCCATCCCCTGTGGACACTGTACCACTTGCAAACCCCTTTTCGCCTTGTTGGTGCAACTGCGTTTGTTGGTACTGTCAGCTCACTGCTTTCGTTGACAACAGCCTGACTCTCACATACAAGAACAGACACCCCCACGTCGTGCTTTGGCTGTTCTCGCGGTTGGCCTGGTTCTTTCTCTCTTTGTACCTCCTCTTGTACAGGCAAACTGGTCTCTGACATCTGTGCTATCTGGGACTTTAGGAGGGATAATTCCGCTCTGAGTGCCTCCTCTTCATTGTGAGCTTCTACACTGGCTACCTGCACCAGTGTATCAGGCTTTTTACCTTCACATAAAACAGCATATTCCCAAGGTCCCTGACTCACGGCCTGGAAATTCCTGGTCATCTCACTGACTGGTGGTTGCTTGCTGTAGGCTTCTTCTACTATCTTGAGTAACTGCCCAGGGCTGGCCTTGGCTCCGCCACGTATCCGTAATTCCCTAGAGACCCATGGTGTAACGTTGTTCCAGATCATGTCTAACTTGTCTTCTGCCCAAAAGGGCGCCACCTTCCACACGGCCTCTACATCTTCCACAAACTCTTGCCAAGTGGGACTTGCCGTTCCATCAAATCTCCTTACCTCTGGCCCCTTCACGTACGCTACCTTCACAGGCGCATTGATCGAAGCCATCTTGCTGCAATACCGCACCGCTGGGTGTTTACAATATTTGTTCGTTTGCTGTTTGCTCGGTGTCACTGTCTGCCTAATCCTGCCGACGACGCCAATTGTGGTAGGGTGGGGCGAGATGACGATGATGATGGTTGTGGTGAATTTGGTGTTAAGAAATGTTGTTATGTACTCTTAGTGTACTGAATGAGGTCAGCTGTGAAGGTCCGTGAATATAACAAATATGATGGTAAGTTTACAGGGTACCTTTCTGCTACCACCTCTATGATCTCATTCCGACTTACTCTTTGACTAGAATGTATGATGACTACGTTTGGTGTCTAGGGTTATGAATATGTAGTGTAATGTTGCATTAACCAACTAAACATATAAACAATTATTTTATTATCCAACACAACACAACAGTACTACGAAAATCACATACAAACTACACTTTAAAAGACTATCTTTAGTAAGTCAGTGGTTGAATTTTGGGTAAAAGTTAAATTTTTACAATTTATTGTCCTGGTTCTAGTTTGTTTTGAATCAGGACTGACAATCACAAGTGAAATCAAAAGAATTATTTACATCAATTAAATAACACCATGGATCTTCTGTCCATAATACAAATGTTATTATATTATATGTGTGTAGATGTAGTTTTCTAACTTAGGTTAATACTGGTATATAATGGTAGGTTGTTGGTTAACATCACGCACTATTGTTTGTTTTCTTTTCATTTGACACTGGTGGAATTTTTTAAAATTAATATTCAGTCGTTATGTTAAACTAGAGGTTGAGCTTCCTGGTGCCGAACAGGCACTTATCTTCGAAGGATAACACCGGTAGATCTGTTCATAGGCTCGCTGGACAATCTGTTTCCCTTCTTGAAAGGCAATGGCATCCAGCATGTGCCCGAAATATGCAAACAGTGTCAGGAATCGAACAGTTTCTACGAGCCTTCTTCTCTTCTTCTTCCGTCCTTAGCCACCGATTGTCAAAGCAGTCAGTGGCCATTACGCCTAGTGGCGTCTTAGGGCAACAGCAGATAGGTTTTCTTTGCCATTGTTTCCAATCACGCCTATTGGCGTCTTTATCCATTTGCTGTTGTTTCCGTAATCGAAGTGACTGGCAAACGGGTGAACAGCCCGTTTCTACGAGCCTGGTACTACGTTAATGTCAGTACCAAAAAACCCTGAAATAAGAAGGTTATGCGTCCTTCTTTATAACAAGTATACAATAATATTCCACAATTAATTACAGGCACAGTACAAACAAAGAAATAGGGTCAGCTCTTTATGACAACCTATTTTACCATTATATTTTTAGGTGACAATGTATACCAGTATTCCTCTCCCCTAATGGTTACAACGCCTCTGCAATTCTAGCAGTAATTTTTACCATACCATAGGATAGGTGTTATGCTCCTTGATGACAATCATATATAATCTTGTAGTACTACACCTCTCTGATAGTCTATCATATGATGGATCAATCTCTAAGCTCTGCCTAAGTCTGCCATGGACCCACTTACTTACAGTCGTATTGCAGTATCTCACATTCAAACTTTATTTTAAATAAAAGGTTAATAAAATCAATCTGACCACAAATTTCAATGAAATATACACAAGCGAACGATGACTGGCAAACAGTTTATGGCACACTTTAGATCTGCCTTGTCCAGACTGCTTTCTATAAGTTTGAAAAGCACCAGCCTGCTCTGATCGCTCCCTGTTCATCAGGAATTTTTTTCAAAATGGCAACGAGCAGTCTACGTTTCCGATAATATATAATGTATGGGCCAATGGGACCATGAACTCATTTATTTTGAATCAAACTTTAAAAAAAAAAAAAAACTCTCAAACTACTATGTTTACTACTGCAAATATATTTTTAGTTTTTGGTCAACCAATCCTATCGCGCCTTCCTTTAAACTACTGCCAATCAAATTACAGGTACCTTTTAGTCCTTATTTCCCCAAAAGCTTTTTTTCAAAACATGCTATGAAAAAAATAAGCAGGCATGATTTTTGTTTTCGTCAGTCCGTCTTACAATACATAGTATTTTTGCCAATATCTTGGTTATTTATTGTACTAGTGCTTAACTGACACCATATTAATGCTCAGGAAATCATAAGGCATCCGAATATATAATTTTTATAGCCCTATGTATTATGGTTCATAATTCCATATTTTTTTCTATGTTAGTCATTCAAATCTAGAAACTGCCACCTGTTCAATTCTTCTTACAACTATTTTCAAACTAAAAACGAGAATCGTTCGTAGTCCGTTAGAATTACGTCATTTTTATAAGAGCTAAGGCTGTCTGCGTGACCAAATTGACGAACATTTTTTAGTTTTGTATCGTAATTTGAAAATCGCCCAAGGATATGTCGCTCGAGTTGGCTTTTTTTTTTAAATCAACGCGAGACGGCGTACCCTAGGCTTCTGTCTTTCCATTCCCTCCCCTCCTTTTCTTTTATTCTATCACTCTGTCGTCTTGAACTTGCAAAAGTGTTACATTTAATCTCAAGGACGAATGTGAAAAGACAGTACCCTTCATTCGGATATTAGGCTTATCAAAACCCGCATACCGGCTGGCGTGGGGAAGAAGACGCTGGACTCAAATTAAGGACGTGGACTGATAAGGCAGTAGAAAATATTACCTCATCATATCAATATGTGAACGAGATTACCAATCGTCTTAAAACTGGCTGAAAACTTGCTAATGATAATTTGAGACAAGCCAGAAAAAAACATGCTGCCTATTATAATAAGAAAGCGAAGGATAGAGACTTAGCCGTGGGAGAGAAGGTGCTCCTTCTATTACCCGGTAGTAGTAACAAGTTGCAAATCGGATGGCAAGGTCCATATACAGTTCTAGAGAAGGTGTCTAGAACAAATTATAAGATAGATAAGAAGGGGAAAGAGAAAATCTATCATGTGAATCTCCTGAAGAAATATCTGGAAAGAGAAAATCAGGACGAGACACACTTACTAACCTTGTCTATCGCAACGGGAATGAAAAACGAACCACTCATCTCTCATGAATATCCCCTACATCCCTGTGAGACAGCCGCACAGGTAAAAATCAGTAAACACTTAACGAAAAATCAGAGGGAGAGAGTTCAAAAGGTTCTGGATGATCATACAGATGTGTTAACGGACAAACCGGGGCATACAAATTTGTTGGAATATGATATGAAACTTATAGATCCAACACCATTCTGTATGAGAGCCTATTCTATTCCCTTCGCTAAGGAAAAAGCTTTAAAGGAGGAGATAGATTATTTGTTGAAAGAAGGAATTATTTCACACAGTGAATCTTCGTATAGTTCTAGTGTGGTTCTGTTGAGGAAACCTTCTGGGGAACACAGACTGTGGATAGATTACAGGAAATTGAGTGCTGTCGCAGAAGGTCAGGTGGATCCATTACCTGATACAAATCAGCTGTTTGCTAGGCTGAACAAAGCCAAATATTTCTCTAAGGTGGATCTGAGTAAAGGCTATTATCAGATTTCCGTAAAACCTGAAGTTCGACCGTATTTAGCCTTTAGCACCTCGGAAGGGCATTATGAATTCAACATGCTGCCGTTTGGGTTGAAAAATGCTCCGAGTGTGTTTTCTAGGATGATGCGAAAATTGTTGGATCCCCTGAATAATCCATGTATCACGAATTTCATGGATGATATTCTCATTGCTACAGAAACATTTGAGGAACACATTAACTCTCTGAATATGTTGTTGGATAGACTCAGGGAGGCAAACATGACGCTAGACCGACCAAATGTTGTATTGGATGTGAAGAGCTGGAATTCTTGGGACACACAGTATATCAGGGAAGCATGACCCCTGACCCCAAGATCTTGGAGAAATTGCACAAAGCCCTGAGGCCACAGACAAAAAAAGATGTGAGATCTTTTGTCTCGTTGTGTGGTTTTTACCAGAAGTATATAAAAAATTTTAACTCGATATGTGCACCACCAACGGATTTAACGCGCAAGGGAAATCCTGATAAAATTACTTGGTCCGCTCAGTGTGAATCGGCCTATCAAGAGTTAAAAGAAAAACTCAGAAACAAGCCTATATTGAAATTGCCTGACTTGACTCAAGAATTTGTTGTGAGAACGGACGCTAGCAACATCGGATTAGGGGCAGCCCTATTGCAAAGGTCCAATTCACTTGAAGAGGAACTAACCCCAGTTGCTTATGCTAGCCGTAAGTCGAACACAGCGGAACAAAAATATTCAACTAGTGAAAAGGAATGTCTGGCTTTGATATGGGCTATAAAAAAGTTCCAGATCTATCTCTATGGGCGATCATTCAAGGTCCAAACAGATCATAAACCCCTCGTATTTCTGTCGCAATCAAAGCATGAAGATGCTAGATTATTACGTTGGTCCTTGCTCTTACAGCCATACCAATTCATCATAGAATATATCCGCGGGTCGAAAAAACGTAGGTGCAGATTTTTTAAGTAGACACCCGTACGACGAAAATCCGAGTAGTCACCAGGGCATAATGATTTAAATTTATCTATGTGTATTTCGAATTATGACCTGACATTAGGTAATCTGTTCTAAAGTGGGGAGATGTGTGACGATATTCTAAATACAATAGCTAAATTAAATAATATTATAGTGCATAAGTCAAAAATAAGATAGAAAATAAAAAGGCTTCCAATGGACCTTTTATTGGCCTCCCGAATAACAGGGTTGCCGGTGCCATACCGGTTGAACTATGGGGTACCTCCCGATAAGCAAACAGGGCGGCGTGAAGGTACTGGTCCCATGTATCTGGTTTTTCATGTGCCAACTTTCTCAGGATCGAAATGAGTGTCCCGTTAAATCTTTCTACTTGGCCATTTCCTTGTGGATGATACGGGCTACAATGAAAGTGTTTGGCTTGAAAGATCCTGAAAACTTCTTCTGTTAGTTTCCCTTTGAACTGTGAGCCATTATCAGTCAAGATTTGGTTGGGAAAGCCTAACCTTGTGAAGATTGTGAGTAATGCCTCTGCCAGTTGCTTCGAATCGATTGACGACAGGGCTACCGCCTCTCCCCACATCGAACAAGTGTCCACCAGAGTCAGAATGTAACTGTTCCTCCTCTTGGTCCGAGTGAGAGGTCCCACAATGTCCACTGCAACTCTCTCAAAAGGTTTTCCCACTATGGGCATTTCCCATAGAGTTGCTGGAGCAGTCCAATGCTTTGGAGCTACCCGTTGGCATTCTGGACATGATTTTACATATCTCTTTATATCTTCAGTTATCCCTGGCCAGAAATAATGACAAGCTATACGCTGTCCTGTTGCGCTGATCCCCATGTGACCACTGAAGGGAATCGCATGCCCCAGTTCCAACACTTTCTTCCTATATGAAGTGGGAAGAACCAGCTGTCCGTGACCATTGGATCCAGTTCCGGCCTTCCTATATATCAATTTATTCTTCATATAGAAGTCTCCCTTGCCTGGAGGTGTATGACATTTGGGCAATTTCTTAAAACAAGGCTTGAGGGTCTTATCATCAGCCTGCGCCTTCCTCATCTCACCTGGATGAGTATTTACAGGATTATCCTCCTCCTTTTTGGACTGTGATCTGGTCTGCGCTGTTGCCATGATCACAGGTCTCTTGGGATTCCCAAAGAAGCGTATCTACACCCCAATATCAAAAGGTAGATTGGTTCATTTATCACTGCTGCTTTGATGATTCCTTCCACATATCGCGTTTTTACATTTATCTTATCGATGGGAAGTGTCATGGTCGCTACGTCCTTGGTTGCAGCTTGGATCTCCACTGTTTCTGTGGTGTATTGATCTGCTTGCACCAGGTGAGAACTCGCAACTGAATCATAATCCAATCCAGTATCATACAAGCACCTTATGGTGACTCCATTACATATTACTTCTTCACACACTGGGGGGTGATAAGGTTCCTGCTGTTTAGTAGGGTTGGCCTTTACTCCCTTTCTCCCCGTTTTCATTGCAGCGAAGGAAGGTTTCCTTTTACACACTTCGGTGTTATGGTTGTCCATCTTACACCATCTACAATATAATCTACCTTTATGAAAAGGTTTTCTTTCCTCATATTTTCTGTCATTGAATTGTGGGTTTTTATTTCTATAATCATTGCGTGGCCTATCAAAATGTTGCTTACCTTTGTTTCCCTGATCTTTGTTGTCAAATCTGTTAGAGTTTTGTGGAGCCTTATAATTGACTACTTGTTTTTTTTGTGCCAGCTACTTCTGCTTGGGCTGCCTGATACCTCTCAGCGACATTGAGTAACTCACCCAGCCTCTCTGCACCTTGTTCCATGAGAAACTTTCTCAAGTCTGGAGCCATGGACTCTCTCAATTGCTCAATAAGGATCATTTCTTTAAGATCTTGGGTTTTCCCCAGAGCAGTCCATTTCTCCAAGTAGGTCTATAAACGTGCAGAGAACTGGTGATAGGTCTCACCCGACAGTAGCTTGGCATTCCTAAATTTTTTTCTGTAAAATTCTCCATTCTTTTCATACCTTAGCAAAAGAGCCTGCTTTACTTACTTACTTACTTAGTCGTTCCCCTTCTACCGTGAGGTGTAGAGGTTTGGAAGAGAGAGCGCCAGACCATTCTATCAGCTGTCTTCTTCCTGGCCTGGTTCCATTCTAGTCCTCGGTCCTTCAAAGATTGTCTAATGTTGTCCTCCCAGCGGACGCTGGGTCGTCCTGGAGGTCTGGATCCCTGGCTCTTTGTTTCCCATGCTTGTCGTGGTTGCCGATCTTCTCCCATTCTGCAGACATGGCCAAACCATCTTAGTTGGGACTGTTCTATTTGGGTCTGCAGCGGATGGGATTTTAGGCCTTGACGGATCGTCTGGTTGCGGACCATGTCTCTTCTTGTTACTTCAACCACTTTCCTCAGATATCTCATTTCTGAGGTTTGGATCTGGCTTTTGTGGGTTGTAGTCATTGCCCACGACTCGCATCCATATGTCAAGACTGGGACATAGGTGGAGCGGTATACAGCCATCTTCGTTTTCTTACCAACCTCTTTCTTGCTGAGGAATCTACGATTTATGGCCTGAAAAAGTCTCCCAGCCGCTGCTTTTCGAGTGACAAAAGAGCCTGCTTTAACATGCCATAATTGTCTTGGTCATCCCTGCTCATTTTGGCAAAAACTTCATAAGCTGTTCCCGTGAGACCCTGGGATAACTTTAGGCTCCACCTTTCTTTCTGTAACCCATACGTGGTAGCCAAAAGTTCAAACCTACCTAGAAAACTTTCTATGTCATCATCTTTCTCAACAAAATGTTCTAAATGAAACCCCATAGCTGAGGTTGAGGCTCCCTGACTAGCAGTGGCATCGGAGGTAAAGGGGCTGGCACCATTTTCAGGAGCGTGGCCTTGAAATTCCAACTCCCATAGTCGTAACTCGTGCTCCCTCTGCAATCTCCTATCTTCTGCTTCCCTTTCAGCAGCCAGTCTCTTTTCTTCTGCTTCTCTTTCAGCAGCCAGTCTCTTTTCTTCTCTTTCTGCAGCTAATCTCTTTTCCTCTGCTTCTCTTTCGGCCTTTTTTTTCTTCTAATTGGAGCCTTTTAATCTCCGCCTCTCTATCCGCCTCCAATGCACTAGCCTCTTTGTCAGCCTCAGTCTGCAACCTCTTAATTTCTTTGTCAACCTCTAACTTTCTTTCTGCTTCTTTTTCTAATCTTTTATCTTCTCTGGCAATAAATTTATCAACCTCTGAGGTTACATACCGGACCAGCTCTGGCCCATCCATGCCCATTTCTTTAGCAGTCTGCACAGCAGCAGATCGAAACTTTGCCAGATCAGCCATTCTGTACTATGCAAAAACTTAAAATTTCTAACTAGACAAATTTCTAATTATGACTAACAATTCCTAATTATGACTAAGAACAACCACAGGCACTGATAGCTCAACCACTATTTAAATTCCACAAAAGAATACTTTTAGTTTTATTTTACAGGTAATTAAAATTCCGGGACCTAAGACCCTAATATAACTGATAATATTATAAGAATTTAAAAATCCCGGAAGCGAGCTACCCAATATATATGTTGTGGGTACCAGGAAAAATTTAAATCCCAGACGAGCGTCCCAATATATGTGGTGGATTTGATGTTAAGAAATGTTGTTATGTACTCTTAGTGTACTGAATGAGGTCAGCTGTGAAGGTCTCTGAATATAACAAATATGATGGTAAGTTTACAGGGTACCTTTCTGCTACCACCTCTATGATCTCATTCAGATTTATTCTTTGACTAGAATGTATGATGACTACGTTTGGTGTCTAGGGTTATGAATATGTAGTGTAATGTTGCATTAACCAACTAAACATATAAACAATTATTTTATTATCCAACACAACACAACAGTACTACGACAATCACATACAAACTACACTTTAAAAGACTATCTTTAGTAAGTCAGTGGTTGAATTTTGTGTAAAAGTTAAATTTTTACAATTTATTGTCCTGGTTCTAGTTTGTTTTGAATCAGGACTGACAATCAAAAGTGAAATCAAAAGAATTATTTACATCAATTAAATAACACCATGGATCTTCTGTCCATAATACAAATGTTATTATATTATATGTGTGTAGATGTAGTTTTCTAACTTAGGTTAATACTGGTATATAATGGTAGGTTGTTGGTTAACATCACGCACTATTGTTTGTTTTCTTTTCATTTGACACTGGTGGAATTTTTTTTATTAATATTCAGTCTTTATGTTAAACTAGAAGTTGAGCTTCCTGGTGCCGAACAGGCACTTATCTTCGAAGGATAACACCGGCAGATCTGTTCATAGGCTCGCTGGACAATCTGTTTCCCTTCTTGAAAGGCAATGGCATCCAGCATGTGCCTGAAATATGCAAACAGTGTCAGGAATCGAACAGTTTCTTCGAGCCTGGTACTACGTTAATGTCAGTACCAAAAAACCAGAAATAAGAAGGTTATGCGTCCTTCTTTATAACAAGTATACAATAATATTCCACAATTAATTACAGGCACAGTACAAACAAACAAATAGGGTCAGCTCTTTATGACAACCTATTTTACCATTTTATTTTTAGGTGACAATGTATACCAGTATTCCTCTCCCCGAATGGTTACAACGCCTCTGCAATTCCAGCAGTAATCTTTTTCCATATCATAGGATAGGTGTTATGCTCCTTGATGACAATCATATATAATCTTGTAGTACTACACCTCTCTGATAGTCTATCATATGATGGATCAATCTCTAAGCTCTGCCTAAGTCTGCCATGGACCCACTTACTTACAGTCGTATTGCAGTATCTCACATTCAAACTTTATTTTAAATAAAAGGTTAATAAAATCAATCTGACCACAAATTTCAATGAAATATACACAAGCGAACGATGACTGGCAAACAATTTATGGCACACTTTAGATCTGCCTTGTCCAGACTGCTTTCTATAAGTTTGAAAAGCACCAGCCTGCTCTCATCGCTCCTTGTTCATCAGGAATTTTTTTCAAAATGGCAACGAGCAGTCTACGTTTCCGATAATATATAATGTATGGGCCAATGGGACCATGAACTCATTTATTTTGAATCAAACTTAAAAAAAACAAACTCTCAAACTACTATTTTTACTACTGCAAATATATTTTTAGTTTTTGGTCAACCAATCCTATCGCGCCTTCCTTTAAACTACTGCCAATCAAATTACATGTACCTTTTAGTCCTTATTTCCCCAAAAGCTTTTTTCAAAACATGCTATGAAAAAAAAATAAGCAGGCATGATTTTTGTTTTCGTCAGTCCGTCTTACAATACATAGTATTTTTGCCAATATCTTGGTTATTTATTGTACTAGTGCTTAACTGACACCATATTAATGCTCAGGAAATCATAAGGCATCCGAATATATAATATTTATGGCCCTATGTATTATGGTTCATAATTCCATATTTATTTCTATGTTAGTCGTTCAAATCTAGAAACTGCCACCTGTTCAATTCTTCTTACAACTATTTTCAAACTAAAAACGAGAATCGTTCGTAGTCCGTTAGAATTACGTCATTTTTTATAAGAGCTAAGGCTGTCTGCGTGACCAAATTGACGAACATTTTTTAGTTTTTGTATCGTAATTTGAAAATCGCCCAAGGCTATGTCGCTCGAGTTGGCTTTTTTAAAAAATCAACGCGAGACGGCATACCCTAGGCTTCTGTCTTTCCATTCCCTCCCCTCCTTTTCTTTTATTCTATCACTCTGTCGTCTTGAACTTGCAAAAGTGTTACACTTAATCTCAAGGACGAATTTGAAAAGACAGTACCCTTCATTCGGCTATTTGGCTTATCAAAACCCGCATACCGGCTGGCGTGGGGAAGAAGACGCTGGACTGAAATTTTATTTTCTATCTTATTTTTGACTTATGCACTATAATATTATTTAATTTAGCTATTGTATTTAGAATATCGTCACAATGATGATGTGATATGTGATCACTCTCTTTTCACACTCGCACCGACCCGAACAACAATAAAACTCTTGATTCTGAGGCAGGTGCTGTATTTATTTTTACAACCCATTCAGTGACTAAGAGCACACTGAAGCAAACATTAAACAAATAAACCAACAAACCAAACACCATACAAACACCCAGCTAGTGCTCGATTGCTAATGTGTCCAAGGCATCTATACTGTAGATCGACTCTTGTTTTCTGGTTTCTTTGGGGCGACTGGCAACGAGAGAGACTCGTTCGTAGCTAGGCACTTCTTATATAGGCCCTAGGCTTATCACTCAACTTTAGTGCGCTGCGCGGATTAATTTTGCCCCTTAAATAACACTCGCCTTTATTGCTCTATTAGGCACGAAAACACAGATATGGCCCACAACTATCAAATATAACACACGACTATCAAATATAACACACCACAACTAATTCTTAGGCTTTATTATGGCCTAGTCATCAATCTTCTTCTTTGTCAGACTTTTCACATCCCAGCAATGCTTGCTCGCGCCGTCACGTGGGCTGACAGTCACGTGGGCTGACCGAAAATATATGGGCGATAAATATGCCATGAACATGAAAAGGGGGGAGGGCGTCCGGGGCGTAGTTACGGCCCCATCACAGAAAGATAGATAGATAGATAGATAGATAGATAGATAGACAGATGGATAGATAGATAGATAGATAGATTAGATTAGATAAGACAAAATAAGATAGATAGACATAGACAAAGATAGACATAGACATAGATTGACATAGATAGACATAGATAAATAGATAGATAGATAGATAGATAGATAGACATAGATAGATATATAGATAGATAGATATAGATAGATAGATAGACATAGATAGATCGACAAAGATAGATAGATAGATAGACATAGATAGATAGATAGACATAGATAGATAGATAGACATAGATAGATAGATAGACATAGATAGATAGATAGATAGACATAGATAGACATAGATAAATAGATAGATAGATAGATATGCATAGATAGATAGACATAGATAGATAGACATAGATAGATAGATAGATAGATAGATAGATAGACATAGATAGATAGATAGATAGATAGATAGATAGACATAGATAGATACACATAGATAGATACACGTAGATAGATACACATAGATAGATATACATAGATAGATACACATAGATAGATAGATAGATAGATAGATAGATAGATAGATAGATAAATAGATAGATAGATAGATACACATAGATAGATACACATAGATAGATACACATAGATAGATCCATAGATAGATAGATAGATACACAGATAGATAGATACATAGATATATAGATAGATAGATAGATAGATAGATACACAGATAGATAGATACATAGATAGATACACAGAAAGATACATAGAAAGATACATACCTTGTATATACTTAGATAGATAGATAGATAGATAGATAGCTAGATACATAGATGGATAGATAGATGGATAGATTGACAGATAGATAAATAGATAGATAGATAAGATAGATAGATAGATAGATAAAATAGATAGATAAGATAGATAGATAGATAGATAAGGTAGATATATAAGATAGATTAGATAAAATAGATTAGATAAAATAGATTAGATAAAATAGATTAGATCGATAGATAGATAGATAGATAGATAGATAGATAAATAGATAGATAGATAGATAGATAGATAGATAGATAGATAGATAGATAGATAAAGAAAAGAGAGATAAAGAAAAGAGAGAGAGAGAGAGAGAGAGAGAGAGAGAGAGAGAGAGAGAGAGAGAGAGAGAGAGAGAGAGAGAGAGAGAGAGAGAGAGAAAGACAAGAGAGTGAGTGGGACGGACGGACTGACGGTGGGAGAAAGAAAAGAGAGTGAGAGAGAAAGAAAAGAGAGAGAGAAAGAAAAGAGAGAGAGAGAGAATGAGGTGCCTCAAACACTTAGCTCTATTGAGAAAAGGCGAAAGAGAAGTGTAATTATCGTAAGAATCGATGACAGATAATCGAAGAGAATGAAAAATAAAAGAAACAGAAAAGTTAGCCAATACATCAGGTTGCCAGGAACTCTGAGAACCAGCTTCCATCCTTGTGGGAATGTGCCTGGATGTTAATGACGGTCGTGGCTGTTCCAGAAATATTTACGTCTTACGTGAGGGCAGTACTAATTAGTTCATTAAGATCTGAGAGCTCAATTAATGGCTAGAGTAAAGTCATGGATAGTTAATTTTGTCTGCAATGTTTTTCGGGTACTCACCTGATTTGTGACACAACCGTGAATCTAGCCGAAAACTTTGCGAGTCACTTTGTTGGAACAAAATATGACATTAAGTCTGGAATTCAAAGTGACATCTCTCCTCATCAAGACGCCATAATTATATTGAAATTTAGCGTTGCATCTTGTGACATCTAACCTGGAACGTGGCATGAAAAATCAGAAAAACTACAGACAATAAACACACAACTGAGACCAACATCCGACTGACAGCTACTGATGGAATGTTTAAAAAATAATTAAATTAAACAATCTGAGATTGTTATATATTTACACACGTTGCCAGTATATAAAATCTATGTGGACGAACGTTGTATCTATATAAAATCTATATGGACGACCGTTGCCAGTATATAAAATCTGTGGGGACGAACGTTGCCAGTATATACAATCTATGTGGACGAACGTTGAGTCTATATAAAATCTATGTGGACGAACGTTGTGTCTATATAAAATCTATGTGGACGACCGTTGCGCCTATATAAAATCTATGTGGACTGTCGTAGATTTCTGATAGCGGAATTAAGACTTGGGTTGGTCCCTTCTGAATAGATTAGAATGAGTGATAGCCACAGTGAGAGATAATAACAGAAATAGATTTCCACGAGTGAGATGGTAGAAATTTATAGAGGCTGTCCCGGAAAGCGAGAATCTTCTCTCTCTCCGCCTATCTTCTACAACAGATCCAGAGGAGTCAGACAGTCTATAAACTATATATATTAATATATATTATATATATATATTAATATATATTCTATGAAGCACTTCTAAGTACCATCAACACAATACCCAAGCATGACATAATAGCAGTCATGGGCGATTTTAACGCCAAAGTAGGTGATAACAACGATGGAGTACAAAGATATCTCGGTACTCATGGCATAGGCTGTATGAATCAAAATGGCGAAAGACTTCTAGAACTTTGTGAAATATCAAACCTCGTTGTGGCAGACACCATCTTTCCACATAAGAATATCCACAAGATAACATGAAATTCACCTGATGGCAGAACTAAGAACCAGATAGATCACTTCTGCATAAGCGCAAAATTTCGCTCATCAGTTCAAGACGTCAGAGCATACAGAGGTGCAGAGATCGGAAGCGATCATAACCTCTGCATAGCTAAACTGAGAATTAAACTGAAGAAGTTATACCAACAGAATAAAAATAGAAGAATAGATGTACACAGACTGCAATCAAATGATATAAAGGAGGAATATAATGTCAAAATGAACAACTATTTCGATGCTTTAGGCAAAATTGACAACGATATCACCACCAAGACAATCGATACTAAATGGGAACAACTGAGAACAGCAATGACAGAAGCAGCAGTAGCGACCACCGGATACCTAGTACATAAAAAGAAAAAATGGATGAGAGAAGATACTTGGGATAAATACAAGAAAGGAAAACAGCAAAACTTAAACTACTAGCGGCAAGTACACATAATGCAGTTGAATCTTGCAAACTAACTTATAACTTGTTAAATAAAGAAGTGAAGACAAAAACTCGAAGAGATAAAAGACATTTCATCAATGAACTGGCCGTAGAAGCTGAAAATGCTGCAAGAACTGGTAATAGTAGGTGCCTTTATCAAATTACAAAACAACTATGTCACCAGCCTACTGCTATGGAAACACCTGTTAAAGGTAAATTAGGGAATTCAATACCAACAGAAAAAGAACAAATGAAGAGAGGGGCTGAGCACTTCATGGAGGTGCTAAACAGACCACCACCAACAGTAACACCTGATTTTAATAATGAAACACCCACAACCACCTTGCCAATAACTTGCGATGAATTCACGCTGGACGAGATCAAACAAGCCGTTAAAAGATTAAAAAATTTTAAAGCTGCTGGAGTTGACGAAATTTCAGGGGAAATGATTAAAGCAGTTAATGACAACAACCTCTTGAGAATTTTAGATATTATAAATGAAGTATGGAGAGAAGAACAACCACCAGAACAATGGAAAGACAGTATTATTGTAAAGTTACCGAAGAAAGGTGATCTATCAGACTGTAATAACTGGCGTGGTATATCTCTATTATCAGTACCTGGAAAATTATTATGTTGCATGATGTTAGAAAGACTTAAATTGCATGCTGACGAAAAGATCAGAGAAGAACAAGCGGGTTTCAGGCCGAAACGATCATGTATTGATCAAATATTCACACTAAGAACAATTATAGAAGAATCAGTGGAAAGGCAATCTCCACTTATTATCACCTTCGTCGATTTTCAAAAAGCCTTTGATAGTCTACACCGCCCATCATTGTGGAAGATACTTACAATCTATGGTTTTCCAACAAAATATGTGAATATAATCAAAGCGCTATATGACAATGCAAGATGTTGTGTTAGAACAAATAAAGGGAATACATAATGGTTTACAGTAGAAACAGGGGTGAAACAAGGCTGTATTATGTCACCACTACTTTTTGGAATAGCTATTGATTGGGTTATGAGAAACTATACCCACAATGAACAATTAGGTATAAAATGGACAAATGGAAAATTCCTGGGGGACCTGGATTTCGCAGATGATGTAGCATTCTTAAGTTCAACACCAAGACAATCCCAAGAAGCAATAAATAATTTGTGTCATCTCTCGGTTAAAATAGGTCTCCAAATAATTGCCTCTAAAACTAAAGCGCTATGAACTTTTCTAACGAGACCTTTGATATCATCTTGAACGGGGAAAAACTACAGAAAGTTGAAAGTTTCAATTATTTAGGCAGTAAAATGACTAAGGATGGTGACACAACAAGAGAAATCCATACTAGAATTTCTTTGGCAGCTAGCGCCTTCAATAGATTATATTTATTATTATTATTATTATTCCTTTGACCGCCGACCGACTAAGCAGTCTTCGGCCATAACACCTTGCGGCGTCATTAGGGCAACAAGAAATCGTCCGTTGTTCCGTCACACCTAAAGGCGTATATTGGTACAACAGACTTTTAATTGTTGTTTCTGTGATCAATGTGACAAGCAAGCGGTAGATCAATCCGCTGTGCCCCGAACTTGCCCTCATGTGTACTCTACTCCTGTCGCTATAAAACCATTTCGCCATGCCTCCCAGACGCCCGTCCAGCCAAAATCCATTCGGGACCGAAGGTCCTCGAAAAAGGGCATTCTGGCACAGGCACAGTTCCCTCTCACTGCCTCTACTGCGCTGGGAGGACCCGGCAACCGGGACCACACACAGCCTTGAGAGGACAAAGATCGCCTTAAAGGAATAGATTATATAACATTTGGAAATTACGATCATTGAATATACATACCAAGCTTCGTCTGTTTAATTCAAATGTTATCTCAGTGTTAACATACGGCTGTGAGAGTTGGAAAATAACAAAATCATTGGAGAACAAGCTGAATACATTCGAGAACAAATGTCTTAGAAAACTCATGAACATCAGTTGGAAAGAATTCAAGACTAATCGACAAATAAGAGAAGAGTCTAGGCAGAAATATGTCTCCGACTATATAAGGAAAAGACGATGGTCATATATCGGTCATGTCCTACAAATGCAAAACAACAGAATACCACTACAGGCGCTCACTTGGGTTCCTGAGGGTAAGAGGAAAAAAGGAAGACCAAAAAAAAAAAAACACTCAGAAGAACAATAATAAGAGAAGGAAGAACGTTGGGCCTAAATAATGTGCAAGAGCTAAGAGGAGTGGCGTCACAACGAACAACCTGGAGAGCACTGGTTTCTGCCTTATGCGCCGTGTTTGGTGCTTAAAGAATTTATTATTATTATTATTATTATTATTATATTACCACTCACGTGCACACACACACACACACACACAATTGACGACATGTAGACACACACATGGGAGAACTATAACAATGATTATATAGATATTTTGGAACGAGCTGACCCGACACACTGATTAAGTTTAAGGGAATTTTTAATTATCAGAAAATTCCACCACAACACATAAAATTACATCAAAGCATATACAAATAGTCAAAAAAAAGTCAATAAAAAAATGCTACAAGAATGATAGACCCACAGTATGATCTTATCCCTCAAGGTATGCCCACAGTCCTGTTAGAAGAAAGTGATAGCCCCAAGGAATCAAGGATACATTAGCGGTAATCTAATGATTTTCCCCTTTTAAAGGTATGAACAGACTTAGATATTAGTATGATCTATCCTAAGGAAAAGTATCTTGTTGCAACAACAAAAAACTTGCATAAAGAAATTACAAAGTGGGTGAAATTTGGTATACCATAAAAGAGTCACTCGTTCCTGCTTTCTCTCGGTTCATTCATCAGGGCTCTGTCTCACACAACCTTACCTACAATCGTGCTGCTGTTCGCCGTCTGGCGCACGTTATGACACAATCTGTTTTATCGTTTGATGAAGCGGATACCCAGCTCTGCAGATCTTGGTTTCATCCAATTTGTCCGGGGAGCGACCTCTTCAGGCGATAATTTTGTTCAGATTTTAAGTTAGTGTCACTTTATCAGTTCAGGTAAGAATTAGTTTTCAAGCGGGCTCACAGGATCAGAATCACGAGGTTTCCACTACTTAGGAACAATGTCAGGTTTGTAACTTCGATCAAAAGGTAACAAAATTCTTGGTCACACCACAAGTTGACATAATTTGCGGAACGTTACTGTTTGTAATAGTTTACTTGCCTCAAGGGCTGAACTGTACTTAAGTTTTCTCAGGAAGAATAAAATCTGGCGCAATAGGCCCGTTATGTCATTTCACCTTTAAAGGTCTTGTAAAGATTTTACACCAAGTCTTTTAAGGAAAATGTTTTAGTTCTTCTCAGATATTACTCATCAGTACTTAACACTGGCAAAGTTTGGGTTAACCCCAGTTTTCTTCACTAAATAGAGGAAAAAACACACATATAAAATAATTATACATACTATGTACTCGTTATAACTTACATTTTAAACTTGACTTATCATTTAAAACTTCCCGTGAAATAAGTTATATTCATAAAATCAATCAACATGAATTAGGAATACATACGTATCCCGTCAATACTCACTGATGTAGCATTTCAGTTATAAGTTAATTTTTAAAATATATTCTTGTCTGATTATTTAGCAGTAAAATCAAATTCATTTATAGCTGCATGATTTTAAGCTAGAAATAGAATTTATTCTGCTTTCCACTGAAACACGTCACTAGAAAATAATACAGACTATATTTTAATTCTCTCTGCACAAAAGAACTAGTGAAAAATAGGCGATTCCACACTTAATCACTCACAAAATATTAAATACATAATATAATATTTACCTCAACACAGAACTACGGTATCACATCGAAACTAGGAGTTTCTCACTAGCTAGATAGTCTAGAAGCTCGGCAAACTTTGACGAGCACTAAGAACTTCGCTATACAAGCTTCTTTCTCTAGCACGAGCAACCGTCTACTGCGAATTTAGGAGAATGAGTGAAATCAAGTTTAAAACTTTGGTTATATCTATCAAGCAGACAAAGATCCCACTATTTCCAAAAACCCGATCTCTCCCCTTTCCTAACACCTACGTACCTTAGACGCTGGGCATAACATGCCAAACGCGTCTTAGACACCTCACGCTACGACACTGTCTGAGTGTGCCGTGACAGAGGAAATTACCAGACAAATGTCTCATTCTGCGCCGTGCAGATGTCGGTTATCACACCTCACGCCGGAGAAACGTTCGTGTCAGGTGAAAATGCTAGACCAAAAGTCTGCTCCTATGACTGAGTATGAAACATAATCACACATCTCGTCTGACTGTAGCGACTGACACGTTATATAATAACATGCGTGTGCGTTTCTAAATGAGAAAAAAAACAGGCGAAAGTTTGAATGGGAAAATAGTAATGTTTATAGTCGCAAACGTACGAATGCAAAAAACACAGGAAAAGGATAAAAGAGCGATAATAAAGTGGAGGACGCGGGTAGAAAAAGAAAGGAAATATAAAATTTATTGATCATAATCTCTATGCGACAGAACGTCCCCCCTTTAAGATATGGAAGCACTCCATGTCTACGTTATGGAAATAAATTTCCTATATCCGTAGCTTCAGGGTGTCTGTAATCTTCCCTCTCATCTCCCCCTCCATCTCTGTCCAATTCCTACTCAAGTCTACTCCCAAAGTTTCCTTTCTCTGGAATGTCTCCCATGCGCGCTTGAAAGAGCGTCGCAGCTTTTGACATTTTTGAAAGATTTCGTGTGTGTGCAGTGGAATTTCCCTGCCACTATCGTCATCTTCGTCAGTTTTGGCGGTCGTCAGGAGATGATCGGAGGTCGGCACTGGTCTTTCCAAGTATTTCTTTAACAGATTTAAATGGAAAACCTTCTCCTTTCCTTTAATAGAGATCTGGTAGTTAGCCTTAGAAATCTTTTTCAGGACGGTAAACGGCCCTTGCCATCCGATTCTCAGTTAGTTGTTTCCGGTAGGGAGTAACACCAAAACTTTATCTCCTGCTTCCAGTTCTCTCTCTTTCGCGACTTTCCTGTATCGGTTAGCGTGCTGTGTGCGTGCTCGCTTAAAGTTGGTCGTTGATAGGTCCCATCCTATTTTCAATCTTTCCTTTAAATCCGACACATATTTACTTGCTGAGACAACTGTCTCATCAGCCTTCTGGTCTGTCAGAGACTGAAGTAAGGCTTCAAGTGTCCCCTTAATAGGTCTGCCGAATAAAAGCGTTGCTGGCGGAAATCCTGTGGAAGTATGAGGAGATTCTCTGTAGCTAAATAAAGCTGCAGGAATACAAAGATCCCAATCTTCAGGTTTCACTTGTGCCAGTTTACTTAGCATCATGTTGAGGTTTCCATTAACACGTTCCACGAACCTATTTCCGGCCGGAGTATATGGCTTAGTGTAGATGTGTTGGGTCCTCAAAATCTTAACGATCTCATCCATCAACAGGTTTCGGTATGGAGATCCGTTATCCGTCAGTACTTGCTGAGGGAATCCCAACCTAGTGAAAATCTGCACGAGGGCTTCTGCGACATGCTTGGCATCTGCGCAGGTTAGCGGGATAGCTTCTGCCCACATAGTCCATGTATCGACTAAGGTCAGGATAAACATGTTCTTTCTTTTAGTCCTTTCTAAGGGTCATAAAATGTCGATCACAACCCGTTCGAATGGTGTTCCCACTATTGGCGTTTCACCCAACGAGACTGGGGGTGTCCGTTGCTTGGGTGGTACACGTTGGCACTGGGCACAGGATTTGACATACCTGATAATATCAGTATTTACTCCTGGCCACCAATAATGAGTGGTTATCCGTTGGTTTGTGGCGTTCTGTCCCATATGTCCGCTAAAGGGAAGAGAGTGCCCCATTTCTAGGATTTGGCTTCAGTACTGTTTCGGTACTAGGAGCTGGTTGTAACCTTGGTCAGGCTTGCCCGTTCTGCGATAAAGTACGCCATCCTTAGAAAAAATGTCCCCGTGCTGTCTGGGTTCCTCAGCCATGGGCAGTTTCCTAAAGCAGGGTGCCAAAGTAGGGTCCTTTTGTTGCGCTTCTTTAAGTTCCATGGGTAACAAATTAGGCGCAGGCTCCCATTCCTTCTTGGTTTGCCCTCTTGTAGTTACTGCTGCCACAACCGGCTCTTCCGTTTTCCCAATAGACACGTATCTACCGCCAAGTATGACTGGGTAGATGGGGTCATCCATAACAGCCGCTTTGATCACACCTCTGACAAAATCAGAGTGCATCTCCACCAATGCGATGGGAAGCGCTGTAGGTGCCTCACTCTTAAGAACTCCACAAAGTTCGACAGTCTCTCCTGTCTCTTGACCGGGTTTAACCAGGTGTCTGGCAACAATGCAATCATAAGAAAGCCCCGTGTCAAATAAACAAGAAGTTTGAGAACCGTTCAAAATAACAGTATCTCGCATAGAGGGTCTCTCTCCCTCTACAGGTTGGGAATCACTGTCAATAATTCCACCTTGCGAGACTGTTAGCAAGCATCCTATGCGTTTCGGCTCGGTGTGCTCGCCCTGATCATTAGTCCCTTGCTCAGGAGTTCTTCCTTTGCCACCGTGTCCTTTCTGGCTGCGCTGCCATGAAGGGCGGTCGGGTTGATCAGGCTGTTTACTGTGGTTGGGGTACTTGTTTTTGAAGAACTTGGATTTTTCAGGAGGGGGGTTTTTACGTCCAGTTTCTCTGTGGTTATTCTGATTAGAAGCATGAGAAGATTGCTCTAGATTATTCTTCCGAAAATGCTCTTCTGTCGGTTTACATTTTGTGGCCGGCAGTTCGGCCAGCGCATTTTGATAAGCTCAGACTTTTGCAAAACGTCTTCAAGGTTTTCTGCACCTTGCTCCGCTAGAAATCTCCGGGTGTCAGCAGACAAAGTGTTCTTTATTTGTTCGGTTAAAACAAATTCCTCAAGACCTTCATAGGTAGAGGGGAGCTGTGAAAGCTCAAGGCACTTTGTCAAGTATCCCTTCAAACGAGACGAGAACTGCTGAAAAGTTTCAGAGCTCTCCTTCCTGCTGTTGCGAAACAGTTGCAAAAATTTGCGAGCATTCATTTCAAAGCGCTCCAGTAACGCTTTCTTCAACACATCATAGTTGTCTAGTTGGCTGCTTTCCAGTTTGGCGTAAACATCATACGCACTGCTTTTCAAAGCCTGAGAAAGCTTCATATTCCAACGCGACCTCTCTAAACCGTACAGAGTTGCAATTTTCTCAAATTTTTCTACATACGTGTCAATCTTCTCATTAGGACAAGGGAAAGATTCTAGCGGAAAATACATAGCAGTGAGATGAGTAGATTGTGTGCTAAGAGGATCAGTTACAGAGGAATGCGAAGAAGACTCTCCATTGCTGGAGATAGAGGCAGCACCCCGGCTTTGGAACTCTAGAGTCTTAAGCGCCAGATCATGCTGTCACTCCTCCCTCTCCTTCTCATGCTGTCTCTCCTTCTCTCTTTCTCTCTCCCTGCGGATTTCCATTTCCTCGTCCATCTTCTTCTTCTGTAATAGACGGTCTTCCGCTTCTTTCCTCCTAGCTTCTTCTTTTTCCTCTTTAGCTTCAGCTGCTTTCCTCTCCGCATCATATCTGTCAAGTTCGTCCCTGACAAAAGCTTTCGCTTCCTCTCCGTCCAAACCTTCTTCTCTTGCCTCGTCCCTGAGGATCTGTCTCAGTTTCGCCCTCTCTGCCATTGTAACTAGGTGACTGAGACTTAGTCGAGAAAGAAGTCAGAAAAAAGATACACTGGTTCCTTACCACTTACGAGAAAATACCAAAGTAAACAAAAAGATGATATACTTTAACCTGGGATACCTCCTCCAAAATAATAAAGTATCTAATAATCGCTGCTATTACTCAGCAATAAAGCACCTAATACAGACGACTACGCCAAATAAATGGTAGTTAAGATTACTCACTGAAAAATAAGTTGCTACAGTGGAAACAAAATAATTAGCAAAAAATTTAAGGAGAAAAATAAATTTCTTAATATTTTAATCCCCTGTCAAGTTCACCCCTGAAGTTAGTTAAGGTAAGGGAGGCAATTAACAAGACGTAATTGTCTGAACGCACTCCTTAGCTTAGCTCAAACACCTACTTCTTCAGAACCCTGTGACTGTTAGACAATCACAAACTTTACCAGCGTTTAGTATTACAAAATCAATAATTAACACATATTCCGACAAAATCTACCTGTAACTCAAATGTATATTACTAAAAATGCTGTGGAAAAACAATTATTAATTGTGTGGTCAGCACGCCCATAAACAGATCGTTTCGTCTAGGGGATAAATTATTTTTAAAAGATACAAAACTCACAAGACATCACACTCTTACTCTATTTCAGAATAAAGAAAATTAATCCCGCAAACGAGCTGATATACGTATTTACTGAAGACTATAATTCAATTCCCGGAGAACGAGCCACCATTCTGTCGTAGATTTTTGATAGGGGAATTAAGACTTGGGTTGGTCCCTTCTGAATAGATTAGAATGAGTGATAGCCACAGTGAGAGATAATAACAGAAGTAGATTTCCACGAGGGAGATGGTAGAAATTTATAGAGGCTGTCCCGGAAAGCGAGAATCTTCTCTCTCTCCGCCTATCTTCTACAACAGATCCAGAAGAGTCAGACAGTCTATAAACTATATATATTAATATATATATATATATATATATATATATATATATATATATATATATATATATATATATTACCACTCACGTGCACACACACACACACAATTCACGACATGTAGACACACACACATGGGAAAACTATAACAATGATTATATAGATATTTTGGAACGAGCTGACCCGACACACTGATTAAGTTCAAGGGAATTTTTAATTATCAGAAAATTTCATCACAACACATAAAATTACATCAAAGCATATACAAATAGTCAAAAAAAGTCAATAAAAAATGCTGCAAGAATGATGGACCCGCAGTACGATCTTATCCCTCAAGGTATGCCCACAGTCCTGTTAGAAGAAAGTGATAGCCCCAAGGAATCAAGGATACATTAGCGGTAATCTAATGATTTTCCCCTTTTAAAGGTATGAACAGACTTAGATATTAGTATGATCTATCCTAAGGAAAAGTATCTTGTTGCAACAAAAAAAACTTGCATAAAGAAATTACAAAGTGGGTGAAATTTGGTATACCATAAAAGAGTCACTCGTTCCTGCTTTCTCTCGGTTCATTCATCAGGAACCTGTCTCACACAACCTTACCTACAATCGTGCTGTGTTCGCCGTCTGGCGCACTGTTGCTGTCGTTTTTGACGGGGTTATAAATGTCAATCTATTTGATATTATTTTGTATGATCAAAGTTAGAGAACTAAGTATTAACTTTGCGGTGACAGGTTGATTAGGGATTATCTTCCCTTTGTTTCGTTCATTGTTGTTGACCTGTCTTAAGACAAGGTTAGAAGTAGTCAGTTCAGGGCTGTCTGCTCATTCGCAGAGTTTTTTTAGAAAAAACTGATAGACTTCCGTGGGGGAGTTGAGATCTTGGGTTCTGATGGACAAGATGTCCATAGTTCTTCTCTACCTTATCTTGGGGAAGTTAAGCCTGTGATGTGACTGTAATGTCAGTGTTTTCCCCAAAGATATTCTGTTCGTCGAGGGATGACGACAGTTGGTAATTGTGTATTCCTGGATTCTGTTAAAGGTAATACAGACTTTATTATTACTCTTTACGCATCGTATGCAGAACATTGTAAGGCTACTTGGCTGTGAGTATTGCTCACAGACTGTTTTGATGCGGAATCCATTAGGTGTGCTCAAGGGAGCCATCCTAAGACTATTTATCTACTTTTTTGAACAGAAGCCCAATGATGATGATATATATTTACATTGAGGGAAACCGCAGGTTGGCGGTAATACTTGTGCATGGATGATCATGCCTACATTGAGGAATACATAGCTGGTTACAGATAGAGGGCCGCCATTTTGGCCAATACTTTTCAGCAAGAGAAGATGTACGTGGCGTATTATGCCAATTGAATTGCAGCCTTATTGTTATTGTTAGGCATATTTGAAAGCCCGCCTTTTGCTGTGCGGCTAGTCTACAGGGACACTGACGTGTTCAGTCAGTCATAACTGGATGAGATTACAACTAGAACATCGAACTGACAGGCCGTTAATGTCCTGTTATAATAGATGCTCTATATGTTTGAATGCTAGATGTCATCACCATCTTTATTATTATTACCATGAACTATGCTGCAACCTTGTGAAGTGACTGTGAGTGTAACGTCGTCTATGTCCGATATTAAATGCTTGTAACGTGACCAGTTGTTCACAACACGTCATTGACTTCTTCATGTGGATAGATGGATGTATTGTGTAGTCTCTGAATCATATACACCTTCGCGTCTTCTGTATCCTACATTCACACATGATGTCAACACCTTCACATTTCCAGTACTACACATTTACAGCCATACATGGTGTCTGAGTTAGTGTCAACATCCCCCTTGTCAGCGCCCCAATAGTTGGCAACCTGACCTGGACAACTTAACACTGTACTGGAGCGAGGCAAGCCTTGTTACGTGTTAGTGGCAGTACTACGTAAGCAGATCGTCAACACACAAGTCCATAACATTGGTACCTATACCAGTCAGTAACATTTCTGCTGTATGAAAATCGACCTAAACAATTCCGAACTTTACATTTCTGGTGGTCCAGATTCGTGGGGTTTTCTACTACACAGAACATTGATAAATAGGTCAACGACTGCTGACCCAGACTGATAAAGACGGACGTTAGCGTTGCTATAATAGTGCTACATGGACCACAGCTGCTACGGGAACTGGCGTTAGCATCTTCATGTTATTGCTACGTGGACCACAACTGCTATAGAAGTGAAGTGTCGGTTCTACTACAGGAGTTCTACTCTGGCAAGCTATCATTGTAAACAATTCGGCTGGCGTTTACATTTTACAGTTTGCAGACTATTCAGTGTTAGATCATCTGGTCTCAACTGCTTGTCAAGAAGGACGTGGTAACTGTGAGTTGGAAGACCACTTCATATTGTCGTCGTGAGGTAACCATCGACGGTGAATAAACCAATCAGTGCTGTTCTTGCATTGCACTTCTGTGTTGACAAAAAGGCCAGGAAGTTACTTTAAGATAAGTGGCAGTTTATTTTTGGAAACTGTGCCATTATATTGTGTGTAGCTAAGCCTTCTTTGTAACACATTCTATTATATGCTATTTGTTTACATTGCTTGTGGTATTAGTGTGTGTATTTCTGCGGGTTTCTTGGTTGGGCGGCGTCTGTTATAGGGTATACCACGTGACAGAGGTCCTATAACAGTGTTCTTTAGGGACCGTGCAAATTTCCCTTTGTGGAATTTGCAAGCGACATTTGTTGCTATTTACGTTTAGTTGTGACGAAGTGTACCTTTTCGTTGTTGTTGTCATATTTTCTCTGTTCTTTGGTTTTGATTTGATTTGTTTGTATTTCTCTGCCTACTCTTTTCTATTGTTTATTTCTATACACCCTTATGTTTATACACTGTGGTGTCATTTGTTTTGTTTACGTATCGCAGTTATCATCACATGCTTTGTGATTATTTTTTCCTTAGTTTCGCCTTATAATTTTTTGACTTCTGCGAATGTTTTCGTTTGTTTATATGCTTGTCTTTGTTAACTGATATTATATATATTGTTGTCATACACAGTCTATACTTATATACTTGGTCAGGGATTATTATTATTATTTGTATGATACACTTTTCAGATAGAGGTTATTGATGGTGATAATATTATAGAGAAACAAGGTAAATATACAAGGTCTTTGACTAAGACTTGTCTCTCAAAGAGAGTGAAATAAAGTGAAGTAAGTATACAAGTCTTGTATTACAGACTTGTCTCCCATTGAAGTGGGATAAGGTAATTTATTTTTCAGGTCTGATCTCACATAGTTAGACAGAATGTCTACACTAGACTTCTTTATTGAGCAAGGGAAAGCCCTTGGGAAAACAGGTGAAAAGTTAGATGAATTTGCTCTTGCTCTATATGACAAGGCGCAAAAAGCAGAGGAGAAAAAACAAAAAAGAGAAGCAGAAGCTGATGAGAGGAAACAGCAAATTGAAATGGAAAAATAAAAGATTAGACAGAGAAGCCGAGGAAAGAAGAGAGAAACAGAAAATGGAACATGATGAGAAACTTAACTTTGGAGTTAGAGAAATTAAAATTGACGAATATGGGTGCTTCTCAAGCAACTTCGAGTACGACAAAGGAGATTGCTAATAAGCTTAAATTACCTTATTTCAATCCTCTAAAGGACGACATAACGGATTACCTGGATAGATTTCAATTTTTATGCGATACGCTTAAGATAAAAAAGGAACATTATGCCAAAGAACTGATGCAATTTTTTACAGGTGAACCAGTAACTACTCTTATGGCAATAGAGGAACATGACAGGACTAACTATGATGTTGTCAGAGCAGCATTGCTTAAACGATATCAACTAAAAGAAGAAGATTATCGTCTTCGTTTTAAGACAATGTTGCCAGAAAATGGAGTAAGTTTCTCTGACTTTATTACGAAGATACGTCTTACATTCACGCGTTGGATTGAGCTGTCTAAAGCTGAGAAAACATATGAAGGCCTAATGGACTTATTACTTCGAGACAAAGTTATGTCATCTGTCAACGAATCTTTTCTTGATTTTCTTCATGAGCGTAAACCTAAAAACATAAAAGACATGGAGGAATACTGTTGCCAGTACGTCACTGCGCATCCCCGTGCTACGGTTAGTAATTCTAAAGTGAAAGAAGGGTTGCCAGTTGCTTCAGCAACACCATATGGCCCTAATTTCAATCGTAAATTTAAAGGTGCTCAACAAAATTTCAATAAGAAAAGTAATCAGAATTACACTCAGAATCAAAATAATCCATCATATAATGGTCCTTCTTCAAAGAACTGGAGGCGAGCTGATAGTCCTTGTAATTTTGGGGCTAATAATTATAGACACTTTCGCAAAGGTTATCACAATAAAAACTATTCGAGCTTTTCTTCTCGAGATAATTATCCTCGCCGTCATGAATATTACGATGGTGGTTATGAAAACGGTGATTTAAACCAGAATAATGATTACAGTAGGCAATAAAATGACAATTACAGGGGAAATGATAATCGCGGCAGACCTAGACATAACAAAAGAAAATATTATCAACAGGCAAACTCTACACAACATGAGTCTCAGGAAGCCTGTAGTCAAGTAAACGATAGTAGGAGCTCTAATGCTATTAATGGTTCTGCGTTCGATTTTGGGAGAGCAGCCGAATGCCCCCAATGCTCAAAATTGTTCGAGCCTTCTAATGTATCGACCTTAATTTGTGGTCATCCTCTTCTCGCACTTCCTGCTACAGCTGCGCATGACGGGAGAGTATCTCTCATCTTACATAAAGGTCTAGTGAATGATAATCCAGTCTCAGTACTTTTTGATTCTGGATGCACCACTATCGGTGTTAGGCAGTCTCTGATAGATCCTTGCTGTGCCACAGGAAAAGTGATCAAATGTGTGACATTTGGTGGCACTTTGGAGAAGTATTCTACTGCTATTATTCACATGGCTACTCCCTTCTTTACGGGAGATGTTCACGAGTGTCTTTTACCTAATCCTATTGCGGATCTTATAATCGGTCGTATTCACGGGGTTAAGGAATGCACCCCGCAGCAAATTGCTGCTTGGGAAGAAAATAATATCCAAACAGCCAATGCAGTTGTAACAAGAGCACAAGCTCTTATTCCTTCAACTTCACCTACTGATGGTAAGGAAGTTTGTAGCCAAGATGATCACTTGGTGATTTCGCATGACTCGTTTGTGAAACTGCAAGAAGATCCTTCTTTAAATAAATACTTTCTTCTCGCTAAAAACGGTGATCAGAATAAGAATACAAATCGCAAATCGTATATCACTATGAAGAATGGTATACTAGTGCGTATGGTATAACACTCAGACGCGTCTATGCATTCTCAGATTCTCGTGCCCAAAAGTATGAGAGCCTTAATTCTTCAACATGCACGCGATTCTCAGTGTGCTGGACATATGGGTTTTTCTCGCACTAAGTCGAGAGTTCTGGCGGCTTTCTTTTGGCCATTCGTAAACAAAGACATACGAGTGTATTGCCGGTCTTGCAATATTTGTCAAGAAGTCAAGTCTAGAGGTCCACGACATGCTGCACCTATTCAGGCTGCAGACATTCCTATTCGGCCGTTTCAAAAGATGGCAATAGATATTATTGGCCCTTTTAAGATTAAGTCAGCCAGAGGACATCAATTCATCCTAACATGCATTGACATGTGCACTCGTTGGCCAGAGGCTATACCTCTAAAGAGCATATCTACTGCCGATATTGCAGACGCTCTTTGGCTTATATTTTCTCGTTTTGGTTTTCCTAGAGAAATATTGTAAGACCACGGTACCCAATTGATATCAGACACTATGTCGTAGGTGATGTCTATCCTAGATATTAAAAGGTCTCTCAGTAGTATTTATAACCCAATGTCTAACGGGTTAGTTGAACGTCTTAATAGAACACTTAAGAACTTACTTGGTAAGATTACTGAGGATCATCCTCAGGATTGGGACAGGGTTTTACCCGCGGCTCTCTTTGCCTATAGAGAGGTCCCCAACGAGCATACAGGCTTTTCTCCTTTTGAACTTGTCTTTGGCGCACAACCGCGCGGCCCTATGTCCATGCTACACGATTTGATAACTGCCGATAATATTGACAATGACACACAATCTTCATATGAGTATGTCATTGCTCTCAGGCATAAGATTATCGAAGCATGCAGGCTAGCAACTTCATCTTCCGGATTTGCCAAAGAAAATGCAAGGCAATTCGCTAATAAGAAGAGACGCTTACGTCAACTTTGTCCGGGAGACAAAGCTTATGTGTTACTTCCTTCTAGGGAGAACAGACTTCTCATTGCATGGAAAGGTCCATATGCAATAGTCTCGAAAATTTCCGATGTCGACTATGTTGTCGATATTGATGGAAGGCATAAAACCTTCCATATAAATATGCTTACGGAATTCCATGAGCGACCAGACTATTTGCAGCCTATTTTCCAGGCGACGGACGATTCTCCAGTCCCACAGGGACATTACTCATCCTTGTCAGTTATACAGGATGAGGAAACTACTTTTACGGATGTTAAGCTTCCTCTTCCAGTGATTCCACTTCATTCTATGGAATCATGGGAAAACGTTACTGTTTCTCATAATTTGTCTATGGATGAACAGCAACAAGTATCTTCTTTGCTACAATCATTTCAGGATGTCCTTACCGACATTCCTAGACACACACATGTCATTAAACATGACATCATACTGACTGATCATAATCCGATCAGAGTAAGACCATACCCTATACCTATTCATTTTCAAACACAGGTCGAGAAAGAGTTGGATGAAATGATTCAATTGAAAATAATTGAACCATCCACTACAGCATACTCTTCGTCGATGGTTATTGTTCGAAAGAAAGACAATAACATACGTGATAAAGGGCGGGGATCGATAAGGCCGAGCTGGTTTAGAGCTGGTTATATATTTTGTTCAATCGCGAATGCGTGCTTCGTCCGGTTATCATCTTGGAGTAAGGGTCAACGTTATATTGATTAATCATTAGTTGAATGTCCAAGAATACATTCGTTCCTTTCGGAGCTCATCGTTATAGGTACATATTTTTCCTATCAGAAGAGTTCTTCATTTGCATAATCATCAACATTGGCAAATGCAGCAAATAGCTGTAACGTATCGATGTGATAAAGTCCTCAATTCAGAGTCCATGAATTTATTTACAGTTCACACATAAGACATTCACGTAGGTACACGTTCATATATAGTTCATATATAGTTTATTAGGAATTATATGCATAATATTTATGTCCGTCCGTGTCAAAACAATATGTCAGATGAACATCGTGGCTATATACGTGCGCTGTTGTAGTCAACAGCCAGAAATGAGCACATGAGTTCTTGACATCTACAATTTGAATCATAATACGATTCTCCTTCCATTATCTAGTTAATGTAATTAATCTCATGCTTAGATTAATTTCCGAACTGACCCTGAAGTCTACATCGATTCATCTACATAATATAGGCTATATACTCAGCCTTATTTCCTTGGAAGAAATACAAGACACGACCTTCTTGCTTTACGGATAGCGTAACAAAGGCCCTGTAACCAAGTCACCCGGCGTGACCTTCCCAACGCGAATGCGTCATAATCTCCGCATATATTTCGCGTTCACTATACCGTAAAATATCGACATATTCTATAAATATTAATGACCCCTAAACGTTGCGCATGGGTAAACCCCAGCAGACGCCGTCATTTAAAATAACACCGTAACAGATTTCCTGTCAGACGGGGGCAAAAAAAATCTATTAAATAGATTTTTTTTTGAACAATATTAATCAAATTATCAAAAATTTAACAAAACCCGACGTATGACCTACGATGTTCTATCTAGAACAGTGTCGCGGTCATGTCAGTAATATATTATAATAAAATCAACGTCATATCATACAAATACCTTATATTAAACAAGGAAATGTCACTGTCACTAACTAATTAACTAATTAATTTGTTGTATGTATAGACTAACTAATAATGTGAGGTGTTATTAAAATTATTCTAACTAACTAAAATTAAAATAATTAATTATAGTATGTAAGTATGGTACTAACTAATTAATATCTAATTGAAGAAAATGAGAAATAGTATAAGAGAGTAAAAGAAATAAAAATTGAGAAGTACGGACAATTAAAACCAAATATTAAAGTATACATTAAATTAGCATGCGTGTGAAAATGAAGTGTAAGGATAGATACCTAATTAAATTAACGCAATCAGAAGAAAAGAGCAGAAAAAAAAAATTCATACATTTTAACTATATATATGAAATGTCATAATGTAATATCTATTACCTTAATAATTACACTAATTAAAAGGTTTAATTGGTGTGATATTCTTTTGTTTCATCTTTTCTTAGTATATCTTATATTTTTATTTCATCACACTTTGACTTTATTATATATTATATATTAATTTAATAACTAGAAAATTTAATAATATTGGACATGAAGATCCAATCGTAGTTACCTCCTGTTGAATTGTATGAAAGTTCATTAAGACACAAGGTTCATATTATCAAATTATGATTTGATTATCCATTCATTGTTAGTTCATTTATTAAACTTTGAAAGTAAATTGACTAAGTCATCAACGTATCTGTCCCTTCTTCATCAGAGATTGTTCCTTTTTAACAGTTTTCAATCGAAATGAGTGATACTCAAAGTGGAATTGA
Organism: Oreohelix idahoensis; assembly: GCA_024509875.1. Taxonomy (NCBI): domain Eukaryota; kingdom Metazoa; phylum Mollusca; class Gastropoda; order Stylommatophora; family Oreohelicidae; genus Oreohelix; species Oreohelix idahoensis. Next base: position 84,621 of record JAMPIV010013047.1, on the reverse strand, counting down.
AGTTCAAATTTTCAAACGATCCGTAAAACTTGATATTTTGATCACAATAGTTTATTTCGAAATGTCCTTATTTAGGTAGGAAGTCCAACTGAATTGTTGTATATTCTGACTTGATATCAATAACGTTCATTGCAAATGTAATGCTTGACTAGTCAGAAAATTTTCTTGAAATTGTAATATTCATTCAGAATCCGTAGGATGTCTGGACAACGTGTCGGCTATGACGTTTTCAGTTCCAGGTATCGACTGTATCTCGAACTCGTAGGGTTGCAACGTAATAGCAAATCGTGCAAGTTTAGCACTTTTATGATTTGAGCGACGTAATGCTGCCACTGATTTCTGATCAGTCTGGATCAGGAATGGAGATCCCAGCAAAAACTTTTCCAACTTGGTAATTGCCCAGATTACGGAGAGCAATTCTCGGTCCACAGTGGAATATTTCGTCTCCGGAGGTTTCAGTTTGCGTGAGATGTACAGTACAGGGTGAAGGACATCATCATGATATTGCAGTAGACATGCCCCGAGTCCGTAATTACTCGCATCTGTACGTAGAACAAACTTTTTAGAAGCATCTGGTAATCTTAAAACAGGTGGGCATGAAAATATTTTTAAGATAGTGCGAAAAGTTTTGTCACATTCGTCGGTCCAATTTATCCTTAAAGGCATGTTCTTCTTTAGTAACGAAGACAGGACAGCCGTGATGGATGATAGGTGAGGTACAAATCTGCTATAGTATTGGATTAAACCTAACAGACTCCTAACCTGTTTCTTCGTTTGAGGAACAGATAAATTTAATATTTTAGAAACCATACTGGGAATTGTTTGGATACGTCCCGATCCAATAATGTGCCCCAGGAATGTTATCTCATTACACGCTATTTGAATTTTAGTTGGTTTAGCGGTTAAATGGTTATCCCGCAATATTTCCAAAACTGATTTAAGACCCAAAAAATGTTCCTCAAATGATGAACTAAACAAACATATGTCGTCAATATAGGTAATTATATCTGATCTACCTGCTAAAATTTTTCGCATCATGCGAATAAAGGTAGCTGGAGCATTCATTAGCCCAAAAGGCATCACGTTCCACTGGTAAAGACCTTGTGGAGTTGAGAATGCTGTGTAGTATTTGGCTCTTTCGGTTAGTGGAATCTGCCAATAACCTTTGGTTAAGTCAATTTTAGGGAAAAGTGTAGCATTGGATAGACGAGGAAGTAAATCGTCAAGGATAGGATGTGGTTCGCTATCCGGTACCTTCTGCGCATTAAGTTTCCTATAGTCAACACATAAACGTATGTTGTTGTCCTTTTTCCGGACAATGACTAAAGGAGAAGAAAATGGAGATGTACTAGTCTCAATAATACCTAATGATATCATCTGTTCGAGTTCCTGAGATGTCTTACTCAGAAAATGTAGAGGTACAGAATAAGGATGAACACGAATTGGTGTATCATCGTTCAGAATAATATCGTGACTAATTACAGATGTGCAACCCGGTACATCAGTTAACACATCTGGGAAAGATTGTAGAAGATCAGCAACGCGTTGATGCTGTTGCGGTGTAACCGTAGAAGAAATGGTCACATCACGCCAAGATTCAGTAGATTGGACAGTAAGTACAGGTAAAGGCATCTGCACTTCAGGAAAAGAAGATTCTTCCTCCTGTATAACAGATAGATTAGAATAATGACAAGTAGATACAGTATTGTCATCTAATTCATGAAAAATTGACTGTAAGTGTATAGGACGTGTATGAAATTGCTTGAGCATATTAATATGGAATATCTTTCTGTGTCCCTTGATATCTAAGACGTAATCAACGTCTGAAATTTTATCAGTAACCTTATAAGGACCAGTCCATGAGATCAATAACTTATTTTTATTGTGAGGGAGTAATACATAAGCCTCATCGCCCGGGAATAATTGACGTAATCGTCTAGATCGATTTTGTATAGATCGAGCCTTAGCTTTTGCAGCCTCAGAAGAAGCTGTTGCCAATTGGCAAGACTCAATAATATTATTTCGAAGATTAATCACATACTCATAAGATGACTGAGTGTCCTGAGTCATCTCTGCATCAATTAATAAATCTTTTATCAGTCCCATAGGACCTCTCGGAGGGGCACCAAAAACTAACTCAAAGGGAGAGAAGCCAGTTTGTTCATGTGGCACCTCTCGGTAAGCAAATAGGACAGCTGGGAGTGCTCTGTCCCAGTCCTGAGGGTGTTTAACAGTAACCTTATGTAAAAGTTGCTTAAGCGTACGGTTAAGTCTTTCAACTGCACCGTTACTCATGGGATGATAAATACTACTCAAATTCCTATCAATGTTCCAGGTTTTCATTAACTCCTTCATGGTATCGGATATAAACTGCGACCCATGATCAGATAATAATTTTCTAGGAAACCCTATTCTAGAGAAAATTAGATGTAATGCATCAGCTACATCTGTGGTAGTGGTTGTCTTCAATGGAATGGCTTCTGGCCATCGTGTGCATAAATCAATGCACGTGAGAACAAATCTATGTCCTCTCGCAGATGGTAGAAGTGGACCAATTATATCTATGGCCATCTTGTCAAAAGGTCGTACTGAGATATCGCAAGCCTGAATAGGCGCCGTGTGAAAAGCTCCACGTGCTTTCACTTCCTGGCACGTAGTACAAGAACGTACATACTGCGAAATATCACGTGACACTCCTGGCCAAAAGAATGAAGATAATACTCGAGATCGTGTTCGAGTATATCCCATATGTCCTGCACACTGCGAGTCATGCGCGTGTTGAAGAATGTACCGTCTAAAAGCAGCCGGTACCATCACTTGTTGTTTTACCAGTGATTTATCACTAAAACATCTAATTAGTATATCATTTTTCATAATAAACCAATGTTTGTTCTTATTACCTGAAGGTAAATTATCAACCTTATTAACTAGGTTAAAAAATTTATTTAGAGATTTGTCATTTTTTTTGTTTGTTAGCAAATGATTCCCTGTCAATAGGTGAATTGACCTCAATATCCTCCTGTTTTTCTGCATCCATCTTATTATCATTGACACTCTCCATGAGCATAGTCTGAGCTCTAGTTGTCACGGCGCTTCCAGTGCATAGATTGTGTCTCTCCCATTCAATAATATCTTCTGGTGAACAATCCTTGCTGCCGTGTATGCGACCCACCATAAGGTCTGCTATTGGCTTTTTCAGCATGCATACCTTCACGTTACCAGTGAAAAAAGGTGTGTTAACATGGATAATAGCTGTGGGGTAAAACTCAATAGTTCCCCCAAAAGTCATGCAACGGACATATTCCCCCGTTGCACAGCTAGGATGTACTAGCGACTGTCGCACTCCAATGATATCATTTGTCACTGCTGCCCCGGTATTATGGTTATAATGTGAAGATCCACGAGAATGAGAACGATTACGAGAATAATTATTTGAATTATCTCGTTGACGTCTATTATAGAGTTTCGCCACGACCCATGAATTGTGAGCGGATCGCCAGAAACATTTTTAAGTCCAGTATCTGAAGTCTGAGGGTAAGCGAAATTATGATAACTACCGTGTATAATATTTGTTATTTCAGGTTCATACAGAATTCACAAAATATGCCTGTATAATATTCATTGATATAACGTATTATTATTTTAATATGATTTATTCATGTGCATTATGGATGAGTGTTGCTTGTACAAAAAGTAATCACAAATAGCCCCACGGCCTAATGAAGTTATATTTATCATATTGCTTTATCGCTTACGAAGATAAAGGCAGTCCCATGGCAGAGATTGTCATAGGGAAATGAAGTGTTAGAAACTTCATCATGGAAGATCCCAGTTTACGAGGTTAAGGTGACTAGTCCCCTTCCTCGCTGCCTTTGCCTTCCCTAGTTCGAGCGCACAACTTCGTACCCATTTACAGCTAGTAAACTGGAGTGTTCTACAGCCAGTTTCAGTAGAAAGCAACCTGATCACGTGGTCACTCACTTTCTTTATTTATGTATTACTTTTGTGTAGATGCTAAGGATAGCATCAGTATTTGAATTCGTACTTGATATGATTTGGAAGGATCAAGTTATAGAATATGAAGGGATGTATAGGAGCGGAATAAACCAGATGATTGTTGCTGTCATTTTCGACGGAGTCATCTGTCAAGTTATTTGCTTATGTTTGTATCATAAGTATAATTGTGTCTTTACCTGCGATGTCAGGTTGATTAGGGGTTGTCTTCCCTTGTTTATTAATTCATTGTGTTTGACCTGTAGGGTCAGAGGTTGACAGTTCGGCGTAGGCCTATGGGAAGGTTTTTTAAGCGGGAGTGAGATATACTTCCGGGAAGCCGGGAGGTCCTGTTTTTCTGAAGGGACCAAGAGTCCATTGTTTTTCGGGGAGAATCTTCGAAGTAACTGCTATGGCAGTTTTCCCCAGTGAATCTCTGTGCGTCGGGATGACGACAGAATTCCTTGTGATGTTCTGAGGATTCATTTGCCAGGTAATACCGACCTTTATGCATTACATATTTGTGCTCGAGGTAGCCATCCAAGACTGTTAGTCTTATATTGTCCAGAAATCCAGTGACGAGGATATATTGTGGGAGCCGCAGATTGGCGGAACTTCTATCTACAATAAGTATTACTGCAGGGTTGGTGATAACCTATTTAACAGAAGTACACGGCCGACGTCAGAACGAGGCCTGTGCTTTCGGCTATTATACTACAGCCTGATATGTGCAATTGGCGGGGAGTGCCAAGTTGCACCTGTGTGTCAAAGTGACTAAGGCATCTGACGCGTTTAGTCAGAGACGCCAAGGGCGACGTTACGAACTGTCATTATTGAAGAACTTTGCTATTGACCATGCACGTCTATTCTGATGTTTACCTTTTTGAATGCCAAATGTATACCTATCGATGTCAGGTCAGCATGACCTTGTTACACTGACTGTTCCTGTTGATATTATGTGTGTTCCCGTCAATAAATGTCTTGAAACATGCCTGCAGTGTCAAAGCATCCTTGATTACTGCATGTGAGAGTATGGGTTGCAGGATCTACATCTATACGAGCCTAAACACATTCGCGCCTTCATTCGCACCCACACTCAATTCATCATACGCTCGCACTACACATCTAACAACATGTATACTGTCTTGGGCCAGTGATCACCTCAACAAGAAAAAAAAGACAGTTACATTTCTGGTGGACCAGTTACGTGGGCTCTTATGATACATTTCTTGTCGCCAATGTGGCCTAGAAACTTACATTTCTGATGGACCAGATCTGTGGGTTTAAAAAGAACAGAGCGAGCATTTGACATTATTGTTGACATTTATGGATCCAGAAATTTACATTCCTGGTTGGCTGTTACATGTATGATGTCTCCAGTTTTGTCGAGAAAGTTACAAGAAGGACAAGTACACATTACACTTCTGATCTGTGGGTCTAAGCTACACACGGGACAGCCGTAACACACAGCGCTAATTCTACACTTGCAAGTTTTGGCTACAACAGGACAGAAATAGGTCATCAACGGTTGACACAAATAAACAGTACGAGCATTTATATTATAATGCTACATAAAGCATAACAAGACATGTACTGAAGTTAACTACTAGGCATTTGCTACGTGGACCATAACTGCATAGAAGGCGGGTTCCTATTGTAAACAGTACTGCTGGTTGTTACACGTTTCATTCAACAACAGACTTTTCTAGGTCAGAGCATTTAAGCTACATTGTTGGAGGTCAAGTGTCTGTAAACAGTACGTGGAAATAGTAAACATTCAATGTGCAAGCCCTAATTTGAGAAGGTCATAGTAACTTTGGTTCGTGAATACCACTTTATGTTACAGTGGATTTGACGTTCAGTGCGCGTTTGACATTTCGTTTCTGTGTTCGCAAGGAGCAAGAAATTTATTTTAGTTTCAGCTGTGACTGAACTTGTTCTGCAACACATTGAAATTGATTGCTATATGTTTATGTTACTTCTACTGTTTTTGGTGTATTTTTCTGCGGGTTTTTTCGGTTGGTGGGTCTTACGGTAAATATGCCACTTGATCGAGGCTTACTGTAAGCGTTCTGTAGGTGCAAATTTTCTTAATTTGGAAATTTGCTAGTGACAATTGGTCGCTATTGATGTTAGCTGTGATGTAATTGTACTTAACGTTGTTTTTGTAATATTTTGTCTGTTTTTTCAGTTTTGATTGTCGATTTGTTTTGTTTGTATTCTGTAGGTCTCTCCTTTCTTGTGTATTTCTCTACACATTTTTGGTTAAAACAGTGTTGCCATTTGTATTGTTTTGTATTTTTGTCTTTGTATTTTTTTTTGGTTGTACTACATTACTGTCATGCACAGTCTACATACACATACTTGGTCATGTTTTGATATTATTGATAAGGTAGACTCTTCATATAGAGTTTCTTAATAAAATATTATTATATAAGATATTTATACAAGTTCTTTGATAAAAGACTTGTTATCTACAAAGATTGAGACAAGGTGAAATACATATTCAAGTTCTTTATAAAAAAGACTTGTGCCCATAGTGAGTGGGATATAAGGGAATTTTTTTTTTCCACAGGTACTCAGGTGATTTTTTGGGTACATTATAAACAAGACTAAGAGTGTGAAAGAAAGTGAGTGAGTATACAAGTCTATCATTTCAGACTTGTCTCCCATTAAAGTGGGATAATTTAATATATTTGCTTCTGCAAGTTACTGATCTCAGTAGACAAGATGTCTACATTGGACTACTTTATTACACAAGGGAGAGCCCTTGATAAGACTGGTCAACAGTTAGAACAGTGGGCTGTTGCTCAGTATGACAAAGCATTAGCTGCTGAAGAGAGAAGGGCTGCTGCAGAGGAAAAAAAAAACTATGGCTGAAGAGAAGAGATTAGAAAGAGAAGCAGCTGCTGAACAAAAAAGGCTAGACAGAGAAGCTGATATTGCTGCTGAACAAAAGAAATTGCAGATGCAGGTGGAGGAAAGGAGATTTGAAGCTGAACAAAAGAGATTAGACAAAGAGGCTGCTGCAGAGGAGAGGAAAGCTCAAGCTGCTGCAGAGGAGAGGAAAGCTCAAGCTGCTGCAGAGGAGAGGAAAGCTCAAGCTGCTACAGAGGAGAGGAAAGCTCAAGCCGAGGCTGAAATTAGGAAAATGGAACACGAGGAAAGACTCGCAACTTTGGAGTTAGAGAAATTGAAATTGGCGAGTACGGGTGCTCGGCAAACAACTTCGAGTACGACAAAGGAGTTTGTTAGTAGGATTAAATTGCCTCATTTCAATCCTTTAAAGGATGACGTAGCAGATTATCTAGATAGATTCCAATTTTTGTGCGATACGCATAACATAAAAAAGGAAAAATATGTTGAACAACTGATGCCATTTTTTACAGGTGACACAGTGACTACTCTTATGACAATAGACGAACATGAGAGGACTAATTATGATGTTGTCAGGGCAGCATTACTAAAAAAATATCAACTAAAACAAGAAGACTATCGTCTTCGTTTTAGGACAATGTTGCCAGAAAATGGAGTAGATTTCTCTGATTTTGTTACAAAGATACGTCGTACATTTATACGATGGGTTGAGTTGTCTCAGATTGAGAAAACATATGAAGGTCTAATGGACTTATTATTGCGAGATAAGGTTTTGTCATCTGTTAATGATTCTTTTCTTGCATTCCTTCATGAGCGTAAGCCTAAAAACTTAAAAGAAATGGAGGAATACTGTTGTCGGTATGCCACAGCACATCCCCATGCTACAGTTAGCAATTCTAAAGTGAAAGAAGGGTTGCCAGCTGCTTCGGCAACACCATATGGCCCTAATTTCAGAAAAAAATTTCAGGGTGCTCAACAAAATTGGAATAGGGGAAGTAATCAAAATTACACTCAGAAGCGGAGTAATCCAACACATGATGGTTCTTCGTCTATGCAGTGGAGACAGGATGGTAGTTCTCGTAATTTTAGTGGTAATAATTTGAGACACTTTCGCAAAGGCTATCCAAATAATAACTATTCAAATTTTCGAGGTAATCATTCTCGACGGCAAGATTATGACGATGGTGAATTTAGAAACCGGGATTCAAACCGGAATGATGATTACAATAGGCAATATGATAACAGTTACAGGGGAAATGATAGTCACAATAATTACAGGGGAAATGATAGTCGAAATAATTACAGGGGAAATGATAGTCAAAATAATTACAGGGGAAATGATAATCGAGGTAGACCTAGGTTTAACAAGAAAAGACGTTTTGAACAGACTTGCAAAACAAACCATTTGCCTGAAGAGTCATGGGTACTCAAGTTAAATGAATTCTTGGTTGGAGAACCACTGACAGCTTCTCAAAATGCTGACCCATCAATAGCTAATAACTACGGTGCTATTAAGTCCTTGCTTCTACGAAGATTTCACCTGGACGAGGAACACTGTAGGTTGAAATTTAAGGGAATTTTACCTGAATCTCCACGGGATTTTGCAGGATTCATTGCGAATATACGCAATACATTTAACAGATGGGTTGAACTGGCAGAAATCAACAAATCATACGACAAATTAGTTGATTTACTACTACGAGATAAGGTATTATCTTCAGTTAGCCAGCCATTTTTTGCATATTTGCAGGAGCGTAAACCAGGTACTATGGATGAGTTAGAAAAAATTTCTTTAAACTACTGTTCGGCACACCCGAATGCAACCATTTCTAACTCCTCATTAAGAGAACCTCTACCTGTGGCGTCTAATATGGCCTACAATCACAATAACAAACAAAGACATCACAGTGTAGACAGAAGCAGGTTCCAAAGAAATCACAATGTTAACTTTCAGAAGGGACATAATAATGATTTCAACAATAAAAAATGAGTTCAACAGAGGTAGATCACGAGATAGAAATTATTCACCTCAAACAAACTACCACAATGGTCAACATAACACTCATTATAATCGATCACATACTCCCAATGATAATAGTAACTGGAAGGGTAATAATCATGGCTCGAGATATCGAGATAATAGTTACTATAGAGGACGACGAGATAATTCTAACAATTATACTCGGAATCGATCTCATTCTCGGGGATCATCTCATTACAACCATAATACAGGGGCGGCAGTTACAAATAATACTACCCCTATAGCTCAGGTTCCACTTGACAATAATACAACACAGTCTTCTGCTGCATGTTTTTTGCTATTAATTATAATGTGGCAAATAGTTGCCAGCAATGCAATCTTATTTTTCAGAAGGCGAAAGAAACAGTGCTTAACTGCGGACATATTATACCACAGGTAGGTCTTGCAGTCAACGATGGAACAGGCCTACTAATTTTTAACAGGGGATTAGTTAATGGATCCGTCGTCTCAGTATTGAGGGATTCGGGATCCACAACGATTGGTGTACGACAGTCGCTGGTACATCCCAGCTGTGCAACGGGGGAATATGTCCGTTGCATGACGTTTGGTGGAACAATAGAGTTTTACCCCACAGCTATTATTCATGTTAACACTCCTTTTTTCACAGGGAATGTAAAAGTATGTATGCTAAAAAAGCCTATAGCTGATTTGATGGTCGGTCGTATACACGGCAGTAAAGATTGTACTCCAGATGAGATTATAGAATGGGAGAAACATAACCTATGCACTGGAAACGCCGTGACAACTAGAGCGCAGACTCAACTCATGGAGAAAGTTGATGATAATAAAATGGATGCAGACAACCAAGAGGAATTTGTAGTCAATTCACCTATTGATAGGGAAACATTTGCAACCAAACAAAAAGAGGATAAATCTTTAAAAAAATTTTTTAAGCTGGTTGATAAGGTTGACAATCTATCCTCAGGTAATAATAACAAACATTGTTTTGTTATTAAAAATGGCATATTGATTAGATGTTTTAATGACAAATCACAAATGAAACAACAAGTTATGGTCCCATATACTTTTAGACGGTACATTCTTCAACACGCACATGATTCACATTGTGCTGGACATATGGGATATACTCGAACACGATCTCGAGTACTGTCTTCATTCTTTTGGCCAGGGGTGTCAAGAGATATTTCGCAGTATGTACGTTCCTGTACTACATGCCAAGAAGTGAAAGCACGTGGAGCTTTTCACACGGCGCCTATTCAGGCTTGCGATATCTCAGTGAGACCTTTTGACAAGATGGCAATAGACATTATTGGTCCATTGCTACCATCGGCCAGAGGACATAGATTCGTCCTTACGTGCATTGATTTGTGCACACGATGGCCGGAAGCTATCCCCACACTGGCCACCACTGTTGCAAGTGGTCTGTTGCAAGGAGTGGTTTGGTTAGCTCTGAACAATGTTCCATGTAATGTCAATACAGTAATTTGATTATTGGACAAGGACTGATAGGATATCTACATATCTATGCCATATATTTTCAAGTTATAATATGTACCTTTGTGATCAACATGCATGAATCGTCTTGACGTGTAATCTGTATTAAATAATTGTGGACTCAATGGAACCGACTTATCACATCAATCGTATTCCAAGGTTCAATTATTGTTCAGAATCTTCCACCCCTGCATTCGCGTAATCTTACATAGAAGGCACGATACACGATCACTCAAGAATATCAAGAAGATAAAACAATGGCCAGAATTTATAACTACTTTATTGACATTACATGGAACATTGTTCAGAGCTAACCAAACCACTCCTTGCAACAGACCACTTGCAACACTTACCAACAGGCAAACTCTGCACAACAAGAGTTTGATGGAGCCTGTAATACAGCAAATGATAGTGGTAACTCTAGGGCTATCACTGGTTGTGCTTTCGATTTTGGGAGAGCAACTGAATGCCCCCAATGCTTAACATTGTTTGACTCATCAACTGTATCTACGCTAAGTTGTGGTCACCCTCTTCCTGCTCTACCTGCTACAGTTGCGCATGATGGGAGAGGATCTCTCATCTTAGATACAGGTCTAATAAATGATAGGCTAGTCTCAGTACTTTTCGATTCGGGATGTACTACCGTCGGGGGTAAGGAGTCTCTGATAGATCCTTGCTGTGCCACTGGAAAAACAATCAAATGTGTTACATTTGGTGGTACTATGGAAAGCTATCCTACTGCTATTATTAGGATTGACACTCCTTTCTTCACAGGAGATGTCCATGCATGTCTTCTTCCTAATCCTATTGCGGATCTTATAATCGGTCGTATTCATGGGGTTAAGGAATGCACCCCGCAACAAATTTCTAGTTGGGAAGAAGAAAACATTCAAACGGTCAATGCAGTGATGACAAGAGCTCAAGCTCTTAATCCCCCAACTTCATCTGATAATAGTAATGAAGTTGATAGCCAAGACGAGCACTTGGTGATTTCCCATGACTCGTTTGTTAAACGTCAAGAAGAGGATCCTTCTTTGAAGAAATACTTCCTTCTGGCAAAGAAAGGGGATCCCAATCAAAATACGAATCACAAATCGTATATTACTATGAAGAATGGTATATTGGTACGAATGGTACAACACTCGGACAAGTCTATGCATTCGCAAATTCTTGTGTCTAAGTGTATGAGAGCCTTAATTCTTCGGCATGCACACGATTCTCAGTGTGCTGGACACATGGGTTTTTCCAGAACTAAAACTAGAGTCCTTGCGTCATTCTTTTGGCCATTCGTGAATAAAGACATCCGAATTTATTGCCGATCTTGCAAAATTTGTCAAGAGGTCAAGTCTAGGGGTCCGAGACATGCTGCTCCTATTCAGGCTGCAGATATTCCGATTCGGCCGTTTCAGAAAATGGCTATAGACATCATTGGTCCGTTCAAAATTAAGTCAGCCAGAGGACACCAATTTATCCTCACTTGCGTGGACATGTGCACGCGTTGGCCAGAGGCTATTCCTCTGAAGAGCATATCAACTGTCGATATCACTGATGCTCTTTGGCTCGTATTTTCTCGTCTGGGATTCCCCGGAGAAATACTGTCGGATCACGGCACTCAGTTAATTTCGGACGTTATGTCTCAGGTAATGGCTACGCTAGACATTAAAAGGTCTCTCAGTAGTATTTATCATCCAATGTCCAATGGATTGGTAGAACGTCTTAACAGGACACTAAAGAACTTACTTGGCAAGATAACGGAGGATCATCCTGAAGATTGGGACAGGGTTTTACCTGCAGTCCTCTTTGCCTATAGAGAGGTTCCCAACGAGCATACAGGGTTTTCTCCTTTCGAACTTGTCTTTGGCGCGCAACCGCGCGGGCCAATGTCCTTGTTACACGATTTGATAACTTCCGATAATATTGACGATGATACACAATCGTCATATGAATATGTTATAGCTCTTAGAGAAAAGATTATCGAATCGTGCAGGTTAGCAACTTCATCTTCCGAATTTGCGAAAGAAAAAGCTAGGCGATTTGCTAATAAGAAAAGACGCCTACGTCAACTTTGTCCTGGAGACAAAGCATATGTCTTACTGCCCTCAAGAGAGAATAGACTTCTCATTTCTTGGAAGGGTCCATACACTATAGTCTCGAAAATTTCTGATGTCGACTATATTGTCGATGTGGATGGAAGGCATAAAACCTTCCATATAAATATGCTAACAGAGTTTATTGAGCGTCCAGACTATTTACAGCCTATTTTCCAGGCGACGGACGACTCTCCAGTTCAACATGGTCACATCTCATCCCTGTCTGTTATACAGGATGAGGAAACTATTTTTTCTGACGTGAACTTACCTCTTCCTGCGATTCCACTTACTTCAACGGAATCGTGGAGAGACGTTACAGTCTCTTCCAACTTGTCTTTTGAGGAACAGCGTCAAGTATCCTCTACGTTACAATCATATCAGGATGTCCTTACCGACATTCCTGGACACACAGATGTCATAGAACATGACATCATACTTACTGATCGTAATCCGATCAGAGTAAAACCATACCCAATACCTATTCATTTTCAAGCACAAGTCGAGAAAGAATTGGATGAAATGATTCAACTACAAATAATTGAACCATCCACTTCAGCTTATTCTTCGTCGATAGTTATTGTTCGAAAGAAAGACAATAACATACGTCTTTGCGTTGATTATCGCAAATTAAATCAAGTTACGAAGTTCGATGCTGAACCTATGCCGTTATTACATGATCTACTTATTAGACTTTCTAAAGCTAAATTCTTTACTAAACTAGACTTGTCGAAAGGTTATTGGCAAGTCCCACTGATGGAACACGCCAAACCTCTCACTGCTTTTTCGACACCTAGGGGTCTGTTTCAATGGAATTTTATGCCTTTCGGGCTTATGAACGCCCCAGCGACTTTCGTGCGCATGATGCGTCGAATTCTATCAGATCGTGCAGATGTCATTGCATATTTAGACGACATCTGTCTTTTCAGCGATACTTGGGAAGAACACTATGTGGGTCTAAAGGAATTGCTATCTACTCTACGTGAGCATAGTTTGACTGCTAAACCCTCTAAAGCTTTTGTTGGGTTTAGTGAAATTTCCTTCCTAGGTCATCGAGTTGGTCATGGTCTGTTGAAGACAGAGGACCAAAACATTTCAAAGATATTAAATATCTCGGTTCCGAAGACAAAAAAGCAAGTGCGTAGTCTCTTGGGATTGATACAATTCTATGGAAGATTCATTGAGAATCTGTCCTCCATTATGGCACCACTTTCAACGTTATTGAAAAAAGGTTCTCCTAATATGGTGCGTTGGTCCCAAGAATGCCAATCTTCATTGGATCAGGTTAAGAATTTGTTCTCATCTCATCCTATCTTAAGACTACCGACGATTGATAAGACTTTTGTCCTTCGTAGTGATGCCTCTTCCACTGGCATTGGAGCGGCACTAATGCAGGAATATTCAGGAACTCTGCATCCTGTAATGTATATTTCTAGGAAGCTGAATGCGGCAGAAAGGAATTACTCGGTTTTGGACCGTGAATTGTTGGCTATGGTTTGGTCCATTCTTAAGCTACAAAGGTTCCTTCTGGGCGCGCATTTCTTTATGGAAACCGACCAAAAAGCTCTTACGGCTATGCAAAGTAAGGATTTGAAGAGCTCGAGATCTACTCGTTATGCTATTGCTCTTCAGCCTTTCCATTTCACGGTGCGAGCTATCCGTGGTTCGGATAATGTGATGGCGGACATATTGTCTAGATGCCCACAGGATTCCAGTTAAATCTTGTGTCCTAGTTTTTCCTGATATATTTTCAGACTTAGGTCTGTCCTTAATATCATAATATGTTGTAATACAAATGTATTTGGATGATGTTTAGATAATTTAACAAATTTCATTTTGTCCATCCATCAGTGATATGTTGCTAAAATAGCATTGACATTTGTATATTGCTATGATTATATTATTTAGTAATGTTTGATATATGATTGGTATTGCCAGCAACTTAGGTTTCTTGAATGGTATCCCTTAGTTTGTTTGGCTTAAAGGAAGTATTTTCTCCTATGTTGGGAGATGATTTGTACCCTCTTCTATTGTACCTGATATTAGGTTCATTGTTTGCATGAGCACAGAAGTGATACTGGTGCTATCTTGCTCATGAACATATTAAAAAAAAAAATTGCATTTTTTTTTTTTTTTACAGGGGGGGTGGTAGTAATGTTGCTGTCATTTTCGACGGAGTCATCTGTCAAGTTATTTGCTTATGTTTGTATCATAAGTATAATTGTGTCTTTACCTGCGATGTCAGGTTGATTAGGGGTTGTCTTCCCTTGTTTATTCATTCATTGTGTTTGACCTGTAGGGTCAGAGGTTGACAGTTCGGCGTAGGCCTATGGGAAGGTTTTTTAAGCGGGAGTGAGATATACTTCCGGGAAGCCGGGAGGTCCTGTTTTTCTGAAGGGACCAAGAGTCCATTGTTTTTCGGGGAGAATCTTCGAAGTAACTGCTATGGCAGTTTTCCCCAGTGAATCTCTGTGCGTCGGGATGACGACAGAATTCCTTGTGATGTTCTGAGGATTCATTTGCCAGGTAATACCGACCTTTATGCATTATTACGCTTTTCGGTGGCAGAACATGTAAAGGATTACCTAGGGTGAACAGCAGCTCACTGATCCGCCATTTCAGAACTTACATATTTGTGCTCGAGGTAGCCATCCAAGACTGTTAGTCTTATATTGTCCAGAAATCCAGTGACGAGGATATATTGTGGGAGCCGCAGATTGGCGGAACTTCTATCTACAATAAGTATTACTGCAGGGTTGGTGATAACCTATTTAACAGAAGTACACGGCCGACGTCAGAACGAGGCCTGTGCTTTCGGCTATTATACTACAGCCTGATATGTGCAATTGGCGGGGAGTGCCAAGTTGCACCTGTGTGTCAAAGTGACTAAGGCATCTGACGCGTTTAGTCAGAGACGCCAAGGGCGACGTTACGAACTGTCATTATTGAAGAACTTTGCTATTGACCATGCACGTCTATTCTGATGTTTACCTTTTTGAATGCCAAATGTATACCTATCGATGTCAGGTCAGCATGACCTTGTTACACTGACTGTTCCTGTTGATATTATGTGTGTTCCCGTCAATAAATGTCTTGAAACATGCCTGCAGTGTCAAAGCATCCTTGATTACTGCATGTGAGAGTATGGGTTGCAGGATCTACATCTATACGAGCCTAAACACATTCGCGCCTTCATTCGCACCCACACTCAATTCATCATACGCTCGCACTACACATCTAACAACATGTATACTGTCTTGGGCCAGTGATCACCTCAACAAGAAAAAAAAAGACAGTTACAATGATGTTTATTACTGATATGTTAATATTAATTCTATATCATTGAACTGATGTTACTTGCTATGACTGTATAACTTTGACACCTGATGACTGACTTGTCTGACTTATGTGCTAGTCAGTTACACTTAATTGAAATGTTAATATTAATGCTATATCACTGAAATGATGTCCTTACTTACTATGATTGTATAACGGTGACATCTGATGACTGACTGGTCTGACATCTGTGCTAGTCAACTACAAGTCTAGCCAGATACTAGCCAAGGCTGATATGTTGCAGGTTCCATGAAATAACTCAAACCAGACTGTCCAGTATCAGAAGCCGGTGTAGTTCATCCGAGGCAATCCCACCAAAGTGCAGGACCCCAAAGAGTGAACTTCAACTGGTCATTGGCATCCCTACTGTTGGGCCTACCAAGTCTGATATCAGCAAAGGACAGTTTCAGCAGTATCAAGTTGGAAAGATAAGTGTCCTGTTTGACACTGACCACCTATACATGTGAAACAGCCAATAGTTGAAAACAATAAGTAACCATACAGAAACTCAGTCAACTGATGACAGTTATCCTTAAATTCAAAGGACTAATAACAGTGATTTCAGTAACTTTATTATTTAAGATCTTGAAGTATAAACAGACCATAATAGTAATTGTGTGAATACTTTTATATATATGTATATGCTCTTTTCCAACTAGTAGAAATAGAATATTAGTGCAATTATTAAACTATTTTAACTGTACCTGAGGATTTATTCACTTCTTCCATTTGTGGTTTCAGTGAATGTTCATTTTACTTATCCCCTAGCATATAAGTAATCATAAGATAGTCACAGGGAGGAGACACCTTAAATCCTGGTACTACTTCTTACCAACTGGGCCAGGGTTTTCACAGTCTGACTATTGTTATGATAACAATACACCAGTGCTTATTTCTAAGACTGGGGTATTACTTGTAAGGTCAGAACTCTTTACTGGCATACTCTTACATAATAAATAAATTTAAATAACCTCCCGCTACAGTGGGGGCTCGTCCGGGATATATCTTTGATATTCCTGAGCCAACTTTCCATTTCTGCTGTGTAGAAAATTTTGTTTTGTAAAATTTTTTGGAAAGAGTAACATAGTAGGAAATAATTATATTTTTAGGAGTACCATTGAGTACAGATAAAGAAAGCTGTTTCATATATGGTGAAGTCAGTTTAATTAACTTTAATTTTAACTAAGTTAATTATATTGTAGTAAATTAGTTTGAGTAAGATCGCTTGCCCTACTAGACTACAGATACATCATGGCTGACTTGGTCAAATTTAGGTCGGCTACACTGCAGGTGGGAAAAGAGCTTGGCATGGATGGTGACGCTCTGATCCGGTATGTCACGACGGAATGTGAAAAGTACACCGAGAGAGAAGCAAAGCAATTAGAAGCAGAGAGAGAAACAAAGAAATTAGAAGCGGAGAGAGAAGCCAAGAAATTAGAAGCGGAGAGAGAAGCCAAGAAATTAGAAGCAGAGAGAGAAGCCAAGAAATTAGAATGAGAAGCAGAGAGAGAAGCCAAGAAATTAGAATTAGAAGCAGAGAGAGAAGCCAAGAAATTAGAATTAGAAGCAGAGAGAGAAGCCAAGAAATTAGAAGCGGAGAGAGAAGCCAAGAAATTAGAAGCTGAGGGAGAAGAAAGGAGGTTACAAGCAGAGAGAGACCATGAGCTGAAAATGAGACAGCTTGATCTTGAACTTCAGGCTGGGACTATCACCCATGGTAATAGCTCACCTCATTCTGCGAATAGCTCTTTTCAGAACACAGCAAATGGGGCCATGAACTTCCACCTAGATCCATTTGTTGAAAAGGAGGACGCAATTGAGTCGTACCTGGATAGGTATGAAAGGCTAGCCTCTACATATGGACTGGAAAAGGAAAAATGGAGTCTAAAGTTATCCCAGGGATTGAGAGGTATTGCATATGATGTGTTTCTGAAACTCCCCAAAGAAGATCAGGAAAATTATGAAATACTAAAGCAAGCCTTACTGATCCGGTATGAAAAGAACTCTGAGGCATATAGGAAGAAATTTAGAACTTCTAAACTTCTACCTGGAGAAACATATAACCAGTTCTCAGCTAGGCTAGAAACGTATTTGTTGAAATGGAGTAGTTTAGGTAAGTATCAGAAAACCTACGAGGATCTGAAAGAAATGGTTATGTTAGAGCAAGTGAAAGATTCCATGTCTCAAGAAATGAGGAAATTCCTTATGGAACAAGGAGCAGAGAGGCTGGAAGACATTTTGAAATGTGCAGAGAGATACCAAGCAGCTCAAGCTGAATTGGTAGGAACAAAAAGGAAGCAGGTAGAAGGATATAAGCCACCACCGCAGAATACCCAGTTTGACCAGAAGGATCATCCATACAGAAATAAACCAAGATTTGATAATAAGGACAAGAACCCTCAGACTCAGGAAAAGAAACCCTACAAACAGGGAGATAAGTGGTGCAAAATTTGTAAGATGAGCAACCACAACACTGTAGATTGTAGAAGGAAAACCCCTCATCACGCTGCATGTTTAGCAACAGGGAATAGGACAGATATGATGGAACTGACAGGGAGTCAGAATAGCCTCCGTCATCCCCCTGTGAGTGAGCTCGTAACCGTGAACGGAAATCGAGTCATGTGCTTATATGATACCGGCCTGGATTTCGACTCAGTTGTGAGTTCAACCCTAGTGCACTCTGATCAAATTACCACAGAAACCGTGGAAATACAAGGGGCAACTAAGGGAACAGCAACCATGACACTTCCTATAGCTAGGATCAATGTGAAATCTCGCTACGTGGAAGGAGTGATAACAGCCGCAGTGATAGATGACCCTATATACCCGCTGATATTGGGGTGTAGGTATGTATTTTTGGGTGACCCAGTAAAACCTGTTGTCCTGGCAGCAGTCCAGACCAGGTCGAGCACCAAAAACGAGGAGGAAAATCCTAACAATACTCAGCCAGAGCAGATGAAACAGGCTCAATCAGAAGATGACACATTGAAGCCTTGTTTTGGCAAATTGCCAAAGGCCCATAACCCTCCAGAAAAAGGAGACTTGTATATGAAAAATGGACTACTGTATAGAAAAGCTGGTACAGGACCTCAAGGACATGGACAGCTGGTAGTACCAAAGTCATACAGGGAGAAAGTTATGGAGCTCGCACATGCTATTCCATTTAGTGGACACATGGGAATTGGTGCCACCAGTCAACGGATAGCTTGTCACTATTACTGGCCAGGGATCACGGAAGATATCAAACGATATGTGAAATCTTGTCCAGAGTGTCAACGTGTAGCCCCCAAGCATGGGACTGCACCAGCAACTCTAGGAGAAATGCCAATCATGGGTACTCCATTCGAGAGAGTTGCAGTGGATATTGTTGGACCCCTCACTAGGACTAAGAGAAGGAATAGTTATATCTTAACTCTAGTTGATACATGCTCTATGTGGGGAGAGGCCGTAGCCATGGCATCTATAGATTCTAAGCATGTGGCAGAGGCATTGTTGACAATATTCACCCGGTTAGGCTTTCCACATCAAATATTGACGGACAATGGTTCCCAGTTCAAGGGAAAGCTAACCCAAGAAGTGTTCAGGATTTTTCAAGCCAGACATTATCATTGCTCTCCTTATCACCCACAAGGAAATGGTCAAGTCGAGCGGTTCAACGGTACGCTCATTTCTATTCTCAGGAAGCTGGCAAGTGAAAAACCTGAAACATGGGATGTATACTTACCCGCTGCATTATTCGCATACCGGGAAGTCCCACACAATTCCACAGGAATGGCACCGGCCACATTGTTGTTTGGTCGGCCTATAAAAGGTCCACTGGAAGCATTGCTGCGGACTTGGACAGATGAGAAGGCAGAGGAAAGTGTCACCTCATCAATTCAGTATGTAAATGAGTTGACCACTCGACTGAAAATGGGCTGGAAATTGGCTAATGACAATCTTCGCAGAGCCAGAAAGAAACATACTGAATACTATAACAAGAAAGCAAAGGATAGGGAACTTGCTGTTGGAGAAAAAGTGCTTCTTCTATTGCCCAGCAGTAACAACAAACTGCAGATTGGTTGGCAGGGTCCATATAACGTGCTAGAGAAAATATCGAGGACTAATTACAAAATTGACAAGAAGGGCAAAGAAAGGGTGTACCATGTTAATCTGTTAAAGAAATATTATGACAGGACATCAACGGAGGTAGCTCATATGATGACTCTGGCCATCGCAACCGAAATGAAGCATGAACCACTTACCTCAATAGAGTATCCATTAAGACCGACTGAGACATATGAACAAGTCAAAATTAGTACTCAGTTAACTCAGGAACAGAGGGAGCAAGTTAAAGAAGTTTTAAAAACACATGCAGATGTGTTAACTGATAAACCAGGATGCACCAACTTATTGACATATGATATGAAGGTCATCGATCCAACACCTATCTGCATGAAGACCTACCCTATACCATATGCCAAGGCACAGGCATTGAAGGAGGAAATTGATTATCTGTTGCAAGAACAAATCATTTCCAAGTCAGAATCACCTTACAGTTCAAGTGTTGTACTGTTGAGAAAACCAAGTGGAGAACACCGACTCTGTATCGATTACCGGAAATTAAATGCGATCACAGAAACCCAAGCTGATCCATTACCGGATACCAATCAGCTGTTCTCGACGCTAAGTACTGCGAAATATTTCTCTAAGGTCGATTTAAGTAAGGGATATTACCAGATTCCTGTCAAACCCGAGATCCGACACATGCTGGCTTTTAGCACTTCGGATGGTCACTACGAATTTAATGTACTACCATTCGGGTTGAAAAACGCACCAAGCGTATTTTCAAGGATGATGAGGAAATTGCTGGAACCCTTGAACAACTCTAACATCACCAACTTTATGGATGACATTCTCATAGCCACGGAAACATTTGAGGATCATCTACATTCTCTATCAATGTTACTGGGTAGACTCAGAGAGGCAGGTTTGACTGCTCGTCCAACAAAGTGTGTAATCGGATGTCAGGAATTAGAATTTTTGGGACATACAATTTGTCATGGAAACATGTCTCCTGATCCCAAAAATATAGAAAAGTTAAGGAATGCACCTAGACCACAGACAAAAAAGGATGGATGTGAGGTCGTTCGTATCCTTAGGAGGATTCTATCAAAAGTACATCAAAGACTTCAATACCTTATGTGCACCTTTGACGGATCTGACAAAGAAAGGGAAGCCGGACACAATAAAGTGGACTGCAGAGTGTGAGCATGCATATTCAGAATTGAAACATAAACTCACTAGTAGGCCTATTCTGAAGTTACCAGATCTGACGCAAGAGTTTATAGTACGGACTGATGCAAGCAATGTAGGAATTGGGGCCGCGCTTTTGCAAAAATCTCAGACCCAGGATGAGGAACTGTTTCCTGTTGCTTATGCCAGCCGCAAGTTGAACGCGGCAGAAAAGAATTACTCTACTATAGAGAGGGAATGTTTAGCATTGGTGTGGGCCATCAATAAGTTTCAACCCTATTTGTATGGCAAGCCATTTGTGGTCCAGTGCGATCATCAACCCCTGTCATTTTTGGCCTCATCACGTCATGCAAATACTCGCTTACTAAGATGGTCATTATTGATTCAGCCATATTCCTTCACTATTGAATATATTCCGGGAAAACAGAATGTGGGCGCAGATTTTCTTAGTCGTCATCCCACAGAGCTTGAGGAGGATAGAAGGAAGGAAAACTAACCTCGGAATGGTCGATTTGCAATTGTCTTGTACCCAATAGTTAAGCTAGATATCATCCAGCTTAAAATATGGGGGAGCTATGTCGCAAAATTGGTTTCAAGTCATTGCAAACGGGATCAGTTAGATTTATAAACCCGTCTACGATCGAACGACCGCTTTCAAAATGGCGGCGTATCAGCGAAATGTGTATCGGACAGAGGAAATCGCCAACGATAAATAAAAACAGAAGGGAATCCGTATGAAAAGGATTTTACATTTCAGTACAGGGAAGGATGGTGTATAACTGCATATAAGATGGAACGGTAGGAAGTTCTCATTTACGGAGATATATGCGTATTTCGGCTGCCCACAGTTACGCTAAAAGCATGTAAACCCACTTCTGTTCTAAATATTAAAATCAACAAATAACAGTTTGGGAAATTACATGGATAGGAAGATAGAGTTTTATCAGCTGTATAAAACTAGATAAGATGGAACTATATGGATATTATATATGCCGAGAATGATAAAGGCAAAATTTCAGTCGACGCACAGTTCGGCCGAAATCACTGTTCGGGAAGGATTTTTCAGGCTTAGGTTTAAGCTGTGACGTCGGTACTCTCCGATACGTCCGCGCTATACGTATTTAAAGCGTATCGGTAAACTGAGCTACAGACAACGAAAGAGGGTTTAGACAAACTGGAGGCAGAGTTTCGCCACGACCCATGAATTGTGAGCGGATCGCCAGAAACATTTTTAAGTCCAGTATCTGAAGTCTGAGGGTAAGCGAAATTATGATAACTACCGTGTATAATATTTGTTATTTCAGGTTCATACAGAATTCACAAAATATGCCTGTATAATATTCATTGATATAACGTATTATTATTTTAATATGATTTATTCATGTGCATTATGGATGAGTGTTGCTTGTACAAAAAGTAATCACAAATAGCCCCACGGCCTAATGAAGTTATATTTATCATATTGCTTTATCGCTTACGAAGATAAAGGCAGTCCCATGGCAGAGATTGTCATAGGGAAATGAAGTGTTAGAAACTTCATCATGGAAGATCCCAGTTTACGAGGTTAAGGTGACTAGTCCCCTTCCTCGCTGCCTTTGCCTTCCCTAGTTCGAGCGCACAACTTCGTACCCATTTACAGCTAGTAAACTGGAGTGTTCTACAGCCAGTTTCAGTAGAAAGCAACCTGATCACGTGGTCACTCACTCTATTTATTTATGTATTACTTTTGTGTAGATGCTAAGGATAGCATCAGTATTTGAATTCGTACTTGATATGATTTGGAAGGATCAAGTTATAGAATATGAAGGGATGTATAGGAGCGGAATAAACCAGATGATGTTTATTACTGATATGTTAATATTAATTCTATATCATTGAACTGATGTTACTTGCTATGACTGTATAACTTTGACACCTGATGACTGACTTGTCTGACTTATGTGCTAGTCAGTTACACTTAATTGAAATGTTAATATTAATGCTATATCACTGAAATGATGTCCTTACTTACTATGATTGTATAACGGTGACATCTGATGACTGACTGGTCTGACATCTGTGCTAGTCAACTACAAGTCTAGCCAGATACTAGCCAGGCTGATATGTTGCAGGTTCCATGAAATAACTCAAACCAGACTGTCCAGTATCAGAAGCCGGTGTAGTTCATCCGAGGCAATCCCACCAAAGTGCAGGACCCCAAAGAGTGAACTTCAACTGGTCATTGGCATCCCTACTGTTGGGCCTACCAAGTCTGATATCAGCAAAGGACAGTTTCAGCAGTATCAAGTTGGAAAGATAAGTGTCCTGTTTGACACTGACCACCTATACATGTGAAACAGCCAATAGTTGAAAACAATAAGTAACCATACAGAAACTCAGTCAACTGATGACAGTTATCCTTAAATTCAAAGGACTAATAACAGTGATTTCAGTAACTTTATTATTTAAGATCTTGAAGTATAAACAGACCATAATAGTAATTGTGTGAATACTTTTATATATATGTATATGCTCTTTTCCAACTAGTAGAAATAGAATATTAGTGCAATTATTAAACTATTTTAACTGTACCTGAGGATTTATTCACTTCTTCCATTTGTGGTTTCAGTGAATGTTCATTTTACTTATCCGCTAGCATATAAGTAATCATAAGATAGTCACAGGGAGGAGACACCTTAAATCCTGGTACTACTTCTTACCAACTGGGCCAGGGTTTTCACAGTCTGACTATTGTTATGATAACAATACACCAGTGCTTATTTCTAAGACTGGGGTATTACTTGTAAGGTCAGAACTCTTTACTGGCATACTCTTACATAATAAATAAATTTAAATAACCTCCCGCTACAATTATCATACAGAGATGAATGGCAAGATATTTCAAGATTGGATTGTGAATCATGTACTTCCTTCCTTGGATAGACCGTCGTGTTTGATAATGGACAATGCTTCATATCACAACGTTGTGGCACCAGAAGATAAAGTTCCTAATTCATCAAGTACTAAAGATGTAATAAAGATTTGGCCGACCAAAAACAACATTCCATTCAACGAAATGTCCCTGAAGCCTGAGTTACTTGGAATTGTAAAAAAGACACAGCATACAAAGATATTTCACATAGACAAGGCAATCCATGAACATGGTCACAGATGTTTAAAATTGCCTCCTTACCATTCTCACTTAAACCCAATAGAACTAGTATGGGCTAAAATTAAGGAACAGGTAGAAACAGAAAATGGAACGTTCAAATTAAAAGATGTTGAAATACTTATAAAAGCCGCCATGTCCAATATAGCCAGGGATTATTGGAAGAAATGTGAGAACCATGTGTTACAAGAGGAAGAGGAATATTGGAAGAATGATGGTTTGTCCTTCATTCAGCCGAGATTGATTATCAATTTCTCAGAGACATCTGATTATGATTCGGATGAAGTTTAATTTCTTTAAAGATGACCTTACCGTTATTTACAAGCACATTAGAGGAGCAACGTTCCATTATGATATTTATGAACCGCAAAGAGGTGATACCTATTGAAATAATTAGATCAAGGAAGGACCAGTTTGGTAGTGCATTAAATGTCAATGACAAACAATGTCACGAGTATCTCGCATGCAGATCATTTAAGAAATCAGCTTCAACAGGTATTCATATGCAAACGTGATGGCCACATTATTGTAATAGTAGACACGTCTATGCCTAATCAATTCACAGAATATGTGCATGAAGTGGTAAAATTTCTTTTCCCGATACACAATAATTAGTATGCCGACAAAGATCAAAGGATTTCATCCGTTTATGGGAACTAGACAAGATGCACAGATATAAAGTATATATTTGTTGGGTCTAACCCAATATAACATCGTATGCAAAAAATGGCATTAATACGTTGGACGGTTAATCAGATAATTACATTTGTTTGAGGGCAAAGCTAGTGAAACGTGCTAAAACACCGTATTCCCAATATGCTTCAATGGGCGTGTAACGGGATCCTTTACCTTTTATAGACCGGATTAGAAAAAGAATGACGTCAGTCAGCAGAAATGAAATTCCGTGGACATAAAGTTGACACAATGTATAAAAATTATAATACATTAGAAGTTAAACATTGATGACATTGTACCACCCGTATGTTACCGGGGCCTGAAAAGGAAGCAAAGAATAAAAAACACTAATCTAACACGAATGCCGTAAAAAGCGACTAAGAAGGGTTAAGCAGGAGATGGCCTAACCTATCCTGCAAAAACTTTAAGCTAAAAAAATTGTCTGTTGTTAGTAGTACAAGGCAGTAATGGTTTCAGAATCCTCAGTGTAAGACAGGTAAGGAGAGACTAAAGAACACATCGAGAAGAGAGCTGGGGGATAAGCTTGAACGGATGGCACAGGACCGGGAGAATTGGCGTCACTTTTCTGAAAACCTATGCCCCATTGTGAGCTGAAGGATGATGAAAGGCTGAACAGAGTATTGTGTCCTTTCATTAAAAAAACAAGCAGTTGGAAATGACAAAGTTGATCAACAATACAAGGATAAAAACACATAAGAAATACCCCATGAGATAATCTAAATAGGAGTTGTGTCTTTTTTATTTTCCCCAGTGATATCAAAATAAGAATACAAAAAGCAAGAAGAGCTGTCGTTGCATTGGGAAACATGTGGAGATCAGGAGACATCAAGTACAACACAGAAATAAGAATCGTCAACTCAAATGTGAAGTCAGTCCTATTGTATGGCTGTGAGACATGGAGAACAACAAAAACAACAACCAGGAAGCGACAGACTTTCATAAACGGGTGCTTGCGTAGAACTAAAGTATTGAAATGGTATGACAAGATCACTAATGTGGAACGGATGACAAATACTAGACAAGTTAGTGCAAATGGAACAAGAGATGAGAAGAAGACGTTGGCGATGGATAGGACACACATTGAGGAAGCCTGCTGATAGCATTACAAGACAGTCCTTGTTCTGGAATCCACAGGGAAAGGGAGGCAGAGGTGGACCTTGAAACACATAGAGAAGAGAAAGAAGTGAAAATGATTGTCTCGTTTAGGTGAGGTGCGTCCTGTTCAACCAAGACACACGGTCCGTCGGTTATATTAGGGCGCATATCCAAATATAAAAGACCTTGTGGTCAGAAGTGTACCACATGAGCTGAAAAATGTTAAAACTAAGTATTACATAAACGGTATAATTACCAAAAGTATATATTTTGTTTCGATACTTGGTCAGAATAAACAATTACGAATCTCTATTTTGTACATTACACGATTGATTACCGGAAATTAGGCTGCGGGGAACATTTTGACAACTGCAAATCTAAGTTCTCACTTCTATAACAACAACATAACAACAGCAACAACAGCTATAGCAGTGTCAGTAGAAGCTAGAACATACAGTACCTATGTTTATAAAACATATCCGGGACATAAGTCGGCTGTCGAAGAGACGACAGCGCGCGCGGAGTAGCTAGCGCTGCGTAAAATTCCAATATTCGTCTGTTGACGGGTACTGCCCGTATGTAAGTTGTGAGTAAGGGCTGTATCAGATCTTCTTTCGCGTCCTATTTTCCACGAGGACGTAAAGAGTGAGCGAGTAAAGACAACGACCAGAGATCAGTTCTTGATAACTTTCCTGATATAGTCAGCTCTGGTGTCGATCTCTGATGGATGGATGTGTGTTTTAATACCCGCTTACAATGTTCAATGTCTCCGCAATATTTGGTGTCAGACTAGCTTCCTCACTTTAGAAATACTAAACAGTTTAACTAAACAAAACAGACGTCGAAAAATTACAATCGTGTTTTCAAAGTGTAAGTTAAAAGTGATAATTCAGATTTCCCGTTGGTGATGACCGAATTAAAAGGAATTTGAGTTGTGTAATGTATAGCTTTGCTTGTGTTACCTTTACTGATTCATTAAGCTGTAAGTAAAATAGAAAATCTTTTGAAATATTCATGTACAATTTTCACGGATTAATTTTTACATTTCTAGTGTATGTAGTTTCCGGACAAACCTGGTGCTGGAAGCAGTAGAAAGGCATTGAAATATTTACTTCCTGGATTTTAGAGTTGAAAATGACCAGAATTTGTTGGTACACAAGATGTGTAACTGAAATAGAGGCCATGGATTTGTATGGATGAAATTATTCTCGATTGTTGCAGACATGGTGTTATTCTGTGATGGAGTACGCGAGACGGACAAGTCACTTGAGGTATGTTTCTAGCTGTGTATGTTTTATTGTTCTTATTAATGATGATGATGTTGTTGTTTTAGATGAAGTTGTCAAAGAAGATTAAATTTCAGATGTTTATCGCTTTCGTTTGTTGCCATTACATCCACGGCGATAGTGAAAAGTGCGTAAGTATGTTACATTACTGTCTTCAGATGACGGAGACTACAACATTAGTATATTATGTTACTGATGTCAGATGAATACAACTACAACATTAGTATGTTATGTTACTGTCTCTTTGTAAGGGCGACTACAACATTAGTATATTATGTTACTGATATCAGATGAAAATAATTGTAAAACCCAATTGTTATGTTAATGGTTGTTCAATTTTGCTTTGACGGTGCGATGCGCATTTGTGCCGTAATTTCCCGAAAAGCTGGTGGAAGTTTCATCATTGTTTGTAACATTACGTTTCACTGAGACCTTTAGTAATATGAGGATGTTGCAGTCTTTAAATGCGGACAATTATAACAATAGTGTGTTACGAGTAAGTCACCCGCCAAAACATGCCGGAGATATAGTTATGTTGAGTTTTTTCAGCTGCATATCCTCATGACGTCATTAATTCTTCTGGGGTCATTTTTTCTGGATGTATAGGTTGTGAAGCTGTGGAGAAACGTGTAAAAAATTGTTTAGGGAGAAGTGAAAAAAGCAAGTGTAATTGGACTAATTTATTAACAGCTGCTTTATCACAACACAATCACTAAATATACGGATGTAAAAAAACAAAATCGTGCATTTGTACATATAGTCTATCCCCGTTATTCGCGTGCTCCTTATTCGCGGACTCGCTCATTCGCGCAAGGTAAAGTGTAAATGATAAGGGTGGATTTGAGCTGAAGTGGTAACTTGCCACCCTTATCGACACCTGGTATTAAAGTGTAAGATGTAGGTGTCTTCTCTGATTTAGGATGTTGCTGTGTATGTGGTAGTGGAACAGTTCACAGGGTTATCACACAGGCAACATGACGTGTAGAGTCATAGAAAGGGTAACTTCGTTGTATAAGTTTCTTCCATTTATTGCACGCCACAAAACAGTCATGATACTTATGACATCAACATAGTTAACGAGTTCAGCAAGATGATATGGCACATTGAAAACAATTTCTGTAGTCAGCAATGACAGCTGTTGTATATATGCGTCATAAGACATCACAGTTCAATAGATTCAGAAATGCATAAATCATAGAGTTCTAGTTCGTGAAGCTGTATAAATAATAATAATTTCTATAACTTCTGCAACAGTGTCAGCTACAGATCTTCAATGTTCATAAACAATAATAAATGCTCCCATTCTGATGCTAGCAGATCAGTTGTATACAATAAGTCCGTTCACTGTCTGCACGTGAATAGCATACATGGGCTACAGGTCAGCTCGACCTTTATAATGTTCCTAAGTCTAACCATCTGACTTGGACGTGATCTCTGATATAACGAATCCTGGAACACAGACAATAGTCTTGTTGGTCTAGAGCGACCCATATATATTTAACTAGTTCAGGTATACAGATACCGGTGACTTAATCCTAGTCAAAGTACCTCTCCATTTTGAATCACACAGGCGAGCAAATAGGCGACAAAATGACGAACCTCTAGATGATAGCATAAAGTTCGATACAAGAGGAATTACCTTATTTCGGAAAATCAACCATGAACATATGCCTCCAGGCAGGCGTGAATAATACTGGGAAATAGTCTAGTTAGCTAACTAACTCACAACGACAATGTATTTCCCTCAGAGAATCACAAGACGCAGGTCGCGTCTGCTCGCTTCTTAAACCATTTCTAAACTCCCCAACTGGGCGGAACACACAGAACGAACTCCCAGCTTTTGACATGCGCAGAACGACAATCTCTGAGTTGCCGTTCACAATAAGACGATTCTAAGAACATTCGAGATAAAAGTCTTACACAGTCGCGCCTTTTATGGTCATGAAAAGAAGCGTTAAGAAAGGTTTCAGACATCTACCATAGTTGACTGGTACTACCAAATAAGGAGATGTGGTCACGCTTCGTTCAAGAAATTATAGACCGAACGTGTCTCTATACAAGAGAAGGCAAACTCCTAAAAAATTGTAGTTTCGATAACTCGGATTATGTCCCTTTGACCATAGAAAACATAATACACACTTCAGTCAAAAAAAATGATCATACATATGAAAAATGTTTATACAAACGAAAAATAATAATGATCCGTGCGTAACATTACCGCACCCTCCCTGGAAAAAAAAAATGAAACATTTTTTTTTAAATCCTGGAGCCGGAAAAAATCTAGGCTCCTAACGCACGTATGATGCGTGGATATATACCTAACAAATTAGCTCAACGCATGGAGCGACACTGAGATCATATCTCAGATCCTTAGAGAAAAAATGTATCTAAGTATACGCTGATATATTCCAGGAAGGTGCCACCAACACACGCCACAATGATGGCAACAACATAATGACAATCAAATTATTCTCATACCAATATATGAAATTAAATATATTATGTGTTATCATACAATGTGTTGCAAATAGCGGTGTAATTTACTAATATACCGCACTATATTATTACATTATATAAAGTAACAGTAATTAATAAGTAATACATGTGTTGATCTTCGGTGACATAAAACATTCAATAGAAGAAGATGTGGACATCATCCGCTCCCAATGTAGGACAGGACTTGATATCCTCAAAGTTCCACAATGGACATAAACTCGCAGACTTCAATGATGTGCTGCGAAAATATCAATAACACAAATCTTAAAGACAACTGGTAAATTTCTTAATACAATCCTGAAAATAATTTATTTAAATGTGGCCGAGTGATCTTTTGGCCCGTATATCACTAACTAAGCCTTCTTAGATAATTACATGGTACAATGTTATAAATTTCCCTCAAAAAAAAAAAAGTGAGACAAAATCTACTAACATGTCATTATAACATTGGACTGTATATCAGGAAATATATATATATGACAGAAGAATCATGTGGAATCGTGTGGACATCTGGACAGAATGTCTGCCATTACATTATCCGAACCACGGATAGCTCGAACCGAGAAATGAAATGGTTGAAGAGCTATGGCATAACGAGTGGACCTCGAGCTCTTCAAGTTTTTGCTCTGAATAGCAGTAAGCGCTTTCTGGTCGGTTTCCACAATGAAATGTGCGCCTAGAAGAAATCTTTGTAACTTCAGAATAGACGATACCATAGCCAATAACTCACGGTCTAAAACCGAGTAATTCTTTTCTGCAGCATTTAATTTCCTAGAGATATACATCACCGGATGCAAAGTATCAGAATACTCCTGCATTAGTGCTGCCCCAATCCCAGTTGACGAGGCGTCACTTCGAAGAACAAAAGTCTTCTCAATAGTAGGTAACTTAAGAATAGGTGGAGATGAAAATAGGGCTTTAACCTGGTCCAATGAGGATTGACATTCTTTAGACCAGCGGATCAGATTAGGCGACCCTTTCTTCAATAAAGTAGAAAGCGGTGCCATAATGGAGGACAGATTCGGAATGAATCGTCCGTAGAATTGAATCAAACCTAATAGACTCCTTACTTGTTTCTTCGTCTTAGGGACCGAAATGTTAAGTATTTTTGAAACATTGTGGTCCTCTGTCTTTAAAAGACCATGACCAACCCGATGACCTAGGAAAGAAATCTCGCTAAATCCTATAAAGGCTTTAGAGGGTTTTGCAGTCAAGTTATACTCGCGAAGAGTAGACAGTAATTCGTATAAACCCAAATAATGATCTTCCCAAGAATCACTGAATAGACAGATATCATCTAGGTATGCTATGACATCTGTACGATATGCGAGAATTCGCCGCATCATGCGTACGAATGTAGCAGGGGCGTTCATAAGACCAAAAGGCATGAAATTCCATTGGAATAAACCCCTAGGTGTAGAAAAAGCTGTAAAAGGTTTGGCACGTTCAGTTAGCGGGACTTGCCAATAACCTTTAGACAAATCTAGTTTGGTAAAGAATCTAGAATTAGAAAGTTTATTGAGTAGCTCTTCTAATGAAGGCATAGGTTCAGCATCGAACTTCGTAACTTGGTTCAATTTGCGATAATCTACGCAAATGCGAATGTTATTATCCTTCTTTCGAACAATAACCATAGACGAAGAGTATGCTGAAGTGGATGGTTCAATGATTTCCAAACGTATCATTTCATCCAATTCTTTTTCGACTTGAGACTGGAAATGGATAGGTATTGGATATGGTCTGACTCTGATAGGATTGTGATCAGTTAGCACAATGTCATGTTCTATGACATGTGTGTGTCCCGGGATGTCTGTAAGAACATCCTGAAATGTTTGCAACATCGAAGAAACTTGTCGATGTTCCTCAGCGGAAAGATTTGGAGAAACGGTCACGTTTTTCCAAGATTCCGTAGAATAAAGTGGGACCATAGAAAGAGGAAGATTGACATCAGAAAAAGTAGTTTCCTCATCCTGTATAACTGACAGAGATGAGTACTGACCATGAGTTGCTTGTGAATTGTCCGTAGCCTGGAAAATAGGCTGCAAATAGTCAGGTCTTTCATAAAATTCTGTGAGCATATTTATGTGGAAAGTTTTATGCTTTCCATCAATATCGACAACATAGTCGACATCAGAAATTTTGGAGACTATTGCATATGGACCTTTCCATGCAATTAGAAGTCTGTTCTCCCTTGAAGGAAGTAGAACGAGAGCTTTGTCACCTGGACAAAGTTGTCGTAGACATCTATTCTTATTTGCAAACTGCCTTGCCTTTTCTTTAGCAAATTCTGAAGACGAAGTTGCTAGTTTGCATGCCTCGATGATCTTTTGCCTAAGAGCAATGACGTACTCATAAGAAGATTGAGTCTCATCGCTAATATTATCGGCAGTGATTAGATCGTGAAGTAAAGACATAGGGCCGCGCGGTTGCGCGCCAAAGACAAGTTCAAAAGGGGAAAAACCCCGTATGTTCATTGGGGACCTCTCTATACGCAAAGAGAGCCGCGGGTAAGACCCTGTCCCAATCCTGAGGATGATCCTCAGTTATTTTACCAAGTAAAGTTTTCAGAGTCCTATTTAAACGTTCGACCAACCCATTAGACATTGGGTGATAGATACTGCTGAGAGACCTTTTAATGTGTAGCATAGACATTACCTGTGACATAGTGTCTGATATAAGTTGAGTGCCATGGTCTGACAATATTTCTCCGGGAAAACCCAAGCGAGAAAATATCAGCCAAAGAGCGTCTGCGATATCAGCAGTTGAGATGCTCTTGAGAGGTATTGCCTCTGGCCAACGTGTGCACATATCGACACATGTAAGGATAAATTGATGTCCTCTAGCCGACTTAATTCTAAAAGGACCGATAATATCTATTGCCATTTTTTGAAAAGGGCGAATAGGAATGTAAGCAGCCTGGATAGGCGCAGCATGTCGTGGTCCTTTAGATTTGACCTCCTGACATACTTTGCAAGAGCGGCAGTACATTCGTATGTCCTTGCTCACAAATGGCCAAAAGAAAGCCGCAAGAACCCTCGACTTTGTACGGGAAAAACCCATATGTCCAGCACATTGCGAGTCATGAGCATGTTGCAATATTTGCAATCTCATGCTCTTAGGCACAAGAATTTGTGAATGAGTGGACGTAGTCGAGTCTTGTACCATACGTACAAGTACGCCGTTCTTCATAGAAATCCAAGATTTCCTATTAGTGTTCTGATTAGGATCACCTTTTTTTGCTAGAATGAAGAATTTTTGTAAAGAAGGATCTTCTTCTTGCAATTTGATAAATGAGTCACGTGTAATAGTCAAGTGACTATCTTGGTCATTTACTTCATCATTATTAGTTAATGAAGTTTGAGGTGGATCCAGAGCATGTGCTCTTGTGACCACCGCATTGGTAGCTTCAATGTTTTGCTCTTCCCAAACAGCAATCTGCTGTGGGGTACATTCCCTAACTCCGTGAATACGACCAATAATAAGGTCCGCAATAGGGTTTGGAAGTAGACACGCGTGGACCTCTCCCGTGAAGAAAGGAGTAGCAATGTGTATTATAGCAGTAGGATACTTTTCTAACGTGCCACCAAATGTGACACATTTGATGACTTTTCCTGTAGCACAGGATGGATCTACAAGAGATTGCCTAACGCCGACAGTAGTACATCCAGAATCAAACAACACTGAGACTGGATTACTATTTACTAGCCCCTTATGTAATATAAGAGAACCTCTCCCATTATGTGCAACATTAGCAGGAAGAGCGGGCAAAGGATGACCACAGCTTAAAGTACTAACGGTTTTCGGATCAAATAAAGTACTGCATTGGATACATTTATTTGCCCTACCAAAATCAAAAGATGAGCATCCGATAGCATTATGGTCTTTATCATTATTAACCTGTTTATCTGCTCCCTGAGATTCTTGTTGAACAGAGTTTGTCTGTTGATATCTTTTTCTCTTATGTTGCGATCTACCGCGACCATTATTGCCTCTGCAATTATCATTAAAGTCCCTACTGTAATTTTTATCCTGGTTTGAGTTCCAGTTTCCATAACTGTCATTACTATCTCTATGCTGTTGAGAACCTCTATTATCTTGGTATTGAGGTCTCTGAGAAAAATATTTTCCTCTATAACGATTACCTTTGTGAAAATTTCTAAAGTTAACCGGAGTAGAATAACGTGTAGTATTCGGTTGTCTCCAGTTCTGGGAAGAAGAATCACCCTGGAATTGATCACTATGGTTCTGGGCATAATTACGATTACTCTTTTTATTGAAATTTTTCTGGCTACCCTGAAATTTACGCATAAAATTTGGGCCATAAGGTGCTGCCGAAGTAACTGGCAGACCTTCTTTCACCTTAGAGTTACTAATGGTTATGTGCGGATGCGCAGTAACATACTGGCTACAGTATTCTTCCATTTCTTTTATGTTTTTAGGCTTACGCTCATGAAGAAAAGATAGAAAAGCTTCATTAACAGAAGACATAACCTTATCTCTAAGTAGTAAATCCATAAGAGCTTCAAATGTATTTTCTGTCTTAGACAACTCAACACATCGTAAAAAAGTAAGACGGATGCCTGAGATGAATTCAGAGAATTCAACTCCAGTTTCTGGTAACATGGTTTTAAATTTAAGACGATATCCGTCCTCGTTAAGTTGGTACTTCTTTAACAATGCCGCCCTGACAACCTCATAGTTGTTTTTGTCAGGCACATCTACCATACTCAACAAAGTCAAAGCATCACCTCTAAGTATCTTGGACAGATGATACACATATAATGTTTTATCTATATTATGCACATTACATGCACTTTCAAATCTATCTAGATAAAATGTTATATCATCGATTGAGGGATTAAATGCTGGTAGATTAAGCTTGAAATCCTTAGCATTAGTCTTATTTGACACCTTATTTGCATCATTAGCATTACCAGTGTTCAATAACTTTAACTTCTCTAACTCTAAAGCTAAGACTTTTTCATCATGTTCCATTTTTGCTTTTCTCTCATCAGCCTCTCTTTGTAACCTTCTTTCTTCAGCCTCAGCCTGTAACTTTCTTTCTTCAGCCTGGGCCTGTAACTTTCTTTCTTCAGCCTGGGCCTGTAACTTTCTTTCTTCAGCCTGGGCCTGTAACTTTTTTTCTCAGCCTCTATTTCAAGTCTCTTATTTTCAGCTTCTTTTTCAAGTCTCTTATTTTCAGCTTCTTTTTCAAGTCTCTTATTTTCAGCTTCTTTTTCAAGTCTCTTATTTTCAGCTTCTTTTTCAAGTCTCTTATTTTCAGCTTCTCTTTTTTGTTTTTCCATTTCCATTTGAAATCTTTTTTCCTCCACCTGCATCTGCAGTTTCTTTTGTTTTATTTCAGCCTCTATTCTCTTTTGTTCAGTTTGTTCTTTCATTTTCTTTTCTTCCGACTTCAATGCCTTGGCATATTGAACAGTCGCAAATTCTTCCAACTTATCACCTGTCTTCCCAAGGGCTTTACCCTGCTCAATAAAGTACTCAAATGTAGACATGATGTCTAAAATGTGAGTACAGAACCTGAAATAATTAATTATCTTATTTCAATGTTAAATAGCAACAAGACTTAATAAAGTTCTTGTATAATCTCTATGTTGAACCCAATCTCTGTGGGAAACAGGAGTTGACACCAACTTGTATTATCAAATGTATAATAATATCACAAGTCACCTCTTAATTAACAGTGCACTACCCAAATCAGTGCATAACCATCAGTTATTTATCATAACTGCACTACAATAGTGCATAAGCAAAAAACACCAGTTAGTTATGATAAGTGCACTATAGACCAATAGTGCATGAGCATATATTAACAATAGTGAAAGCTAACTATGCAAGAACTATGTAAACAATAACAAGACAATGTAAACAATAACAAAGGTCACCAACAATGTAAACAATAACAAAGATCAAAGTCAATGTAAACAATAACAAAGATCAGAGTCAATGTAAACAATCAACAAAGATCAGAGTCAATGTAAACAATAACAAAGAACAGAGTCAATGTAAACAACAACAAAGATCAAACAATACGAAAACATTCGCATAAGTCAAATACACAAACAGCAAAACTAACAAGAAATATGCGAAGATATGACTAACAAATGACGCTACAGTGTATACACAAAAATATACGTAAAGAACTGAATAATAGCAAAGGGGAGACCTACAAATACAAACAATCGAAATCGAAACTAAAAAACACAAAGAAAGAGAGAAAAGAAAAAAGAAAAAAAAAAAAATATATACAAGAAACAAAAATAAAGCACAACTCGTCACAACTAAACAGATATAGCAACGATTGTCGCTAGCAAATTTCACTGTAGGAAATTCGCACAGTCCCTAACGAAAACGCTAACAGTAGAACCTCTGTGACGTGGTATCTTCTACTGCAAGACTCCGCCCAACCGAGAAAACCCGCTG
Organism: Oreohelix idahoensis; assembly: GCA_024509875.1. Lineage (NCBI taxonomy): Eukaryota > Metazoa > Mollusca > Gastropoda > Stylommatophora > Oreohelicidae > Oreohelix > Oreohelix idahoensis. The sequence goes on along the minus strand of JAMPIV010013047.1, from coordinate 48,432 downwards.
AAATATAAACATATAAATATACAAATAACAAATAACATATAACATATAAACATGTATCATGAAAACAATAGGAGAAAGTGTGAAAGTACAGAAGGCTCAGTTAGAACATAAGGGCACAGTTCACAAACAAAACAGGCCACTTAACTTCTATAAATCCAGCGTCAGCACGGTGCAGAACAGGATGTAATCAGCATTCTGAGGATAATGATCCAACGTTGATTAACTTCTGCTCCCATAAACAGCCATGACGAAGGAAATGAGCTTCTAATACTGCAACAGTTGTTACGGCACTTGACCTTCTGAATCTTCTAAATTGATTTAACCGGCACTTGACCTTCTGAACCCGCAACAGTACCCCTGAGACCGGAACAGTTGTTACGGCACTTGTCCTTCTTTTCACCAGATCAGGAAATCCATTCGCTCGGTACTTGTCCTTCTAATTTTACATAAACTTCAATATTGCCGAGCAGCGCCGGGTAGTTTCAAAATCAGCAACTGTCAGAAAATCCGGATACTTTCAATAAAATTTCTTGTAAGGTGGTAGTTGATGCTGTAGTTGTATCTAGTATGATGATGATGTCTGGGTTTGCTGACCCCCTTGATAGCTGGAATCAGAGTGAACCATCCTATGGCCACCAAAAATGATATGGTGCGCCAAAATATCAGATGATAGAACCAGCTCTGGCCACCAAAAATGATAAGGGTGGATTTGAGCTGAAGTGGTAACTTGCCACCCTTATCGACACCTGGTATTAAAGTGTAAGATGTAGGTGTCTTCTCTGATTTAGGATGTTGCTGTGTATGTGGTAGTGGAACAGTTCACAGGGTTATCACACAGGCAACATGACGTGTAGAGTCATAGAAAGGGTAACTTCGTTGTATAAGTTTCTTCCATTTATTGCACGCCACAAAACAGTCATGATACTTATGACATCAACATAGTTAACGAGTTCAGCAAGATGATATGGCACATTGAAAACAATTTCTGTAGTCAGCAATGACAGCTGTTGTATATATGCGTCATAAGACATCACAGTTCAATAGATTCAGAAATGCATAAATCATAGAGTTCTAGTTCGTGAAGCTGTATAAATAATAATAATTTCTATAACTTCTGCAACAGTGTCAGCTACAGATCTTCAATGTTCATAAACAATAATAAATGCTCCCATTCTGATGCTAGCAGATCAGTTGTATACAATAAGTCCGTTCACTGTCTGCACGTGAATAGCATACATGGGCTACAGGTCAGCTCGACCTTTATAATGTTCCTAAGTCTAACCATCTGACTTGGACGTGATCTCTGATATAACGAATCCTGGAACACAGACAATAGTCTTGTTGGTCTAGAGCGACCCATATATATTTAACTAGTTCAGGTATACAGATACCGGTGACTTAATCCTAGTCAAAGTACCTCTCCATTTTGAATCACACAGGCGAGCAAATAGGCGACAAAATGACGAACCTCTAGATGATAGCATAAAGTTCGATACAAGAGGAATTACCTTATTTCGGAAAATCAACCATGAACATATGCCTCCAGGCAGGCGTGAATAATACTGGGAAATAGTCTAGTTAGCTAACTAACTCACAACGACAATGTATTTCCCTCAGAGAATCACAAGACGCAGGTCGCGTCTGCTCGCTTCTTAAACCATTTCTAAACTCCCCAACTGGGCGGAACACACAGAACGAACTCCCAGCTTTTGACATGCGCAGAACGACAATATCTGAGTTGCCGTTCACAATAAGACGATTCTAAGAACATTCGAGATAAAAGTCTTACACAGTCGCGCCTTTTATGGTCATGAAAAGAAGCGTTAAGAAAGGTTTCAGACATCTACCATAGTTGACTGGTACTACCAAATAAGGAGATGTGGTCACGCTTCGTTCAAGAAATTATAGACCGAACGTGTCTCTATACAAGAGAAGGCAAACTCCTAAAAAATTGTAGTTTCGATAACTCGGATTATGTCCCTTTGACCATAGAAAACATAATACACACTTCAGTCAAAAAAATGATCATACATATGAAAAATGTTTATACAAACGAAAAATAATAATGATCCGTGCGTAACAGTAACCCATTTTTTTAAATCCCCGTGTTGGCAAACAATTTCAGCAAGGCGAGGCTGCTTCCTTGTTCTCACCGGCTTTCGCTGTGTTTATACGCGTCATTGTAGAGCATCTTTTCTTCCACGTTTTTGCAGTTTTACGCTTTTTTTGAGTATTTTTGTAATTAATAATGACACCCAAGCTTAATGCAAGTGTATTGACGAGTGTGCCTAAGCGCAGGAAGGCTGTGATAAGCCTTAGTGATAAAGTACGTGTGTTAGATAAACTTTGTTCTGGGATGTCTGTAGCATCCGTTGGCCATTACAAAGAAAACTGTATTTTAGAATACATTTGTAAAATGAATAGTATAATACAAAAGCTGTTTGTTACAAGAAGGGTACACGAAATGATGAGTTTATGTTGATAGGTAGCTATAGCGTATGGCGAATAGGGTCCCGCAGGAACCTAACCTCCCCTTTTCCCCATAAGATCTATGGTTCCGTATTCGCGGGGTTTTCATGGAACATGATTGTAGATCTATGTTTCCTGCGAATAGCAAGGACTTACTGTATAAAAAAATATAAATCAACTGTCTTTTACTCCCTCTCCGAATCTTTTTGAAGGGAGTACCGACTTGAGCGACTAAATCGGCCGAGTTACTGCAGGTGTAACAATATCCAGTCTTTATCCATCCTCACCTTAAATACCAGTTGGAAAAATTAAGAAATTGTGTCCAAAATCAAATATCTACTAATATTAAGAATTCGCGTTGTTTCAACAGGTGGGAAATTTAGTTCTCTGTCAGAACAATGCACCATGAAAAGATATTGAAGCTTTGATGGGAAACGATGTGACATAACAAGGTCAGGGAATGATAAGAAAATTGATAATGCGTCGATAAGCTCGTGTCTTTAAATGAAGACGACTATAATTTTTTGTAGATATTGGTTACCTTTTCTGATTAGAGTGATTAAAACATTAGTATATTATGTGTTTGTTGGTCTAATTACAGCATTAGTATATTATGTGTTTGTTGGTTTAATTACAACATTAGTATATTATGTGTTTGTTGGTCTAATAACTTACTTACTTACTTACTTAGTCGTTCCCCTTCTACCGCGAGGTGTAGAAGTTTGGAAGAGAGAGCGCCAGACCATTCTATCAGCTGTCTTCTTCCTGGCCTAGTTCCATTCTAGTCCTCGGTCCTTCAAAGATTGTCTAATGTTGTCCTCCCAGCGGACTCTGGGTCGTCCTGGAGGTCTGGATCCCTGGCTCTTTGTTTCCCATGCTTGTCGTGGTAGCCGATCTTCTCCCATTCTGCAGACATGGCCAAACCATCTTAGTTGGGACTGTTCTATTTGGGTCTGCAGCGGATGGGATTTTAGGCCTTGACGGATCGTCTGGTTGCGGACCATGTCTCTTCTTGTTACTTCAACCACTTTCCTCAGATACCTCATTTCTGAGGTTTGGATCTGGCTTTTATGGGTTGTAGTCATTGCCCACGACTCGCATCCATATGTCAAGACTGGGACATAGGTGGAGCGGTATACAGCCATCTTCGTTTTCTTACCAACCTCTTTCTTGCTGAGGAATCCACGATTTATGGCCTGAAAAAGTCTCCCAGCCGCTGCTTTTCGAGTGGCCAACTCTTCTTTGATGCCTCCCTTTCGGTCTATAATAGCTCCGAGATATTTAAAGTGGTCGACCTGCTCCAGGACCCGTTCTCCCAACTTAATCTGATGTTTTCTTTCTTCTCGTGATATCACCATGAATTTTGTTTTAGAGCTGCTTATGACCATCCCTCTCTTCTCCAGCTCTTCCTTCCAGACTTGCAGGTTGGATTGGAGATGGGCCTCTGATTTAGCAATCAGGGCAACATCATCAGCAAATGCCAGCTCCGAAATATAGACCTGTCTCATCTTCCAGTACCCCACTGAATACTTTCTTGTTCTCTCCTTACATGCCTTGATAACATCGTCCATAAGGAGTATGAAGAGGTAAGGTGATAGGATATCACCTTGTCTTACACCAGTGGTGGTCCTGAACTCTTCTGACTTATGGTTTGCTGTCCTCACATAATTTCTGCAAGACTTGTAGAAGCTCTGTATAGCATGAATCAGAGGTGCTGGAATATTCTTCCTTGCCAAACAGTCCCAAAGTTTGCTCCAGGGGACCCTGTCAAACGCCTTTTCCAGATCTAAGAAACAAAGATGGATCTCACTCTTATACTCAAGGGCCTTGTCACTCAGCTGTCTGAGAGTGAAGATTAGGTCTTGAGTACTTCGGTTTGCTCGGAATCCGCACTGGACCTCATCCAATTGTGGCTCAGCTAGGCGTCGGAGTCTCTGCTCTAGGATTCTAGAGTAGATTTTACCAGGGACACCGAGAAGGGATGTGCCTCTATGGTTTCCACATTGTCGATTGTCACCCTTTTTGAAAATTGGTGTTATGATGGCAATCTCCCAATCCTTTGGTATGGTCTTGTTGCACCATGCTGCTTGTAGGACCTTTAAGAGTAATAGGTCGCCTGATGCTCCCATGTACTTAACCATTTCTGGTGTTATACCATCATGCCCTGCTGCTTTGCCCATCTTGATTTTCTCTAGTGCTGCCCTCAGTTCTTCCATCTTTATGTCATCTTCACCATCATTGGTTTTTTCTTCTGTGCTAGTGGTTATCATTTCTGATGCTTCACCATGCTCACCATCCAGGAGTTCTGAGAAATATTCTTTCCATCTTTCCATTACTTCCTTCGGGGCAGTAAGCAATTTGCCTTGCTTGTCCTTTATAAATTTTGAGAGGGCATTGTTTTTCCTTCCTCATGTTCTTTAGGGTCTTATAGAACAATTTCTGGTTTTCTTGTGCATCTTTTTCTAGCTTTTCTCCAAATTCTTCCCAGGACTTCTGTTTTGCTGCTAGCACTTTGTTCTTTGCTTCTGTTCTGAGTGTCACATATTCTCTATATTTTTCCATTTGTCCTGTTGTGTTTTTAGCTCCTAAGTATTGTTTCCATGCCATTTTCTTCTCTCTTATTTTCTCTTTGACTTCCTCTGTCCACCAAGGTGTCCTCTTTCTCTGGTTCCCAAGTCGGACTTCACCGCATGCTTCTGCAGCAGCTGTCTTTATGATATCCTTGAATTTATTCCAGAGGGTTTCCAAGTCATCAGGTCGTTCTTCTGTGTTGCTCACTGCTGTAGCAATAAGCCCCTGATATCTGGTCTTAATTTCTGGCTCTCTCAGCTTGTAGGTCCTAATGCTCATTTCTCCAGCTCGTTTACTTGGTTTCTTGCGTGATGTTGGGCAGTTCCTAGGCTGAGCAACTCTTTCAGTTGTTCGTTTGATTGTTAGCAGGTAGTGATCACTTCCAATCTCTGGCCCCCTCCAGACTCTTGCATCTCGGACATATCTGAATGAGCTTCTCCGAACAATGGCATAGTCGATCACTGACTTCTCATTCTTGGTTGGTTCACATCTAGTGTATGCATGTATGCGCTTATGGGGGAACTTTGTGTTTGTAATGATCAGATTCTGCTCACTGCAGAATCTGAGGAGTCGCTTTCCATTGTCATTGAGAGTATCTTCTCCATATCTTCCGATAACTCCACCCCATCTAGCATGGTCATTTCCAACTCTGGCATTAAAATCTCCGAGCATGATAACTTCATCTAGGCAGTCATCCACTGTCCTTTGAAGCAGCTCGAAGAATTCCTCCTTGACCTCTGCTCTCTCATCCTCATTTGGCCCATACACTATGACCAGGTTGACTATGGTTTCTCCTTCTTTTAGTTTTACAACCATAATGCGCTCCGAGACAAAGTTCCATCCCTTGATACTATCTTTTTGATTTTGGGCCACAATGCAACCCACGCCCCCTTTAGCTCTTTCAGATATGGGTACACCACTGTAGAGCAACGTGTTGCCATCGAGATCCATGACTCCTTGTCCTTTTTTCTTCGTTTCCGTTATAGCCAGGATTTCTAGTTTTGCTTTCCTCATCTCTTCCACCAGCTCCTCTTCGTTCCCATTTATACTTCTTGTGTTCCAAGTTCCATAAGTCGTAGTCCGTAGTCCGTTCCAGTTCGTCGCCTTTAGAATCAGTCCGGTTTTCTCTCTTGTATTGCTCGTAATCATAGTTTAAGACAAACAGGTGATTGGCCTGTTGTGCCTTTGCATGGTGGAGGGGCTGCCTCCTTACGGCCTCCATGCAGGCCGCCCTCCTCCTTTTTCATCCGGGCTTGGGACCGGCATAGGCGGAGTTTGGTCTAATAACAACATTAGTAAATAATGCGTTTGCTGGTATAATTATAACATTAGTATAACACATTATATGTTTGTCGGTCTAATTTCAAAACTAGTATAATATAATAAATGTTTGTTGGTCTAATTACAACATTAGTATAATATATTATGTGTTTGTTGGTCTAGCTACAACATTAGTTTATTTTGTGTTTGTTGGTCTTATTACAACATTATTATAATATATTATGTGTTTGTTGGTCTAATTACAACATTAGTATATTATGTGTTTGTTGGTCTAACTACAACATTAATTTATTTCGTGTTTTTTGGTCTTATTACAACATTATTATATTATTTGTTTGTTGGTCTAATTATAACATTAATATATTATGTGTTTGTTGGTCTAACTACAACATTAGTTTGTTTTGCGTTTGTTGGTCTTATTACAACATTATTATAATATATTATGTGTTTGTTGGTCTAATTACAACATTAGTATATTATGTGTTTGTTGGTCTAATAACAACATTAGTAAATAATGTGTTTGCTGGTATAAGTATAACATTAGTATAACATATTATATGTTTGTCGGTCTAATTTCAAAACTAGTATAATATAATAAATGTTTGTTGGTCTAATTACAACATTAGTATAATATATTATGTGTTTGTTGATCTAGCTACAACATTAGTTTATTTTGTGTTTGCTGGTCTTATTACAACATTGTTATAATATATTATGTGTTTGTTGGTCTAATTATAACATTAGTATATTATGTGTTTGTTGATATAGTTACAACATTAGTATAGTACGTATTTGTAGATCTAATTACAACATTAGCACGTTGCGTATTTGTTGGTCTCATTACAACATTAGTATATTATGTGTTTGATGATCTAATTAAAACGTTAGTATATTACGTGTTTGTTGGTATAATGACAACATTAGTATATTACGTGACAGTGTCCCGCCAAAATGTTGCCGGAAATTATTATTTTGCTCCTTCCGCTGCATGCTTTCATTTCATTGTTTGCTTCTGCCGCACGAAAAAAGGGTGGCACGAAAGCGTGGGCGCTTCGTCTATTATAAACAATGAGGCTTCACGGGCTAAATATAGAAATATTGTTTGGTGGAGACAGTTTCGTACTTACCCGAAAAGTATAAATGGGGGAAAACTCCAGAGAAGACAGGGATATTTTAAAAATAAAGTCCGATGCCATGAAGTATATTGATAACAAAATGGGCATTGCTTGCTGACTTTGTCTTCTTCCAGGAATTACAAAGGGTACCGCTAAGTACATGTACGTTACCAGCGTGTGAATGGAGGCTGAACAGTATTAGCTCATGTATGATTTCCGTTTAGAGCGAGGCCAGCTACTGTGGTTATGTAAATATTTAAATTTTCTCTTGATGGCGACAAGAGCTTGTTTGTTGTCCACTCTTTGCGTTGTTCACGTTAATTGATATTTTCGATGATTTCAAACCCTTTTGAAATCTCAAGTGTGAACTTAATTTTAGGGAAGACATACTTGAAATTAATAACCCTTCCGTTCCCCAAGCGCCGGACTGTTAATTAGGCCCACTAGACACAGGTCTAGGGCCCCAGGCTTACAAGGGGCCCCCACTAAAAAAAAATTAAACGGAGTCATAACTCACATAGTTCAATAGCAACGGCACGTGCATGATAGTATGCTCGTGCGTGCAGGGCAATAGTATCTGTACAACAGTTAGTTTATTAGTTACTTCTACCCCTGCTTTTTTCCTTTTTTAAAATTATACTTTCTTTGTAGGGCTCCACTAACTTTAACAAATAATCTAGGGAACACTCTTTTTTAAACATATTATTATTAATAAAAACATTTACCTGAACTCCATTCGTTTTTTTTTTTTAGATTTTAACTTTCAGACGATCTGAGAGAGACCCCAAAATATCTTAATAGCCTAGGGCCTCCGGAGTTCTTAATCCGGCCCTGGGCTCCCTACAAAGCACAAACGTTAACAAAATACATGCACAGTCCTTCTGTCGCGTGCTGTCAACTCATATCATTAACATTTGTCTCCATATCTCTTCTAAGTGACATTCATCATTAACATGACATTTCTACTGCCACATGAGCATACGCCTTCAACAAACGTTTGCCAAGTCTTCCTGTCCCGTGCCAAGTCTTCCTGTCCCGTGCCATCAGCTCAAGTTCTGTCCATGCCTTCCTCATCCCCGTTGTCTCTGTCACTAGTTCTCTTCTCCTTGTATTCTCTGGTCCTCCTCCACCTCCCCCACCCTGGAAGTTCCAGAACGAGAATTGCCCAACAGTTCCCTCAACAGGATAAAAAAAGGGGGTCTGAGTTTTTGTGACGAAATGTGACAAAGGGGGTTAAAAACTGCGTGACTTCATATGTGGACGACACCCCCCCCCCCCCCCCCCTGTCATGTGGATAAAGACAAAATATAGAATAGATACGCTAAATGTTAGAACTCTGGAGCCGCGCTGGTGTAATGGTTACGACATTGCGCTGGTGATCAGGTGGTCAAGGTTCAAGCCCGGGCGTATGCATTTGAAGAAGTGTCATCGACCGGGATTGTGACTGAATAACCTGAACGGCTCCTAAGATAAACCCTTCGTGGATGGGAAGGAGCGAAGCTCCTGACCGGGTTGCAAGGAAAGTCCACAGGCTCCCCAGCCTCGCAATGACATGTCATTAGGCCGAAGGGCTGAAAGCCCAAGTGCCGCTGGTTAAGGAAAAAAAAAAGTTAGAACTCTGAAAAGAAGCTAAAAACACAACACAGGTGGCCGGTCGAGATAATAAGACGTTACCATATAAAACTCTTGAGACCAGCAGACGTAAGATGGAACGGAGCAAGATAGACACCAAACTGAATGCCACCTATTCACAAAGTAAAGACCAAGAACATATGCACGCACAGAAGGAACTGCCTTAATGAATTCATCGGAAGCCAAAAAAGGCACTGATAGAATTGGAACCAATATCATTGAAAACCACATGCTGTACCTCGAGGCGTCGGTGAACATGTCGCTCTAAAGATGTCGAATTTAGACGCTCTCCACTAGTTACTTTATTGATATCTTCTCGTGGCAGAGTGTCAAGTAATCCATTTTGATTTCTTCTGTCGTTTTCTATTTCTCGTTCGATCTATTTTTTGTTTTTGTGGTTACGATATTTTCGAATGATTTTCTTCTCTTCGCGTGTTCATGAATGTCAGATGTCTCCATTTTGTATTTGTTATTATATTTCTTTGTTCATTATCGGATCTGTCTATGGAATTCTGAGTTTTTTTGTGTGTAAAATAAAATTTTGCTTCGTTTTGGCAAGGCGCATTCCATTCAACTTACTCGGCTATATTAGGGCGCATGTCCAAATATAAAAGACCTTTAGGCCTGATAAAATGTAGTTACCGTGTTGGAATTATTAGCATTCTTCTGAGAAATCCCATTCCTGTTGCTTCCTGTGATTGTGGTATTTAAAAAAAATCATTGTCCAGAACTCGCTTGCATACAGTTTGTTTGATGTAAATCTTAAGAAATTTTTTGTTTTGTTTTGTTCTGTTGTTCTGCTTCGTCGTTCGCTGTCATATAATCATATCTGTCTCTTTTATAACGCTGGTAGTCCATCTCTGGCTTTTCTTCTCACCATACACTTTCCCCCATCAGCTGGGTTGGAGGAGGCCATGCCGCCACCTTGGTTCTCTCGTTGAGCCGACAGCTTTGAAGTACGTATTCTCCTGTGTGTTTGTCCTTTTGTTCCACCACTGAAGGGAGACAAAGAGGGTAAATTCTCCTAACTAGACAGGTCTGGAAAAGATTGTAAGGAGATATTTGGTCTCTCGCTACCGTCGTCCCCTTCTCAGTTATCTATTATTGTTATTCTTTAAATTATATTATATTTTACGAGCCCCCCCCCTCCCCCCTTATAAAGGAAGATAAACATCAGACAATATTCAACATCTAATGGAAGGAACAAAGCATGGGGTACAGTATATACACCCAATTGGTTTATTGCAATAAAATGAATAGATGGTGAATGATAGTATTGTCGATGGAATTAGTGTCTGCTGTATGTACTATGTGTCTCACATCAAGTGTGTTTCATCATGGATGACTAAAATATGCATTGATTTGGTGAGTTCCCTTTTTCAAGGAACTTATATTTTCAGCCCCTGGCTGATAGTGAAGCGTGGTTAGTTCTCCGGTCTCCTGACGTTGCCCCAGGTAGGTCTTGAATGGTTCGGATTTGCCTTCTCTGTGCTCGACTCCGTATTATGCTCTGAGATTGGACTGTCGTGCAAGGCTCCACCATAGACTACTCAAAGATGGACGCTAACCCGCAATTAGACACGTGGCTTCAGTGCTTTTAATGCGAGAATTCGCCGATATCGGGATTAGTTCTAGCGATCTCGAGGTTTCCTGGGCAAGTGAAAAAATGCTGGATTTGCCGCCTTTTAGCGGGTCATTTCCGCTTGGACACGTGATCCGTAGCGTGCATCATGTGACCTTAGCCTCGTATAGACGCTCCAATCAATAACGTTAAAAGTCACGTGATGTTTTCCTAAGTGGCCTAAACTGGTTCTCCCTAAGTTTAAGCAGTCCTAAATTAAAGCGGATTTCTCGCTACCGAGGTCAGGGGTCAACAATGACGTCGTATCTAAAAATTGCGAGGAGAAAATCACCGAACGCTAGGAGATTATCCGCAAGTGACAATTCCCGGGACTTTGCGATCATGCATTAAGGATGAGAAAAAATGATGTCACGTAAATAATAAAAAAAAATGAAGAGAAGATTGGCCAAGTCGTCACACAAGCCCCTCCTCAAGTTTGACGTTCCGTCCAACTCCTCTGGTCCTGTCTTCCTCTTCTTTTTCAGTTTCTCATATCTCCTCGGTTGCGTCCGGATGTCTGCTCAAAAAATCTGCCCCTACGTTGTTCCTCCCAGGTATGTATTCTATGTGAAAGGAATATGGCTGCAACAGTAGTGACCATCTCATAAGCCGGGCATTATGGTTCTTCGACGCTGCAAGAAATATCAACGGTTGGTGATCACACTGCACCGTGAACTTTTTCCCGTATAAATATGGTTGAAACTTCTGCACAGCCCATATTAGTGACAGACATTCTCGTTCGATGGTAGAGTAGTTCTGTTCAGCAGGGTTCAATTTCCTACTAGCATATGCAATGGGGAACAGAGTTGCAGAAGGTCTATCACTAGGCTGCAGGAGAGTGGCTCCTATCCCTATATTGCTAGCATCTGTTCGCAGCGTAAAGTTCAGAGTTAAGTCAGGCAGTCGCAGAATTGGCCTAGCTGTGAGTTTCTCCTTCAGCAGCGTGTAGGCATTTTTGCACTCCGCTGTCCAGGTTACTTTGTCCGGGTTCCCATTCTTGGTTAATGCAGTCAGTTGCGCACTCAGGGTATTAAAATCTTTAATATATCTCTGGTAGAAGCCACATAGAGACACAAATGACCTGAAATCCTTTTTAGTCTGGGGTCGTGGGGCCCGCTGTAACTTCCCAATATTACGTGCATCTGGGTACATGCATCCATGCGAGATGGTGTGTCCCAGGAATTCTAGTTGCTCGCAGGCAATTTGACATTTTGTAGGGCGAGCGGTGAGTCCTGTTTCTCTAAGTCTTTCGAAGAGTAGGGAAACTGCGTCCAGGTGCTCCTCAAAGGTGTTCGTGGCAATAAGTATGTCGTCCATGAAATTACTTATCCCAGGGTGGTTCAGGGGTTCCAGTAGCTTCCTCATCATACGAGTAAAGACGCTTGGGGCGTTGCTTAGCCCAAATGGCAATACATTAAACTCGTAATGGCCCTCAGAAGTACTAAATGCTAACATGTGTCGAATTTCCTCTTTTACCGGGATCTGGTAGTACCCTTTGCTAAGGTCTATCTTCGAAAAGTATCGCGCTCTACTCAGCTTGGTGAAAAGCTGATTCTGATCAGGTAAGGGCTCCGCTTGAAATTCCGTTACAGCGTTGAGCCTTCGGTAGTCTATGCAGAGGCGATGTTCTCCTGTGGATTTTCTAAGCAACACCACACTCGCACTATAAGGCGACTCTGATTTTGAGATAATATTTTCCTTAAGCAGGTACTCGATTTCCTCACTCAATGCCTTTGCCTTAGCATAAGGAACAGGATAGTTCTTAACTCGTACCGGGGCGAGGTCTGTTAGCTTCATATCAAATTCTATCAGGTTGGTCATGCCAGGTTTATCCGTGAGTGTACTAGTGTGTTTTCTCAACAACTGTTGAACCTGTGCCTGCTGATCCTCCGTTAAAGTTGAACTAATCTGAACATCTTGATGAGTTTCGCACTGACGAAGAGGGTATTCACAGGAGGTCAGGGGTTCTGCCTCAGTTTCCGTCGCAATAGCCAGTGTCAGGAAATGTGCTGGTTCTGCACCTGGTCTCTCATAATATTGCTTCAGCAAGTTTATGTGATAAATTTTCTGCTTCCCCTTTATGGCAATCTTGTAATTGGTGCGCGACATTTTCTCAACAATTTTATATGGACCTCTCCACCCGATTTGCAATTTATTATTGCTACTGGGCAGGAGTAATAATACCTGTTCTTCTACTTCTAGCTCCCTATCCTTCGCAGTGCGGTTGTAGTAACGCGCATGTTTACGACGGGCACGGCGTACATTTTCCTTTGCCAGTTCCCATCCTGTTTTAAGGCGTTGGGTCAACTCATTCACTTATTGGGATGCAGAGGTGACCGTCTCATCAGCTTTATCATCTGTCCAAGTACGTAACAGTGCCTCTAAAGGTCCTTTTATAGGTCTACCAAACAGCAATGTGGCAGGTGGCATCCCAGTAGAATTGTGGGGTACTTCGCGGTAAGCAAATAGTGCTGCGGGTAAGTATTGATCCCAGCTCTCTGGTTTTTCCTGCGCAAGTTTCCGAAGGATGGAAATAAGGGTCCCGTTAAACCGCTCCACCTGGCCATTTGCCTGGGGGTGGTAGGGAGAGGTGTGGATATGTCGGGCCTGAAATATCCTAAACACTTCCTCGGTGAGTTTTCCTCGGAATTGCGAACCATTATCTGTCAGGATCTGTGACGGAAACCATAGCCGAGTAAATATGGTGAGCAGAGCCTCAGCAACATGTTTGGAATCACAGGCGGGCATAGCAATTGCCTCTGCCCACATGGAGCAACAATCCACTAATGTGAGTATATAACTGTTTCTTTTTTTGCTTCGAGTAAGTGGACCCACAATATCCACCGCTACTCGTTCGAAGGGTGTGCCTAAGATTGGCATTTCTCCCAGAGTGGCTGGGGCCGTCCAGTGTTTCGGCGCTGTCCTCTGGCACTGCGGGCATGATTTCACATATCTCTGGATATCGGCGTTGATACCTGGCCAATAATAATGACATGAAATACGCTGAATCGTGGCACTTATGCCCATATGGCCACTAAACGGAAGGGCATGGCCCATTTCTAGGACCTGGGCTCGGTATGCTGATGGAACCACAAGTTGCCCATGTTCCTGTCCTCCATTTCCTGCTTTCCGATGCAACAGCCCATTTTTCTTGTAGAAGTCTCCCTTTTGGAGAGGAGTGTGCGCTCTCGGTAGTTTTTTGTAGCAGGGTGCTAGAGATTGATCCTCAGTTTGCGCCTTTTTTAATTCCTCCGGAAGGATGTTGGGTGGGGATTCCAACTCCGTATTCCGTTTGGCCTGTCCTCTAGTGGTGACAGCCGCCACAACCAGAGGGTGAATGGGTTCTCCCAAGAACACATACCTACACCCTAAGATCAAGGGATAAATAGGGTCGTCCAAGATCGCTGCACTGATTTCCCCAGTCACATATTTCGATTTGACCTGAATCTTGGCTATGGCCAAACGCATAGGTGCTGCACTTTTAGTAGGTCCTTGTATTTCTATAGTGTCTTCTGTCATCTGGTCAGGCTTGACTAGGGATGCACAGACAACTGCGTCGAATGCAAGGCCTGTATCATAAAGGCAGGTTACCTCTTGGTCATTTACGAGGACTGTCTCAACGACCGGGGGATGTCGGGGTTTGTCCAGAGGTTCTTCCGGTCCATTTCCCCTTGCGACACTTTTACGTAAGCAGGCAGCATGATGAGGTGGGTTTTTCCGGTTGCACTCCTGCGTATTGTGGGTGATGGTTCTACAGTGCTTACACCATTTTTCCCCTTGCCTCTGCTGCTGGAAATTTGATCTCTGAGTAGTCTTGTAGTCTGGCTTGTCGTGCTTTTTGAAGTTAGTATACGGTGGTTTCACTTGGGGGTCCATGTGTGACTGAGCTGTCTGTCTAGGTACGTAATTTGGTTGTTTCCGTCTGGGTGGTGGATTCTCTGATAGTGCTGCCTGATATCGTTCCGCTAACTGGACTATGGATTCCAAAGTGCTGGCCCCATTCTCTGTCAGGAATCTTCTCATGTCGGAAGTCATGGTGTCCTTCAGTTGTTCGATTATGACCATTTCCTTCAGGCCTTCCCAATCATGAGTAAAATTCCCTAGGGCACCCCACTTCTCCACGTAGGAATCCAATCTAGCGGCAAATTGAGCAAAGTTCTCTCCGACTTCCCTCCTAGAGTTACGGAACCTCTTCCTATAGGCGTCAGCATGTAGCTCATAACGAACCAATAGTGCCTTTTTCAGAGAGTCGTAGTCATCCTGTAAACCTGGAGGAAGCTTGCTATACACGTCATAAGCAGTTCCTCTAAGCCCTTGCGACAGTTTCAGGTTCCACTTGCTCCTCTCCAAACCAAACGTAGTGGCAAACTTCTCAAATTTGTCCAAATACCTATCGATCGAGTCGGCTTGTTCCGAGAAAGCTTCAAATGGAAACGTCAAGGGTCCCAAGTTTGACATGAGTGAGGATGGCAAAGGTCCTGTGCCCCCTGCGTGCAAGGAAGGCATATCATCTGACCGTGGCGATAGGTTGCCTGAGGAGGTAGATGCTGTCGCACCGGCTACCGGTTCAACTCTTTGAGCCTGTCCCTGCATCTCTAACTGCTTCATCTTCAGTGCATGCTCGCGTTCATCTCTCTCGCTTCTTTCCCTAGCGTCTACAGCTTTTATCCTCTCATCTATTTCTGCTAACTTTATTCGCTCTTCTCTTTCAGCTTTCGCTGTTTCTCGAGCGTAATACTTATCAGTCTCGACACTGACATAATTTGCAAGGTCCACCCCACTATAACCTAGATCTCGACCGGCCTCCCCTAGTGCTGCCTTAAGCTTAACTATTTCAGCCATCTTTTGCTGTTATAGTCCACACTGAGTAAGCTAGTGCTACCTTCCAATAGTATTTTTAACAACAAGTAAATACTAATTATTTATCAGACTGCTGTAGAATGAAATTACTACAGTTATGGAGACTTAAGGTCTGTAACTCAATGAAATACAAAATCATGAACTAACTTAATTAAACACAACATATATAAAGGGATTCACCAATCAATGCCTGAAATTCTAGAAAAAATGTTTTCTGTCTTTCTAGAGCTCACTGTGTGAAAATACATGTGTTAAAATGGTATACTGTAATGACTGAATGAATGATACTATCCCCGAGGTATGATAAAATACATAAGTTCAACTCCCGGACTGAGACCCCAGTGTCACGTCGCGTTTGGAAGATAAGAATTATTTAGAGGAAATAATAGATCTGAAAGTGGAAGATTTGGCTCAAGAAATTCCTGCTGGGTTTTCCACCACTGAAGGGAGACAAAGAGGGTAAATTCTCCTAACTAGACAGGTCTGGAAAAGATTGTAAGGAGATATTTGGTCTCTCGCTACCGTCGTCCCCTTCTCAGTTATCTATTATTGTTATTCTTTAAATTATATTATATTTTACGAGCCCCCCCCCCCCTCCCTTATAAAGGAAGATAAACATCAGACAATATTCAACATCTAATGGAAGGAACAAAGCATGGGGTACAGTATATACACCCAATTGGTTTATTGCAATAAAATGAATAGATGGTGAATGATAGTATTGTCGATGGAATTAGTGTCTGCTGTATGTACTATGTGTCTCACATCAAGTGTGTTTCATCATGGATGACTAAAATATGCATTGATTTGGTGAGTTCCCTTTTTCAAGGAACTTATCTTTTCAGCCCCTGGCTGATAGTGAAGCGTGGTTAGTTCCCCGGTCTCCTGACGTTGCCCCAGGTAGGTCTTGAATGGTTCGGATTTGCCTTCTCTGTGCTCGACTCCGTATTCTGCTCTGAGATTGGACTGTCGTGCAAGGCTCCACCATAGACTACTCAAAGATGGACGCTAACCCGCAATTAGACACGTGGCTTCAGTGCTTTTAATGCGAGAATTCGCCGATATCGGGATTAGTTCTAGCGATCTCGAGGTTTCCTGGGCAAGTGAAAAAATGCTGGATTTGCCGCCTTTTAGCGGGTCATTTCCGCTTGGACACGTGATCCGTAGCGTGCATCATGTGACCTTATCCTCGTATAGACGCTCCAATCAATAACGTTAAAAGTCACGTGATGTTTTCCTAAGTGGCCTAAACTGGTTCTCCCTAAGTTTAAGCAGTCCTAAATTAAAGCGGATTTCTCGCTACCGAGGTCAGGGGTCAACAATGACGTCGTATCTAAAAATAGCGAGGAGAAAATCACCGAACGCTAGGAGATTATCCGCAAGTGACAATTCCCGGGACTTTGCGATCATGCATTGAGGATGAGAAAAAATGATGTCACGTAAATAATAAAAAAAAATGAAGAGAAGATTGGCCAAGTCGTCACACTTGCAACCCCAGGGAGCATCCTAGACTCAGAAGCATAATGCACCAGTCCCACTATGGAGTGTGTGCCATGTTCCGAGGTTTGATGGCTCTCTACCCTGCAAAGGGGGTTATATCTTCGAGACAAGGAGCGGTCTTGGGCTTTGTTGCAACCCCAGGGAACCTCTTGTCGGGTAACGAGGGTGCAATGCTACAAGACAATAGGTTCTCTACCCTGCAAAGGGTGTTATATCTCCGAGACAAGACGTATCGAGGCGTAGGCGCAGCCGGCGCCAAGCCTCTACCACTCTCGAGCTGTATTACCTAGAAGAAAGACAGCTCTCGCACACCTGAACTGGGAAGACCCGGCAACCGGGACTAATCGCAGTCTTGATGGGACATGGATTTGTTTCATGGCGTAGTAGCGACTGAGCCTCTACCACTGTCAAATGACGTTATCTAGACGGACACAGACACACAGCACTGCCTCTACTATACTGGGAGGACCCGGCAGCCGGGACCACACACAGTCTCGAGAGGACAAAGATCGCTGGGAAGACGAGGGCAACGAAACGAAACGCTTGCCCCCACAATGCTTCTCAGTAATCAAATGCTGTTTTTGCTTGGCAAATTCGGTTTTTAATTTTTATTGATGCATCTTTCATCTGATGTAATCATTGTGTCTAAATTTTAGGGCTTGGATTTATTTTATAAATTCTTAATCGATTAATCAAATTTCTGTAATCGAACATTGATAGATCAATTTCGCACAAATTGATAAATTATAAAAAAATTAATAAATAACTGTTTTGTTTTTAAAAAATCACCAAGTACTTTATTTAGTTTACTTAGTTATAAGGCAACATTGTTCCTGACAATGTAATGAAAAATAAAAAGTTACAACCAAACAATTTATTATACCATACTTGCCAAATTCCATATCACAAAACTCTAACACAGCAAATGCTCTCACTTTTAAGCAAAAAACAAAAACAGTGCTAAACATGGAATAATCAATCACAATTTGTTTTATCAATTAATCGATAAAAACGATTAATCGATTAATTAATGGTAAAAGAATCCAGTCCTACTAAATTGTGTAATATTACACATATCATTGTTCTACATATTATTGTTGGGAGCACTATGCTTGGAGATAACCACTGTTACTGTTTTTTGGGGGGGCTGTTCGGGCTGACTGCTTTCTCTAAACTTCCTAGCTTTGGCGAGGTACGCCGCCTTCAACCTAGACACATAGTCCGTCGATTATATTAGGGTCCATATCTTAATATAAACGACTTGTTGAGAATAAACTGTCCTCTGTTAATTGATAAATGTTAATCAGAATCGACCTCACTGCACTCCGGGCAAACCCATAGGTGCTCAGTCTCCCTCAGCAAATGTCGAAGAGTATGAATGCTAAATGTACCTGTAGCACGGTACAGTAGTTGTACATACGACGGATGCATCCTTTTTCACGTCCATCTCTGCTAGTCCCACGGTTGATGCCAAACTCCAACAGTCTCAGCCTTGTTGATTCATCCATTGCAGTGTCATTATCCAGCAGGCGATCATTAATTGCCATTAGTATCTCTCCCATTTCCATATCCAGTGTCCCCACTATGGGTGCTCTCAAGGCCAGTCTGTCAGCTCTCTCATTGCCACGTACCCCTGCATGACCAGGACAGTAGATCCACACCAGTTCTTGAAGACTTGAGGATTCTATTAATGTTTTCCATTCCTGCCGCTGCCATCCGTTCTGAACTTTCTGAAGCATGGCTTGAGAGTCTGACAATATAACTGCCCTGGTTGATGGAGTTTCAGACAGCCACCTCAGTACTGCAGTAGCTGCCTCTACCTCCATTCTCATGCTTGAGGTGGTTATCATGTAGGCTCCACTCTGTTCTGCAACGACCCTGCCCTTTATTCTCGCAGAGAAGCCTCATCCTGATTTCTCACCATGCACTACAGACCCATCAGTGTACACAATGGCGTCATCATCCCCAGCATGATTACTTATCAGCTGATTAATCTCCAGCTCTGCTTTTCCATTGCCCCAAGACCTGCACTCTCTGCCAAGGCTAATGATGACCTGCTGGTAGTTTATCCAGTTCTCCCCTGATTTACTCCACTCTTCCCGTTTGGATACATTTTCAACCCTGGTCACCTGACCAATCGTAGCCTCTGACAGTGCCATCTATAACATCCCTCTCTTGATTCTTGTTCCTTTGACTCGGCTACGTTCTCATGTAGGGTCTGTATTTTATCGGTAGTAACCCGCATATAGGCTTTTTCCTGGGCCATTGCATATCTGGATCTAATCGACAGCAATCCGAGCATGTATTTCATTGTCACAATGGGGGTATCTCGCGTACTGCACAAAATTAGTCGCATCCCTTCATTTTGAATGCGTTCCAGTCGTTCACATTGTGACACTGGCAACGTGAGTATTCCTACCCCAAACTCGATTACTGAAATCACGAGCTGATGATACAGGAGAAACAAAAGTCTCTGTTCCAAGCGCGCAGCAGCCATTGTTTTTGCACTTCTGTGTGATAAGTTCGACATGATACTTGAACGATAGCCCACGATCAAACGTTACTCCCAGATACTTCTGCCTGTCTTGCCTTTCAATGTTCTGCCCATTGAAAGTGATGTCTGGAAGGTCTGCTTTCACTATGGAGTTGTTCAAAGAGCTCCACGTCACACAGGCCTTGTTGGGATTGACCTTTGATTCGCTTTCCTCACACCATTTAGAAACGGCCTGTAGTGTCTCTTGTATGCCTTGGACCATTTCTTTTCTGTTTGAGCCAGTTCTGTACATGAGTATGTCATCTGTGAAAGTTAATGTTCGTCCCAGTCCTGTTGGTTGAAAGGCTGCTACTGGTGTTGTATAGATGTTAAACAGCACTGGTGATAATGTAGAACTCCGGGGTAGTCCCGGGCAATTGCGCATTGGTTCTGATGTCCAAGTTCCCAAGCGAAATGCAACTGATCTCTCCATTAAGACAGCTGCTATCCACATTGTTATCCAAGGGTTTACACCACATACCATTATACAGTCTATTAGAGTTGCAAAGTCCACACTGTTGTTATAAGCATCCTCTAGGTCAATTGCGGCAGCCACCGTTTCTCTTTTACTCTGGAATCCATCGTACGCAAACGTTCCAGCGTTACCCCATGTTGTTTTCATATGCCTATAGTACTTTCCGTTACTAATATCCGAGTATTTAAACAACGAAAGAACCCTGAATCCTGTGATGAATAAATAAATACGTAAATACCAAATAAAGGTGATTAGCAGGCACTCGTTGGACGTAAAGGATGACTCCAAACAACAGAAAAGAAAATATAAGTGATAGGCTAACCGGGAATCGAATCGAGGTCCATCCAAACGGCGCCATCGCCTTGCCGTGAAAGTAAATCGGGAAAGGACGGACAACCAATTATGCACCCCGTAATATATCTAATATTTCTAATAATTTTGTAACATTTTTTTTTTCTGCTATTAATACCGTGTCATCAGCTATAGTAAGTTATTTATAGTATAACCTTCACCTGGAATTTCCCGATTCATATTTGAGTGACCTTATGATGTTTTTGCTACGTATAGAGAATAGAATTGGCGAAAGAACACATCCGTGCCTCACTTCTTATTTTGTTAGTTGTAAACTGTAAAGTTTATACTCAACTCTTACAGCCACTTCTTGTTTCCGGTAAATGTTTTTGATTATTCTTAGATTTTTTTCATCAGTGTCTATGTCTTCTAGCATTCTGATAATCTCTTGATTTTTTTAACCTTGGTATAATCTATCAAGCATATAGTGGTTCCTCGACTTACACGGATTTGAGTTACGCGGATTCGTAGTTTCTATTTTTATTTTCATGGAAAACCAAAAGTCACTTAATGCCTGGAAGTGTTATATTTATTGAATAATGACTTGGGTGTGGAAAAATAGACTGGGTTCAGAATCTAGTACTCTAAAAAGCTACATATTCTCTCAAAGAAATTTAAATAAATAATACTTCTTCTTCTTCTTCGTACACTCTCAGACGTCCACTTGAATGTTCTCAAAGAAAGCAGTAGTCAGTTTGAGGCTATTTGAATCCCCGTAAAGCTTTTCCACGAAAGGAGCTGGCGTCAGCCATATGCACTTTCTCTGTACCACATAAAAGGGGCAACTTTGAAGCAGATGTTCAGCAGTCATTTTATAGTGCCACAGTTACACTGATCGGTAGTTCCTATCTTTAGCTTGTTGAATAGATGGTATCTCAATCTGTTGTGGCCAGTGTGGAGTCTGAAGATTACCACTTGTTCTCTTCTGTTGAGCTGGTAGTAAGCATCATTCTGTGTGTGCCCTGGATGTTCTACATTCCATTTGTTTCTGTATCTGATTCTGATAAAACTCTTTGCCTCCTCAAAAGTTATGCTTGCATCAGGCTGAGGTAGAAGTGAACCTTCTTTTGCCATTCTGTCAGCCTCTTCATTGCCGATGATGTTACAACGAGATGGGATCCATTGGATCACAACACTTTTGAATCGTTGACAAAGTTTGTGGAGCACTACTCTGAGATGATCCAGGTCTGTATTATTTTGGCTTTTCAACGTTGCAATTACTGACTGTGCATTAGTAAAGAAAGCAACTTGTCTCTCTGCGCTTTCTTCTGTCAATATAACCTCTGCTGCAGTTTTCAAAGCCTCTGCCTCTGCTCTGAAGTTGCTGGAGAATCGTCCTGTCGCCACTGACAGCCTTTTTTCTGCACCAGTGCTTAAGGTCAGAAAGACACCCCCACCTCCTTTTTCTGTTGCATTTGTTGCTGATCCATCTGTGTATGCATGGGTCCAGGTGTTGCGTGGGTAATGTTTCTCTATGTATTTTGTCGCTATGGATTTTCTATCTGTTGCAGTTTGGCTCCTTTTTCTTTCAATTCCAGGAATGTATTCTATCATTTTAGGGAAACGGTTTTGTTTCCAAACTGGAAGCTTGTGTTCAGTGTAGATGGGTTTAACAGTGGAGGTTTCATCTATGGATACTGCTCTCATTTGTGGTTTGGTTGATTCTACAAAATTGCTTCGTTTGAGTCTTTGCTTTCTAAGAGTATTTATTCTATGGCACTTTGGGTGGTCTGTTAGTTTTTTGAATTTTTTGACCTGTTGCTGAGCCCTGCAGTCTCTTCTATCTGTCATTGGCTGGAGGCATGTAATCTTTTCGAGTTCTTTTATAGGTGTTGACTTCATGCCTCCCGTTATAATTCTCATTGCTTGATTTTGGAGTCTGCTAATTTTATCGAAGTTTGTCTTAGCTGCTGTTGCCCATGCTGCCATGCCATATTCAAGGACTGGCCTCACTCGCCCTGTGTACAACGTCTTAAGCACTTTCTCATCTGCACCCCAAGTTGTTCCAACAAGTTTTTTCATAATTGCCATTCTTTGTCTTGCTCTCATTCGATTTCTGTCAACCTGTTTTTTCCAAGTCAGACTTGTCAAAGTTTAGATTTTCTATTTTTTCTTTCCAGCAGTCTCTTGTTGTTTTATTTAAAAATAAATAATACACACATGAAGGTATGTTCCAAGCACTCGTGTCAAATAAAGAAGCAGAAAATTAGACAATAGAAAAGCAACAGAATTGAGTGGCGTACCAGAGAATCGAACCTAGGACCTTCCGAACGGCACCACCACCTAGCTACGGAGGCGAATCACACTAGGCACCTAGTTGGCCAGGAGGATAGTGTGATTCGTTCCTGTAGCTAGGCAGTGGTGCTGGTCGGAAGCTCCTGGGTTCAATTCCCCGGTAAGCCATTGACTTCTGTTGTCTAGTTTTCTGTTGTCTAGTTTTCTGTTGTCTAGTTTTCTGTTGTCTAGTTTTCTGCTTCTATATTTCTCACGAGTACCTAAAACATACCTTTATTTGTGCAAAATTTATTTATTTACTGTTTACAGGCCCGTGTTTCCCATCTTTATTCGAAGAAATTTAAGAGTAGAGAGAGAGAGGAGAGAGAGAGGATAGAGAGAGGAGAGAGAGAGGAGAGAGAGTATAGAGAGAGAGAGAGTAGAGAGAGAGGAGAGAGGAGAGAGAGAGAGGAGAGAGAGAGGAGAGAGAGAGAGAAAGAGAGAGACAGAAAGAAAGAAAGAATGTATGATATACTTGTGGCAAATCTAATACCAGTTAATTATCAGCTGAAAGATTTTAGTAGATAATGGAGTTTTCTTTGAAAAGTATTCGTGAACAAAACAGCCCATTGTCATGGGATCGTGTGACATCTCATTATCAGTAATGTTGTTGTTTGTCTGAGGCGTTGTAAGTGCCTCTTAGATCTCAGAGACTGACATTAAGAGGATGTTCTCTGTAACATTCTATCTGACGTGTAGGTAGGTACAAAGGAATAGGTTATTTGTATAATATCTTTCAAACATATAAATAACGTGGCGCGTTCAGACAATGGTTCCAAGTCCATGTATGTTAACAGCCTCGTCACGCGTACACATACAGTGTATACAAGCGTACACATACAAACAGTATATACAAGCGTACACATACAAACAGTATATACAAGCGTTCTCATACAAACATTGTATACAAACGTACACATACAAACATTTATATAAGCGTACACATACAAACATTGTATACAAGCGTAAACATAGAAACAGTGTATACAAGCGTACACATACAAACATTGTATACAAGCGTACACATACAAACAGTGTATACAAGCGTACACATAGAAACAGTGTATGCAAGCGTACACATAGAAACAGTGTATACAAGCGTACACATACAAACATTGTATACAAGCGTACACATACAAACAGTGTATACAAGTGTACACATACAACCATAATATACAAGCGTACACATAGAATCAGTGTATATAAGCGTACATATACAAACAGTGTATAGCAGCTTACACATATAAACAGTGTATACTATCGTACACATTCAAACACTGTATACAAGAGTGCACATTCAAACAGGATATACAAGCGTAGACATTCAAACAGTATATACCAGCGTAGACATACAAACAGTGTGTTCAAGCGTACACACACAAACAGTGTATACAAGCGTACATATACAAACTGTGTACAAGCGTACACATAGAAACAGTGTATACAAGCGTACACCACGTATGAACCTTACTCCAACCAACTGAAGGCAGAGATACCGTATTTTTTATCCAGGAAAAAATTAAATCACCAACTCCAGCGACTCCCGTGCAATTTGCAGTCCGCAACTATGGCGAGTCGGGGGCTGGATTTGGCAAAACTTAACATGACACTGAGTGACTACTCATCTTCTTTTTCTTTATTACTTATTAGTGTTTATTTCCACGGAATGCCTGCGACAACTATTGGGTAAGCGAATATGAATGTGGCCACGTGTATGAAGGATTGAATGAACTGTAAGAGAGTAACATAATTTTCTGTTGTTACCCCTATCATACAAATCTCTTCTTTTGTTCTCATTAACCTGAGTATTTAAGGGATAGATTAATTAGGAACTTGTTCTTTGTTTCTTTAATGACTATTCCATACACTTATTGCTAACATTTGATCTCTCGGGTTAGTTAACCTCGGTTGGGATTTTCTTTTTCTTTTCCTTTACCAGAGGGGAAAACCTGTTTGATTAATTTTCATTTTGTCTGTAAACCATGATCTATTGATGTATATGATTTATGTTGTAAAGTTCTAGTGATAAATAAACTTAATAAACCTTAAGTTATTGTGTTGGTCAACCCCTGTCCATATATGTTATCTATAGTTTGTTTTCACGTTTGTGCGTATTTGTCACAGAATTGTGTGCATGTGGGTGCAGTGTAACTTATATTTTGTACAAGGAGAGAAAGTGCGTCTGATTTAAATTTAGTCGTCCAGATAGGCTGGATTAGAGAAATTACTCAACCCAGAGACTGTCCTTTCTCTTACACGACGACCTCGTGAGAAAACTATTTCTTTCACCTTACTTTCACATGGGAGCCGCGGTAGCATAGTGGTTAGTGCACTGGCTTCCTAGCTCAGTAGTCTATGGTTCGATCCCCATATGAGGTGGGATTTGTTTAGGCCGCAAACGGCTCCTGGGTCGACCCAGCCCCGACTGGGTACCAGAGCAACTTCTGGGAAGGTTAAGGCGGCCGGCGTGATGCTGACCACATCACCCCTAGTGTGCCGATGGTCAAGAAAATATGGGCCTAACATCATATTCCCAATATGCCTCAATGGGCGTGTAACGGGATCCTTTACCTTTACCTTTACTTTCACTTCTTCTTCTTCTTCCGTCCTCAGCTACCGACCGTCAAAGCAGTCAGTGGCCATTACGCCTAGTGGCGTCTTAGGGCAACAGCAGATAGGTTTTCTTTGCCATTGTTTCCCATCTCACCTAATGGCGTCTTTAGGGCAACGGCAAATCAATCCATTTGCTGTTGTTTCCGTAATCGAAGTGACTGGCAAACGGGTGATCAGCCCGTTTACTTTCACTTAGTTATCACTATCACCTCTGGTCAGACAGGACTATAAACATCTATTACCTGTCTGATAAAATCTACGACATCAATTTCCTCGCGCAGGGTAGAATGGACACGAGCAATTTAGGTTATATGCTCTCGAACCACTTGGTCTGGAAATTTTGAATCCCTTTTATGACGGGTGAATCTGCGAAACACTTGGTCTGGGAAAATTTCTCTTATGACGGATGATCCAGTTCCTAGGTTTCAAGTCTTCGTATTTTAAGTCCTGGTCCCTTAAGTTTTTCAGTTTCTGTATTTATAAAGGTGGGCTTACTTTTTAAGGTTTAAAGTTTCCCAAATACTTAGATCTGTCTTTTATAATATAGGAATTCTAAGTCCGATGTCTCACTGGCTTCTGGGAGTCGCTAGTTTGAAGTTGCAAAGCTGTCTGTGTTCTGTGTCTTTGATTTCGCTAGATTATATTTCCACTTTCCAGTTCAGATCACAGATGGTCTTTCGGCCGAGTTTTCCAATGAAATTCAATGTATATCCCGGCGCTCACTTCAAACCAGTGGAACCTCTTTAGACTATGCGGGTCCGGGTGTTTAATTCAAAAAATCCCCCACGTGTTTAAAATATTAAATTTAATATTCCAATTCGTGACCTCTTTCAAATCATGCGGTAATATTTCCGGTGGCATCTTGTGCAATCTCACAAACAACATGTGACCATGTTTGCCTGGCGTAATGTCTTCCACCAAGATGTCTACCCAGACAGATTACATGCAACAATCATCAAGGATTGTCCCACAAAAAACGATAAATGCATCTACCCTCTGTGTAATCTGCCAGACAAACATACACCGACGTCGGCAACCCAGACAGACAATCTCGGGTTCTTTTCATGTCGATCGGACGAGACCGTTTTGTCACCAGCTTTTCATCTGGCGTCAAATGTTGGGCCCACGCGTTTCAAAAGATGGTCATACGGATAGAATAGATAAGCAAATGACCGGTATAATTACCTGGTATTATCGCATTTACCCTGCAGAACGTAAACAATTCTGCATGTAAAGCAGATTCGTCCGTAGGGGAGTAGAGTGTTAGAGACTTCACCCTACTAGATCCAGCATAGAGCAAAATAATAATGAAAAGGCGTGATTTATGCCAAATAAAAGCGATTGGTGAGAACAATGAAGATAAGGAAATTATACTGTCGTAGGGCTGAAGGTGTGAGCGATCACACAAAAGAGCATGTTCAGACGTTCTGTGACAACCCCGTAAATCATGGATGTCTACGATGATTCACCTTCTGAATGTATATGACGTATCTAGCACCCCTTATATCAGGGGTGTTTATGATGATTCACCTTCTAAATATATATGACATATTTAGTACCCTTTATATCAGGGGTGTTTATGATGATTCGCCTTCTAAATATATATGACATCTCTAGTACCTCGTAGATAAGTGGTGTTTATGATGATTCGCCTTCTAAATATATATGACATATCTAGCACCCTTAGCTAAGCAAGAAAGAAGGCTCAATACCTTTCATTTACGGTGTGTACGCCACATCCTCGGCATCTCGTGGAAAGATAAAGTGACAAATGTCGAGGTGTTATCACGTGCTGGCCTTGAAAGCATGTATACACTGCTTAGACAGCGCAGATTACGCTGGCTTTGCCATGTCCGCCGCATGGAAGATGATCGCATCCCGAAAGATATCTTCTACGGGCAACTAACAGATGGCAAAAGAACAGTTGGGCAACCGCATCTGAGGTTTAAAGATGTGTGCAAAAGAGACATGAGGGCACTGGATATAAACCCAGCAACGTGGGAGGATGAAGCTGCCGATCGCACCAAGTGGCGATGCTATTTACGGCGCAACCTCAGATTGGACGAAAAGAAGCTCACACAACAAGCCGAAGAGAGGAGAAAATGTCGAAAATAAGGAAAAACAAGCAGCTGAGGGCTGTCACCTCAGGGGCGCAATCCCATAGTCAGTTATGACTGAAGGGGCTATTATTATTATTATTAGATCAGCGGTCACATGAGTGGTCGATATCGATCCCAAGGTTCGATATTGACATCCAGGGATAAATCCCACAGGATCGATCAGGGGTCGATTAAACATTTTGGGGTCGAAATTTGAGAATCTTATAAGAAATGAAAATACCTGCTGTGATTTACTTACCAGTTGAGTAAAAAAGGAATGTTAATTTATTGAACCTCTATAATCACTACGTTATTCTATCTATTTATTTATTGCCTGGGGTCGATTAAGAATCAATGATTCCATGTAGGGGTCGGGACTCAGTAAAAGTTTGGGGACCACTGCCCTAGATGGAGTGGCGCGCTTCAGGGGGAACCATGCACCCCAATTTAAGAAGTACTGATGTAGAGAATCAGGCAAACGTTATTATTTTGAGCTCTAGAGAGAAAGAAGTCGCGGTTAATCAAACTTTGTCTGAGATAATTTGACGTTGACAGCAAATCTGAGTCAAATCTAAATTAATTTGTGTCATAAATTGAAATGGAATTGATTCACGTGATGTGACCACAATTTTCATAGTTTACCTGGTCATTGTCAGAAGTGTGGGATTGTGTGATTGATATTTGAGCAGTACCGTGGATTTGGCAAGTTTGGATTTATTAACGGTGGAGTTATGAAGTTTAAGCGTTTGTATCTTCGACGTTGTGAAATATTTGAGTACCTTAATGTTAATTTCTGTTGACTGTGTTATTGGTGATCAGAATGGACAATATTATCACCAGACTACAAGGTCTTTTATGTTTGAACTTGCGCCATAATTGAACCGACGGACTTTGTGTCTAGGTTGAAAGGACAGCCGCGCCAAAACGAGGCAAGACTCGTAATTAAAAAAAAAAATTTAAATCAGAATCGACGTCTTTGCACTCCGGGCAAACCAATAGGTGCTCAGTTTCCAACAAGTGTCGAAAGGTATGAATGCTAATTATCCCTGTAGAATACTGGTTGCATACACACCGACTGCATCTTCTCATACGTCCATCTCTGCTAGTCTTACGTTTGATGCCAAATTCCAGCATTCTAAGCCTTGATGATTCATATAGTGCAGCGTCGTTCTCTAACAGGCGATCATTAGTCTTTAGTATTTCTCCCATATCCATATGCAGTGTGCCCAGTATGGTTACTCTCGAAGTTAGTCTGTGGATTGTGATTTTGCGTTACTGTGAATTTATGCTTTGGCAGAGTTGATATGTCCATCATTACAGAAAAAATGTATTACAGAAAAATGCAATACATCTTACTAGGGTTATTGGCAAAAAAAATTGCTTATGTTAGATCAAACAAGGTCTTCGTCAGTGACATACAAATAAAAACAGAAAGGAAAGAACGTTGTTTAACACCGTCTGACTGCAGTTCTCCTGATTTTCTTATATCATGGTGTGACATACTTGATGATACTGTGACTGTCTGATATGTTGATTGTGACGAATGTCACGTGTCTGATTGTGATATGACAGAGTGAAATGACTGACCGTCATGAGACATCGTTTCTGAAGTAGAAGATTGAAAATGGCATTGTGACTACCTCATAACGTGTGCTGTGATAATGGTGACAGTCATTGTAAATTATCTGTGACAGGTTATATCCTGCTGTGCTCTACTTGTAAATTTATCTTCATTAACATTATTTACGCTATATTTGTACATCTGTCTTCATTAATATTATTTACGCTCTATTTGTACATCTGTCTTCATTAACATTATTTACGCTCTATTTGTACATCTGTCTTCATTAACATTATTTACGCTCTATTTGTACATCTGTCTTCATTAACATTATTTACGCTCTATTTGTACATCTGTCTTCATTAACATTATTTACGCTCTATTTGTACATCTGTCTTCATTAACAATATTTACTCTCTATTTGTACATCTGTCTACATTAACATTATTTACGCTCTACTTACACATCTATCTCCATTAACATTATTTTCGCTCTACTTGTACATCTGTCTCCATTAACATTATTTTCGCTCTACTTGTACATCTGTGATCATTAACATTATTTACGCTCTACGTGTACATCTGTCTCCATTAACATTATTTACGCTCTACTTATACATCTATCTCCATTAACATTATTTACATCTCTGCTTATACATTTAGGGACCTAAGACGCGACAACAGTGAGAAATGCAGTTAGCGACCCATAGCTGGACTGCTTGCGTCAGGTGTGGCGTGAGGTTTTATTTCGCTCTTTGATCAGTATAGTACTGACAATTACAGAAATAGAATTTCTGCAGAAAATGGTGAAGTCCCAGTGTCTGAGAGAACTACTGGTATCACAAATTAGTTACGGCTGTGAATGATCTGATCTCGAAAAATTAGTAGAGAGGAAACCGACATAAATTGCCACCTCCGCTGTGTAACTAACTGTGATATTAAGACAAGGAAACAGATTTTACTTAACAATGATAACATTTACAAGTCTTCAAATACAATTTCCTTATTATTTATTTAGTATATACACTATCAACTCTTGTGCTGAAGGGTGAATGTTGAAAAAAGGGAATGTAATGGATTTGTAAGTTTACTTATGATTTACAAATATTTATATTTATATAGATATATAAATATATTACAACAAGTTTTCCAATTATAGGAACAAAATTTATATCCGCTGTGCTGTTATTCAATTATAGTACATGTATCAGCTGTGCTTTTAATTAAGTATATAACATTTATTAAAAGGTAAAGGAACCCGTTACACGCCCATTTAGGCATATTGGGAATATGGTGTTAGGCCCATATTATCTTGACCGTCGGCACACGAGGGGTGATGTGGTCGGCATCACGCCGGCCGCCTTAACCTTCCCAGAGTAGCTCTGGTACCCATTTGGGGCTGGGTCGACCCAGGAGCCGTTTGTGGCCTAAAAATTTTTCCGCCTCATCTGGGGATCGAACCATAGACCACTGCGCTAGCAAGCCAGTGCACTAACCACTATGCTACCGCGGCTTATTTATTAGCTATGCTGTTAATCTTGTCTCTTTCTACGCTAAATCTCTTTTTCGTCATTGACAGTTAATTTGCTCACAATTGACGACGGAATTGGTACTAATGTGTACTCATCTCTCAAAAGTTCTGTCCTTCTTAGTTTGGTTGACACAAAACAACCGCTGTTGATCGTTTTGTTAGCCCACCCAAGACTGAGGGGGACTAAAGATGTATCTCAGGTACAATCTATGTGCTCCTGTGAAGTTCCAGGCAGCTGGATTGACTGGACATACGACCTCAGGTTTGATGACACGAATAAAACCCTCCAAGATTTAAACAGGCCAGTGACTCGACTAGCGGAGCCGTCTGCTAGGTCAATGCACGCAGGTAAGCAATAAATCAAGGTTGACAGCTCCTCTTCCTCAGTCGGTCGTCGATCTGGCTTCGTGTCGGTGTTGCGTGTTTTTGCATAAAATCTCGCCCGATTATATAGGCAGGTGAGGTAACTTCTACTGCTTAAAGAAAGCGTTTGGTTGGTTCCTGGCGGGGCAAGCTGATTGATTGTCTGCAGTTTGGTCCCATGCCTCGTACAGCCTAATTTTATTCTGTTTTTTCCGCCATATTGCGTGACAAGATGGCCGTGACCGAGATCCGAAAAACAGGGCTTAAGCCTAATTTTATTCAGTCTCCGAGACTGGTGAACGTTGCTCGTTGATTGGTTGGGCACTCGACATAGGGATTTAACTAAGAAGTGGGTTTACACAACTCGTTTCACGACATCAGGGTCAACGAACCAGAGCTGACCAAGACCCTACTCCACCTCCAAGTGGTGGTCCTGGAAACAGGCTGCATCACTGCAGTCTGGCTGAGTGAGTAGGGATCGAAGAGGGAAGGCTAACCCGGTCCCAAAAATACCGTGCTGAAGTCGGATGTGTCGGCCGAAAGGCGCAAATATCGCAGCTTCGCTGTAAACGGACACAACGCAACCAACGTCCTTTTCAGGACGAACGAAGAAGAAGAAGAATACATCTGTTTTCATTAACATTATTTTCGCTCTACTTGAACATATGTCTTCATTAACATTATTTTCGCTCTACTTGTACATCTATTTTCATTAACATTATTTACGCTCTATTTGTGCATTTATCTCCATTAACATTATTTACGTTCTATTTGTACATCTATCTTCATTAACATTATTTACGTTCTACTTGTACATCTATCTTCATTAACATTATTTACGCTGTGCACTGGAAATTTTGGTCGAATATTGTATCACATCTCCCTTGCTCCATGTAGCTCTCGATTGGGGGGGGGGGAGGTGGGGGTGTCACCGTACATACAAAGGAAGAATGAGACTACTGCACAGTTGTGCTAGGCGACTAAGTGAGGCTTGCAACCTCATCTTGTAAAATAAATTGGCATAGAATCCACCGGTACAAGAGCGTGTGACTTCTTGATGAAGGCGTTCTGTAAGGACGCAGCTCCATGCTTTGTAAGGAGCACAAAGGAAAATGAGGACGATGAATACTATATATAACCGTTACTTAAGAAATACTCTTGGCAATAGAATAGGTAGAAGTGTAGTATTACTGTGCCTACTATGTAGAAAACTCTCAAGGATGACAAGAAATGTACTGTCAAAGTGCTGCGATATACTATGGTTCTGCAAGGTTCTTATCCTCACTGCTGTTCTTCCTACATGATCAGTAGACTTTAATTTATTGATCTCTTTGTTTTTTATTTGATATTCGCTCTTCCACAGAAGTCAAAGTCACTGGATTATTTAAACTAGTCTTCCACAGGGCTGGACTAGTGATACATAAAAAAAAAAAAAAAAATTAACAATGTCATAGCACTGAGATGCAAATGGAAATTCTTTGTTACACGATTTGAGGGCGGCCAGTGGTCTTTTTCTTTTTCTTTTTTGGATTTGTTATTTTCTCCTTTTCTTGGCTTGTGTGTCACCGATTTCATTTGTAAACGGGCACTCGCCAGAAAGTATTGGAGGACAATACATTTTTAACACTGGACTTACCAAACCCAGATTTATATTTTTCCAGCCACAGCAGTGAACATTATTTTATCCCGACTCCTGACAGTCGTAATTCAAGGGGAGTATACCTCTCTAAATACCTACGCTGTGCGGAATCGGCGCTTTAATACAGAGTTGGCGGATAGAAGAACTATTATCATCATATGAACATTATTTTTAGCAACCAGATGTTTCCCAACATTGGAAGTATTTTCCCGTTAATGAGTGAACCTCAAGAACTCTCACAGTTTTAACTGGTTGTAATAACACTTCTAGGAGAAGCACTAGATTAGACGTTCACCTCATTAACTAATTCTGGGGATGGACTGGGGCCAATTTGGATCTGCAACAACTGGGGTGACAGAATAGTGAAAATAGATAACATATTCATGGACTAATTCTATTACCAAGGGATATTACAGACCTACCATACCAGGCAATTAGGTAAGAGTGTGAGAGGGCCCACAGCTTGAAAGAGTGTGCGAGTATTTTCTTGTTTGCGGGAAAACTATCCATATATCTGATTTGATTAAAAGTTTGTTTATTTTACTGGGTCTCATAGAGTACCACTACTGTTCATTCTGTGATATAGTGCTAATCTTCAACCTTTGGGTTAATAATTTTGTTGGGGTTTTTTTCTCCGTTCGGGGAGGGTGCACTTTTTTTCTGCTTTATTTTTATGCATGTAAATGACTCTTTGGTCTCTTCCTTTAGATATTTTGATGTTGTCGAGTTTAAATGAAAATAAACTACAAAGAAACTTACCTTTGTGTATTGGTCAGACCCATACCAATTTATCCGTAGTTTTTTCACGTCTGTGTGCCTTGTTGTCACATAGCTGTGTGTGTGTAGAGAGAAACTTATCTATTCTTGATAGGGAGGTAAAAGCTGTTTTGCAACAAAGTACAGTCGTGCGGATAGGCTGGAAGAGATAACCTAACCACTCCAGAGACAGATCGTTTCCTCAATCTACCACCTGTGAAAAATCTATTTTCTATACCTTCTCGCGTATCTGTCGACATCCACTCTTACTCAGACGGGCCAAATAAAGCAATTAACCTTCCGTCTGACAAGAACTACCAAATTCCTGATTGGACCCTGCCTAAATCGTAACAAACAACTGCGAGGGAGGCAAAGGGCCATATAATCTGACACTCTAGCCAGATTAGAACATTGTGAGAATCGCTTGCCAAGACGACAACCAGACTGCTAGAGTTAAGACTAGAAACAAGATTCATAAATCGGACCGGACCATTGTTTGAGAAGTTTTTGAGGACTTAAGAGCCCAGGAAACAAAAAACTCAACAATTGTAACACAGAAAACCAGAATCTGAGGAATCTGGAACACGTGTAAAAGGCATCTGCTAGTGCCTTAACCTACTTCTCTGAGCAAACAGTCTGTGAGCCAAGATTGGCGTAAGTTGTACATTTTACATTCTAAATATTTCATTACTAACATGTGAACTAATATGTATTTATTGCCATGTGAATATCAATATGCGAAAATTGCTAGTGGACGTCCAAGTCGTTTGAGGCTGGCAACCTCATCATATAGAATGATGATTTCATGAACCACCATTGCCAGTGCTGGTGACTGCTTTATTGCGAGTTTCTTACAGAGAAATAAAAGCATAGGTAGTCCCAAGTTCCATATGGAGCAGGGAGTTAATGATGAAAGAAATGATTACATTTATGAACCAGTGTAAATGTCTATGTAAACATATTCACTTAAAAAATAATGAAAGCATATTCAATCTATTGTGTGAACATTTTTCAACCAGTGGAGATGTAAATGTAAACATATTCTATCTATACTATTAACCGTTTCATTTAAATGTAAAGAACGTTTTCTCTCGAGGGATTAAGCTTAATTCTCATCGAGGGTAAAGTCTGAGGTAGATGAGATTGTGGAATAGGAAGATGGGGACACATAACTATGTGTCGGGAAACTCAATACTCAGAGGGTATTTGTTGTTTCTATTCTTTTACCATACTAGTTGGTGGTACCTGTTGAGGGTACTATCTCTGGAACAAGAAGGGTACAAGTGGCTTGAAGTCGAAGCTAAATACCATCATCAGAAGGGGCTTTAAGACGAGGGACCAACTTCGTAGACACTCCCTGACACTTCTGGGAACGTGCTGCGCCCTACAACCTTGACCAGCGACGAGCGTGATCAGCGATCCAGTCTACCCAGAACCAAAACATCAGAAGGAGAAGAACCGTCACTGGCAGCTAATTAACACATAAAAGCTGCCAAGTGACCTCCTGTACAAACTACCATTACATTATACAGTGATGATAATTTTCTGATAAATAATTATTAATGTTTTTAAACCTTGGTAAACCTAAGTGATTATTAAATATGTTATTTGTAAATATACAAATTTAACGTCGATTTAACCATTTTGAATGTACTGCATGTTTGTCTCAGTCAATTTACTAAATATACTCTAAACAGAGCTATACCATAATAAGAAGAATTCCACTGAGTAAATCAGGGTGAGGGCGTGAACGAGCGAAAATTAATAATTGCTTAATTCTTCATAAAGGCGGCGGACCGATATAAGTTAACAATTGCCCTGCCCAACGCAGCATTGTTCTTGACTTCTGAAATATCTTATGAATACTCCGTTGAGATAGTAGCATCACTACCCTTCTATCTACAATTCTGCCAAGAGTAATCTTGTGCGAAGGTGGACACATTTGAAGACCCATATTAGATACTCTTGAGTGTTGGCCACTGTTGGACCACTACTGCAAAGCAGGGGAGGCAATTCCGTAACAGATTATCGTGCAAGTAAAAAAGATTTGGCGTCAGGAAGTGACCGGTAAAAGTCAACTCAGTGGTTAATGATAAGTCAACTCCGTGGTTAATGATAAGTCAACTCAGTGGTTAATGATAAGTCAACTCAGTGGTTAATGATAAGTCAACTCAGTGGTTAATGATAAGTCATCTCAGTGGTTAATGATAAGTCAACTCAGTGGTTAATGATAAGTCAACTCAGTGGTTAATGATAAGAAAGAATGTTTGAGGGCCAGACAATGCACACTTCTCTTCTCCTGTTGGTGATTGTTGTGCAAAGTTGGTGACGTAAACCCCGAGAAAGAAGACGAAAATGTAAAAGAATTACAACTAGATGAAAGCAAAAGGAAGTTAAAAGGTAAAGGTAGTCCCATTGTAGGTAATGCCCTAGGGGAGTGAAGTGTTAGAGACTTCACTATACCAGGTGCAGCATCGAGAGGTGGGGTGATCAATTCCCTTCCTCGCTGCAAAAGGAAGTTTGGGAGATATAAAACAGAAAACAATGAATGATCACAACTATATATATATATATATATATATATATATATATATATATATATATATATATATATATATATATATATATATATATATATATATATATATATATATATATATATATATATATATATATATATATAGGTAGGTAGTAGATGTAGGTCTAGTGATTGAATCTTTAATCAACCCTTGTTTCCTTAATCGCTCGTTCTATCTTTTATTAGGTGACACATAAATCCTTCTGATGAGAAGCGAGGTTTTTTTATTACTTATATCTGTTACTACTCATCTGTCGGAGTGCCTCAGGGGTATGAGGCCCGCCTCTAATTCTAAAAGTACTGGGTTCGCTTCCAGCACAGGGAAAATAACTGATGGAAATTTTTTTCAGAACCAGTGGTTCAAAATGATGTCATACTCCTCGCCGGTGCTACGGGGCTCATGCACTGAGCTGAGATTTTCCTTGTGTGATCTAAGGGAGGAGATCGGAGCACTTATGGAGTTGGCCGTGTGCAATCAAGATGGCCCATAAAACCGAAACTAAGCAAAACTACAAATGTGGGATATAAGAGGTTTGTGAAGTTTGTCGCGGGAGATGTAGAAGGAACTTATAGATAATCTATCTAGTGGAGAGTATTTCTTTTCTCTTCTTCGCCTCAGTATCTCTCAGTATGTAAGTAGTCTCTTTTACATCGTTTTTGAGAACCTGAGGGTGTTACTTTCTTATTCCACGGTTATCTATTCCCATAACCTGCACGATGCGACACACGGTATAAAATATCGTTTGTCAACAGTGCAGATAATATTTTCATTTTACCTTGCATCTGTTTACTTTAATGGGATAGAAGAGCCAGTTGTTGGGGAAAATCTAGATCATCAAGATGGTTTGTCAGAGCACTTAATTCCATTTTGTGTTTTCATAACCCAATCTATAGAAGAGAAATTAATGCAAGTAGCATATTTGCCGCACTCCAGACATGAATACAACAAGCATATTTGCCGCACTCCAGACATGGATGCAAATAGCATATTTGATGCACTCCAGACATGAATGCAAGAAGCATATTTGCCACACTCCAGACATGAATGCAAGTGGCATATTTGCCGCACTCCAGACATGGATGCAAGAAGCATGTTTACCGCACTCCATTTATCTCTAGCCAGTGGTCTTCTGAATTTGTTCCATATTCTAGGTGTTCAAGCATTTTCTTTGTTTTTGGATATTGTAACAGTATTTTCGTCTTTTGTTTCTTGATTCCTAAGATATCCAACATTAAACTGAAGTCCGTAACTTTGCGAGGTCTGCGACTTCGTTTTTTTTTTGTTTGTGTATGTTCATGTTTTAGTTAAGTGAAACTTGAGCGTGTCTAAAATACATAAATATACTCATGGAAAAAAAAGTAAGTGTGCAGCACTCAACAGGGCACTGTGCGTGTGTTCTTGGGTGAACTCAAATGCAAGTTGGCACACATTTCTGTGTGAGTGTTGTTCACTTACCCGTGCAATTAAAATTGGATCGCACTATTCATAGGGAGATAATCACGGTGCAAGATAAATCACGTGAAAAGTGCCGAAGGGGAGAATTTATCACAGATAAAAGGAAGGTAAGTGTGTAGCTCTAATCACAAGCATGTGAAAACGTAATCGTTGAAATAGAGAGTACCAAGAGTCCAACAGAAACATCTTTTTTGACAATGCCAAGATTGAACCAACAACAGCTAGCAATAGCTATAGGGATGTTAGCTGCTGGAGCGACTATATTAGCTGTATCACAACATTTCAATGTTCACAGGAACACTATATCACGCATTCAAGCTCGTTTCCACCAAACTGGATCCACTGGATCCACTGCTGATCGCCATAGAAGTGGCCGACTACGAGTTACCACCCCTGCACAAGACCGTTACATTCGCCTTATGCACTTGCGTATCAGGTTTATTCAGGCAACATGGACTGCCAGTAACATACCAGGTTTAAGACCCGTGTCGTGCAGAACAGTGCGGAATAGGTGGACATACACGGTACTGAAATCAAGATTTCATTTTTTCGTGGGGATGCCACACTGACTTTAGTTTTTATCTTTCTTTCATGACACTGTCACTAAAATCAAAGTGATCACTTGATCTTTTATTCAATATTCAACGACATTGTGTGCCAACTTTTATTTCATTTCGTCCATGAAATCACGCACAGTGCCCTATAAAGTGTTGCACACTTACTTTTTTTTCCATGAGTATATTATAATCTATTCATTCATTTATCACCTTGCAGCTAGACAGGGAGCAGGAGTCTTAAACGAACGTATGCTAAGTACTTGTGTCCTGTGCCATCAGCTCAAGGTCTTTCTGTGACCTTCCAATCATTGTTATTTCTGTCTCCGCTTCTCTTCCCCACGTGTTTTTATATTCTACCTCTGTTTAACTGACACTGGGCATTCCAGAACAAAGTACTATCTTGTCATCTTATCACCATGGTGACAGGGTTGAACAAGCTGAGGATACACCATAAGAGAGGCACGGTGACACAGAGTTGAACAAGCTGAGGTTAAACCACAAGAAAGACACGATGACAGAATTGAACAAACTGAGGTTAAACCACAAGAGAGACACGGTGACAGAGTTGAACAAACCAAGGATACACCACAAGAGAGACACGGTGACAAAATTGAACAAACTGAGGTTAAACCACAAGAGAGACACGTTGACAGAATTAAACAAACTGAAATTAAACCACAAGAGAGACACGGTGACAGAATTGAACAAACTGAGGTTAAACCACAAGAGAGACACGGTGACAGAATTAAACAAACTGAGGTTAAACCACAAGAGAGACACGGTGACAGAGTTGAACAAACTGAGGTTAAACCACAAGAGAGACACCGTGACAGAATTGAACAAACTGAGGTTAAACCATAAGAGAGACACCGTGACAGAATTGAACAAACTGAGGTTAAACCACACGAAAGACACGGGGATAGAATTAAACAAACTGAGGTTAAACCACAAGAGAGACACGGTGACAGAATTAAACAAACTGAGGTTAAACCACAAAAGAGACACAGTGACAGAATTAAACAAACTGAGGTTAAACCACAAGAGAGACACGGTGACAGAATTAAACAAACTGAGGTTAAACCACAAGAGAGACACGGTGACAGAACTAAACAAACTGAGGTTAAACCACAAGAGAGACACCGTGACAGAATTGAACAAACTGAGGTAAAACCACAAGAGAGACACCGTGACAGAATTGAACAAACTGAGGTTAAACCACAAGAGAGACACCGTGACAGAATTGAACAAATTGACGTTAAACCACAAGAGAGACACCGTGACAGAATTAAACAAACTGAGGTTAAACCACAAGAGAGACACCATGACAGAATTAAACAAACTGAGGTTAAACCACAAGAGAGACACCGTGACAGAATTAAATAAACTGAGGTTAAACCACACGAGAGACACCGTGACAGAATTAAACAAACTGAGGTTAAACCACACGAGAGACACGGTGACAGAATTAAACAAACTGAGGTTAAACTACAAGAGAGACACGGTGACAGAACTGAACAAACTGAGGTTAAACCACAAGAGAGACACCGTGACAGAATTGAACAAACTGAGGTTAAACCACAAGAAAGACACGGTGACAGAGTTGAACAAACCGAGGATAAACCACAAGAGAGACACCGTGACAGAATTGAACAAACTGAGGTTAAACCACAAGAGAGACACGGTGACAGAGTTGAACAAACCGAGGATACACCACAAGAGAGACACCGTGACAGAATTGAACAAACTGAGGTTAAAGAACAAGAGAGACACGGTGACAGAATTAAAACAAACTGAGGTTAAACCACAAGAGAGACACCGTGACAGAATTAAACAAACTGAGGTTAAACCACAAGAGAGACACGGTGACAGAATTAAACAAACTGAGGTTGAACCACGCGAGAGACACGGTGACAGAATTAAACAAACTGAGGTTAAACCACAAGAGAGACACCGTGACAGAATTAAACAAACTGAGGTTAAACCACAAGAGAGACACCATGACAGAATTAAACAAACTAAGGTTAAACCACAAGAGAGACACGGTAACAGAATTGAACAAACTGAGGTTAAACCACAAGAGGGACGCCGTGACAGAATTGAACAAACTGAGGTTAAACCACAAGAGAGACACGGTGACAGAGTTGAACAAACCGAGGATACACCACAATAGAGACACCGTGACAGAATTGAACAAACTGAGGTTAAACCACAAGAGAGACACGGTGACAGAGTTGAACAAACCGAGGATACACCACAAGAGAGACAAGGTGACAGGATTGAACAAACTGAGGTTAAACTACAAGAGAGACACGGTGACAGAGATGAACAAACTGAGGATACACCACAAGAGAGACACCGTGACAGAATTGAACAAACTGAGGTTAAACCACAAGAGAGACACGGTGACAGAGTTGAACAAACTGAGGATAAACCACAAGAGAGACACCGTGACAGAATTGAACAAACTGAGGTTAAACCACAAGAGAGACATGGTGACAGAGTTAAACAAACCGAGGATACACTACAAGAGAGACACCGTGACATAATTGAACAAACTGAGGTTAAACCAGAAGAGAGACACGGTGACAGAATTAAACAAACTGAGGTTAAACCACAAGAGACAGACGGTGACAGAATTAAACAAACTGAGGTTAAACCACACGAGAGACACGGTGACAGAATTAAACAAACTGAGGTTAAACCACACGAGAGACACGGTGACAATTAAACAAACTGAGGTTAAACCACAAGAGAGACACGGTGACAGAATTAAACAAACTGAGGTTAAACCACAAGAGAGACACCGTGACAGAATTAAACAAACTGAGGTTAAACCACAAGATAGACACGGTGATAGAACTGAACAAACTGAGGTTAAACCACAAGAGAGACACCGTGACAGAATTGAACAAACTGAGGTTAAACCACAAGAGAGACACCGTGACAGAATTGAACAAACTGAGGTTAAACCACAAGAGAGACACTGTGACAGAATAAAACAAACTGAGGTTAAACCACAAGAGAGACACCGTGACAGAATTAAACAAACTGAGGTTAAACCACAAGAGAGACACGGTGACAGAACTGAACAATCTGAGGTTAAACCACAAGAGAGACACCGTGACAGAATTGAACAAACTGAGGTTAAACCACAATAGAGACACGGTGACAGAGTTTAACAAACCGAGGATAAACCACAAGAGAGACACCGTGACATAATTGAACAAACTGAGGTTAAACCACAAGAGAGACACGGTGACAGAGTTGAACAAACCGAGGATACACCACAAGAGAGACACCGTGACAGAATTGAACAGAGGTTAAAGGACAAGAGAGACACGGTGACAGAATTAAAACAAACTGATGTTAAACCACAAGAGAGACACCGTGACAGAATTAAACAAACTGAGGTTAAACCACAAGAGAGACACGGTGACAGAATTAAACAAACTAAGGTTGAACCACGCGAGAGACACGGTGACAGAATTAAACAAACTGAGGTTAAACCACAAGAGAGACACCGTGACAGAATTAAACAAACTGAGGTTAAACCACAAGAGAGACACCGTGACAAAATTAAACAAACTAAGGTTAAACCACAAGAGAGACACGGTAACAGAATTGAACAAACTGAGGTTAAACCACAAGAGGGACACCGTGACAGAATTGAACAAACTGAGGTTAAACCACAAGAGAGACACGGTGACAGAGTTGAACAAACTGTGGATACACCACAAGAGAGACACGGTGACAGTTGAACAAACTGTGGATACACCACAAGAGAGACACGGTGACAGTTGAACAAACTGTGGATACACCACAAGAGAGACACGGTGACAGTTGAACAAACTGCGGTTAAACCACAAGAGAGACACGGTGACAGAGTTGAACAAACTGCGGTTAAACCACAAGAAAGGCACGGTGACAGAGTTGAACAAACTGAGGTTAAACCACAAGAGAGACACGGTGACAGAGTTGAACAAACTGAGGATAAACCACAAGAGAGACACCGTGACAGAATTGAACAAACTGAGGTTAAACCACAAGAGAGACATGGTGACAGAGTTAAACAAACCGAGGATACACTACTAGAGAGACACCGTGACATAATTGTACAAACAGAGGTTAAACCAGAAGAGAGACACGGTGACAGAATTAAACAAACTGAGGTTAAACCACAAGAGGCACACGGTGACAGAATTAAACAAACTGAGGTTAAACCACACGAGAGACACGGTGATAGAATTAAACAAACTGAGGTTAAACCACACGAGAGACACGGTGACAGAATTAAACAAACTGAGGTTAAACCACAAGAGAGACATGGTGACAGAATTAAACAAACTGAGGTTAAACCACAAGAGAGACACCGTGACAGAATTAAACAAACTGAGGTTAAACCACAAGAGAGACACATTGATAGAACTGAACAAACTGAGGTTAAACCACAAGAGAGACACCGTGACAGAATTCAACAAACTGAGGTTAAACCACAAGAGAGACACCGTGACAGAATTGAACAAACTGAGGTTAAACCACAAGAGAGACACCGTGACAGAATTAAACAAACTGAGGTTAAACCACAAGAGAGACACCGTGACAGAATTAAACAAACTGAGGTTAAACCACAAGAGAGACACCGTGACAGAATTAAACAAACTGAGGTTAAACCACACGAGAGACACGGGGACAGAATTAAACAAACTGAGGTTAAACCACACGAGAGACACGGTGACAGAATTAAACAAACTGAGGTTAAACCACAAGAGAGACACCGTGACATAATTAAACAAACTGAGGTTAAACCACAAGAGAGACACCGTGACAGAATTGAACAAACTGAGGTTAAATCACAAGAGAGACACGGTGACAGAATTAAACAAACTGGGGTTAAACCACAAGAGAGACACGGTGACAGAATTGAACAAACTGAGATTAAACCACAAGAGAGACACGGTGACAGAATTAAACAAACTGAGGTTAAACCACAAGAGAGACATGGTGACAGAATTAAACAAACTGAGGTTAAACCACAAGAGAGACATGGTGACAGAATTAAACAAACTGAGGTTAAACCACAAGAGAGACACGGTGACAGAATTAAACAAACCGAGGTTAAACCACACGAGAGACACCGTGACAGAATTAAACAAATTGAGGTTAAACCACACGAGAGACACGGTGACATAATTAAACAAACTGAGGTTAAACTACACGAGAGACACGGTGACAGAATTAAACAAACTGAGGTTAAACCACACGAGAGACACGGTGACAGAATTAAACAAACTGAGGTTAAACCACACGAGAGACACGTTGACATAATTAAACAAACTGAGGTTAAACCACAAGAGAGACACCGTGACAGAATTAAACAAACTGAGGTTAAACCACAAGAGAGACACCGTGACAGAATTAAACAAACTGAGGTTAAACCACAAGAGAGACACCGTGACAGAATTAAACAAACTGAGGTTAAACCACAAGAGAGACACCGTGACAGAATTAAACAAACTGAGGTTAAACCACAAGAGAGACACGGTGACAGAATTAAACAAACAGAGGTTAAACCACAAGAGAGACACCGTGACAGAATTAAACAAACTGAGGTTAAACCACAAGAGAGACACGGTGACAGAATTAAACAAACTGAGGTTAAACCACAAGAGAGACACGGTGACAGAATTAAACAAACTGAGGTTAAACCACAAGAGAGACACCGTGACACAGAGTTGAACAAGCTGAGGTTAAACCACATGTCTCCTCAGTGTGTGTTCTATCCATCGCCAGCCTCTTCTCATCTAATGTCCCACTGACACTTGTCTGCGTCTTATCGTATTATTTAAGTTCAACGTAAACGCCCATTTATGAAAGCCTGTAGTTTTTTGGTTGTTTGATTT
This sequence comes from Oreohelix idahoensis, assembly GCA_024509875.1. Lineage (NCBI taxonomy): Eukaryota > Metazoa > Mollusca > Gastropoda > Stylommatophora > Oreohelicidae > Oreohelix > Oreohelix idahoensis. The sequence goes on along the minus strand of JAMPIV010013047.1, from coordinate 4,698 downwards.
TGCATACATATTAAAGTTAGACAAATATTCTGCCTGTGTAAAGTGTGTAAAAAGAATAATTGATGAAGTTAATTTTCAACAAGAACATATCTTTTACGACATTCATACCCGCCATGTTTCTCGAGGGAAACTCGCCAAAAAAAAAAAAAAAAAATGATCTCTACTATCCGTGAACACAGGAATTCTCGCGTGTCTGGAAGGATTTATTCCTGAAAGCAACACTTGTTCCAGGCATATCATTCATTTCTACCTGCTTTGGTTTGGTGTGTATTTGGTTTGTTTTGAGATCGAACTGTTTGAGGCTGTCTGTGTAAACATTTGTTTTAAAAGATTTGCGAGGGTAGGATTGAATGAGGGATGGAGGAAGTGATAAAAGGAGCCTGGGAAATTGTTTTTTATTGGAGGGGGAGGGGGGGTTGTTTGTTTGAAGGGACGAAGAGATTACAGGGGAAACAAAATGAAGATGTATAATGATTTGTTAATGTGTGTGTTTACATTGATGCAATGTTTAGTTTCGGTTGTTGGAAGCACTTAAAAGCTTAGTTGAAGAGAATTTAGACAAACGTGATGTATAAAAAATAGAGAAATTAGATATCCATGTTGCAAGGATAGCAAATAGCATTCCTCCTTGCGGGAGGGGGAGATGAGGCGGGCAGAAAGAAACGCATGCAAGAGAGACACGTGTATACGCCACAAGAGAGACGTGTATACGCCACAAGAGAGACACGTGTATACGCCACAAGAGAGACACGTGCATACGTCACAAGAGAGACACGTGTATACGCCACAAGAGAGACACGTGTATACGCCACAAGAGAGACACGTGTATACGCCACAAGAGAGACACGTGTACACGCCACAAGAGAGACACGTGTATACGCCACAAGAGAGACACATGTATACGCCACAAGAGAGACACGTGCATACGCCACAAGAGAGACACGTGTATACGCCACAAGAGAGACACATGTATACGCCACAAGAGAGACACGTGTATACGCCACAAGAGAGACACGTGTATACGCCACAAGAGAGACACGTGTATACGCCACAAGAGAGACACGTGTATACGCCACAAGAGAGACACGTGTATACGCCACAAGAGAGACACGTGTATACGCCACAAGAGAGACACGTGCATACGCCACAAGAGACACGTGTATACGCCACAAGAGAGACACGTGCATACGCCACAAGAGAGACACGTGTATACGCCACAAGAGAGACACGTGTATACGCCACAAGAGAGACACGTGTATACGCCACAAGAGAGACACGTGTATACGCCACAAGAGAGACACGTGTATACGCCACAGGAGAGACGTGTATACGCCACAAGAGAGACACGTGTATACGCCACAAGAGAGACACGTGCATACGCCACAAGAGACACGTGTATACGCCACAAGAGAGACACGTGTATACGCCACAAGAGAGACACGTGTATACGCCACAAGAGAGACACGTGTATACGCCACAAGAGAGACACGTGTATACGCCACAAGAGAGACACGTGTATACGCCACAAGAGAGACACGTGTATACGCCACAAGAGAGACACGTGTATACGCCACAAGAGAGACACGTGTATACGCCACAAGAGAGACACGTGTATACGCCACAAGAGAGACACGTGTATACGCCACAAGAGAGACACGTGTATACGCCACAAGAGAGACACGTGTATACGCCACAAGAGAGACACGTGTATACGCCACAAGAGAGACACGTGTATACGCCACAAGAGAGACACGTGTATACGCCACTAGAGAGACACGTGTATACGCCACTAGAGAGACACGTGTATACGCCACAAGAGAGACACGTGTATACGCCACAAGAGAGACACGTGTATACGCCACAAGAGAGACACGTGTATACGCCACAAGAGAGACACGTGTATACGCCACAAGAGAGACACGTGTATACGCCACAAGAGAGACACGTGTATACGCCACAAGAGAGACACGTGTATACGCCACAAGAGAGACACGTGTATACGCCACAAGAGAGACACGTGTATACGCCACAAGAGAGACACGTGTATACGCCACAAGAGAGACACGTGTATACGCCACAAGAGAGACACGTGTATACGCCACAAGAGAGACACGTGTATACGCCACAAGAGAGACACGTGTATACGCCACTAGAGAGACACGTGTATACGCCACTAGAGAGACACGTGTATACGCCACAAGAGAGACACGTGTATACGCCACAAGAGAGACACGTGTATACGCCACAAGAGAGACACGTGTATACGCCACAAGAGAGACACGTGTATACGCCACAAGAGAGACACGTGTATACGCCACAAGAGAGACACGTGTATACGCCACAAGAGAGACACGTGTATACGCCACAAGAGAGACACGTGTATACGCCACAAGAGAGACACGTGTATACGCCACAAGAGAGACACGTGTATACGCCACAAGAGAGACACGTGTATACGCCACAAGAGAGACACGTGTATACGCCACAAGAGAGATAACACATTGACGTCATTCTTTGTCTTCTTCTTTCAAACCCCAGGAATTCTAGTTTTCACTCTTTATCCCTGCAGTATTTTGGGATAGGTTTTTGGGCTTTCTTGCAACCCCAGTGGACATCCGCTGCTCGCTCAGCATTTTTGACATTGGTGGAGGACGTTGGTGTAAGTCACACCCGAGTCATTAATTGGTGGTGATGCAGTGCCATCAGGTGGATGGTCTTCTACGATTTACGAGGGTTTTACAAAGGTCAAAGGTGGAGTATACACCACAAGAGAGACACCGATAGAGGTGAAAAATGAAGAATACACCACAAGAGAGACATCGATAGAGGTGAAAGATGGAATATACACCACAAGAGAGACATCAATAGAGGTGAAAGATGGAGGATACACCACAAGAGAGACACCGATAGAGGTGAAAGATGGAGGATACACCACAAGAGAGACACCGATAGAGGTGAAAGATGGAGGATACACCACAAGAGAGACACCAATAGAGGTGAAAGATGGAGGATACACCACAAGAGAGACAAATAGAGGTGAAAGATGGAGGATACACCACAAGAGAGACACCGATAGAGGTGAAAGATGGAATATACACCACAAGAGAGACACCGATAGAGGTGACTGATGGGGGATACACCACAAGAGAGACACAGATAGAGGTGAAAGATGGAATATACACCACAAGAGAGATACCGATAGAATGAAAGATGGAGGATACACCACAAGAGAGATATCGATAGATGTGACTGATGGGGGAAACACCACAACAGAGACACAGATAGAGGTGAAAGATGGAGGATACACCACACGAGAGACACCGATAGAGGGGAAAGATGGAATATACATGTTGACTCCGTTTTTTATGTTGAGCTCAGTTTATACTGGTGAAGAGGTAACTTAAAACGCGAATGGTTAAAATGAACGAATGTCAACAATGTTCTTCAAACGACACTCCAACAAGCAGGGTTGAACTGGGTGAACTGGGCAAGTACTGGCAGTACATAAGTCGTTGATGATTGTACATAGATTTTTATTCAACATGACACATACGAAGTGGACAAGACTAACATCGTCACAGGCGCAAAGATCATCCGTCAACATATTGGTAATTACTCTTAAAGTTTCCTGAAGATTCTCTACCAATAAGTCCTCTTTCAAGTGACTAAGGATCACAAACTGTTACCATATAATATTCTTCTCATTAAAGTCCATTGACCTTCTTTCAAGGACGTCTATCATGGTAACGTATTCATACTCCAGGATAAAATCTTCCATATCGTACTTCCCAATCCCAGACTTTCTCCATACATAACGTTATATAGCATATAGTTTCAAACAAGGTCACTCACGATCATACGAACAGGTTAGAGATTCCAGTTGACTAACCTCTCCCATTCTATGCCACGCTTCTGGCATTGTTGTAGCAGCATATTAAAACATGTGAATAAGGTAATCAATAACTTCTTCCACTCGTAGGAATCCTTCTTCTACGATACGAATCCTAAAGGCTAACGACTCTGTAGGTCCATTCTAGGAATAACATATTCCCGCTAGACTAGTATAAGAGCGGCCTTACAATACAGCATACAATAAAAGTGGGGCGATAACTTACGTGACATTACTGCTATTGGTTTCGACCTGAAGACCAATACAGATCACTAGAATAAATGGCTTCCATAAACATGCCATGAATACAATAATAATATATCAATCACGGACATAAACAAGGTCCATGTTGCCCCTCCAAATCATGACGTCAGAAACTACTCAACTAGGTTACCCGTGCGTCCCAAAGCAACTCACACTGCTTTGTGCACGTCAGTGCGCGAATCATTCGACCGCACAAATAATCTAACTATATTGAGACTGGTGCGTACATTTGGCAGGACCGAAGACTACCCCCTTAGGTAATAAATGTACGTAACAGCTCCCTTATTACCTCCCCTTAAAAAAAATTAATTCTATTAATTTTTTTGAACTTAGTACCCGAGAGAGGTGAGTCAAAACTACAACAAGATATATGAAATGCATAAAGTTATACCATATTAAGAAAAGAATATTAAACGAAATCAATATAACTAAATGATAGTATGCATTAAAGCACACATCCACCATCGACCTACTTTGGAACGATGTGGTAATATTCGAAGTAAAAGAAGCTGACAATGAAAATGAAAAAACCATAAAAAAAAGAT